>JARJLG010000103.1:0-338718 GCA_029448575.1 Mycena maculata
CGGAGTGTGTGTATATATCATCCACAGGACCTGAAGTGGCTCCAGTTCGCTTACAACGAAGCGTCCTTTTTCCTCGTCCGCCTTTTACAGAGTTTCTCTGCGGTCAGTCTCGCGCCTGATGCTCAACCCGAGTCTTCCAAGCCTCCACCGAGCTGGAAGGACTGCAAGGGCAGACAGGCTACAGAGAAGATAATGCTTGGTACTCATTTGACTATGTACGCCAAGGTGAGCCATGGTGTCATAGAAGTTTTGAGTTCGATTGATTGAGGGCATGTAGGGAGGTTTATGGGTCCGAATGAAGGAAGCTGTTATTCAAGATCAGACGTAGTATGATCCATATCAACGAGAGAAGTTTGTCGTAGGACACTATTTTGACCCTCCCTTGCTTGTAAAACCAATGAAATAAAAAGTGAACCACATTGTGTAAATAAACACTAGCCTCATATGTATCGGTAAACCGCATGATATACAGACCAGTTGAATCTGTCTTTCCATAGGGCAGGTGCCGAGATGTTATGCAGTCGGCGTTGACCCTCGCATTGCGACACATCTTCCTCCTGGTCATAATGTACTTTCGAACTAATTGAAATAGTCAGCGGAGAGAATATTTGAGGGCTTCCAACGTCCAAACGGAATCCCTAACGGATCAATCCACAGGCCAAAGTTACGATACGAAGTCGTTGAGGCCGTCGGTTTGGCACTCGATGGGGGGTCGATGATCATCTGAACCGAACGCATGAAAACAGTATTTATTGCATGGGGGAATGTTGAAGTCACTGACCCCTCCGGTGGGACCCGGTTCGGCGTCAACACACGAGGTCCGCGCTTCAGCCTTCATGCCAACCATTCTGGGCGAAAATTTTCCTCATATGCAAAGCTTAAGAAGGGAATAGACGGTTTATTGGTATGCCGATGAAAGGTGATGAGCATTTTCTGGTAATTTAATTATGAACCGGCAACATACCCTTGCGCCTTGAGAAATTCTCGCCGATCGAACATTTGCTTGGGCCACCCAGGCTGGCACACAAAGTCTTCGAATATGGGTCTGTTTTCCGGGCGCAGCGAGGCACACATACTCGCGAGCATCCCCGATAATGGTATCACACTCAGGCTGGATCCGCTAGGTGGATGGATCCTCATCTCGATGAGTACGTCCAAGAATGTCAACGGTGTGTGGGGAAGCGGCGGGCGGTATATTCAGGGGGTAAGGTGGAGACGAGCGTGGTAGATCGGCTGTGGTCGGAGATGTCGATGTTGAAAAACGATTGGGGATGCAGGAATATCTCCCCAGGTTCGTCCTCGTGGCGCACATTGTCTGGAACGGAGCTTCTGAGGTACAGCGACCCGGGGAGGTACGAGGGGCCGCTGGGGTCAAAAAATTTCAACTCCAGCCACCTGTCCAGCCTCCTCGATTTCATCGTCCGGAACGAGGAGCTGCAGTGCGAACTGCAATGTCGGGACAAAGTGGACGAAGGAAGGGCGTTTTTCGCCCAGACAAGGTATGGTATATTTTCCCTTGGAATGAGGCGGAGTATTTCTGCTCCTACCGTTTCAAGACCTTTGTCGTAAGGCGACGGCCCATGTTGGTTCAAGTTGCGGTCAAAGCGGAGTCTGATGACGGCGGAACAGTTCGGGTTCGGAGATAAACGGGTTGTTCAACCAGTGTTCAACTTCCGTTCAGCTTGAACCTCATTCTCTAGTGTCGTCGAGATAACTTTGGCTCTGCTCCGCTCGTCTTCCTGAAATCTCGGACTACACGTCTTTTAGAGGAACCACCTCTGCATCCAAATTCACAAGCACGTTCAAATTCTCCTTCCCAGAACCCCTGCTCACGTTCTTCGTCTTCCCCTTGACCTGAAACGCAGACGAGAACGGTGATGAAAGGCCCCGCCGTGTGGCCTCACCCTTCCGGCTTGCTGTCGGCGTGAACGGGTTCGCGAACAGATTGTCGTGCGAGTCATACGAGAGCGGGATCGCGGAGCCCACAACGGGCGCAAGCTTGGGGTTGGCATAGATCGCCGGGTTGGAGGGGCTCGCAAAGCGGATGTTGTGCATGTCGTACGTGGGCATGTTCCTCGGCTTGGTGGGTGGGAAGGCGGCGGCGCCAGGGAATGCCACGAGCGGGATGTGCGGGGTTGTCGGATCGGCGTGGCTCATCGCCGGCATGCTCATCCTGCGGTCGACGTAGACGGTGTCGTGATCCATTGCGATCTCAGCAAGCATAGGCTTCTCCTGTAATTCAGGTCAGTCTTATTGCATACATATAATATAAAGATATGTACTTGGCTGGAGCTCGACGTGCTGGGGCGCCAAGGCTTCTTCGCCCGCTTTGTCTTGGACGGCGATTTGACAGAGTATTGGGGAAGTGGGGTAACGTTCAAGTTGAGAGCGTGGTAGAAACTGTAGGCCGCATAATAAAGAACGCCGATAATCGAAATTATGACGAAGGCCAGAGCGAGGTATGCCCAGACGCTGACATCGTCGAGGCCGGGAGGTCTGAGTTTGACGAGGTGGGTCTGAGCCGGCATAGATGGGGCATTTGCGAAGGGCATATTGGTAAGAGTGGCCAAGGAGTGGTGTAAAGAGGCTGACCTCGTTTCGTCTTTCCCTGAGCTCGGATCTTGATCGAACCAAAAGCAAGGTGGCTGACCATTCTGACAATACAATTCCCGGAACTTGATTGGAAGGCCTTCAATTTCATTGCTTCCATTGAGAATCGTGCCCCAGGGTCAAAAGCAACAGTGCATGCAGAGCGGTCAATCGAGAATAAATGCAAGTATCTGATGATTCAGACTACCCCACACATAGTTACGGAACGGCAGCGACCTGCTCCTCCAACCACGCCCAAAGCTCCTTCCAAACTGCCTCGTCCTGAGCTGCCGGATTTGTGGACCCGATCCTCGCCCAAGGGACGAGATACTGATCCCTGCTGAGTGAGCTTGTAAAGACATAAACAGTGCCAGACGCTACCTTGCCGTTAAGTTCTGCGCCGGCCGCGGTCGTTCCGGCATATAGTTGAGTCAATGCGCCCATTTCCGCAGGGTAGACTATCAGATGGCCCTAGAAATAAACTATTCGCAACATGAACGACGGGAAAGTGTCAACGTAACGTACCAGGAGTTTCATCAGTCTTTGGCCCGGGCTCGTCCAGTGGCGAGCGATTTCAGTTTTCAAATTACCTATATCCTTTCAGAAAACAACCAACATACGAGCCAACTGCTCACCTGGGTTCAGTGCTGTCGACACGATGCCCTCGGCGCCATACCGTCGGGCCAGCTCAGCGGAGAACACAACGTTACCCTTCAGAAATATTTCATTTGCGTCCGTCAGAAGAGGGATGCGCCTACGAATTTGCTTTGGTTGTACAGTTTCGTTGAACCCAGCTTAGTCCGCTTCGGGGAGTCGCGGAATGTGTCGTAGTCTAACCCAGGGGCGAAGACGCTCCCCAAGGACGCCGTATTCACGACGCGCGCCTTCCCATCCGTGGATGTCTTCGCCGTCGCGAGCAGCGTGGGGAGCAACAGCTTTGTAAAATAAAAATGGCCTGCGCGCAGACGAAGGTTATTCCTCATGCTCTCCTATGCATTCCGAAGGACTCGCCGAGGACGTTCGTCCCGAACTGCAGATCGTATCCCTGCGCCGTAAACTGGTCAAGCGGTGGATTCATAACACCCCTGAATGGAACACGTCACATACGTCCTCAGTACACTGCCCGCTACGCACCCATTGTTGAATAAGATATGCAGCTCCGTCTCCAGACTTGGTTTCTGAAAATATGAGTGGCAAATCACGAGTACCCGCGCCTGAAGAGCCACCTCAAATATGCCTCGGCGGCTTTCTTGACGGAAAGCAAATCCGCGAGGTCCAGCTCCAAGAAGTGCACCGCCGACTTGCCGGTGCTTTCGCGCAGCGACGCGATGGCGCTTTCCGCATTGCTCTTGCTCCGCCCGGCGATGTACACCTTCGCGCCGTGGTCAAGCACTACCTGGTTTACAGTTCAACGCCAGAATTACACGGATTCAGGAATTCTCACTTTTGTTGTATGATATCCTATGCCGCTGTAGCCGCCGGTCACGATAATAGTCTGTCCTGAAAGGTCTGGGACGTCGCTGACTTGAAATTTGGTCTTGGGTACGAAAAACTGAGAAAAGATCGACATGGTCGGAAGAAAGTCGGAAGGAAATATATGTACCCAGTACATCATCGCATCATGATGCGCCGCCAAAAAAACTATATTAAGTATGCTCGCAGATGCTCGCCGGCGATAGAAATCAAGGAAGGTTCCGCGTAAAAACACATTGTAAGAAAGAGTACAACTACTAAGTAAGTGGAAAGAAATGGTCGTTCAAATTCATATAAGAAGTAAGCAAACAGAACGGTTTGGCGCTCAGCCTATCCTAACAACACCAACGCGGCTTGCACCACCGGGGTATGATAATCTAGAAGCATTCTGCACGACGCGTCAGGAGAGAATCCGGAGGAAGGACGGGGAATACGCACTGCGGTGGACGATGCCCGGGCCCGACTCGTCGTACTCCTGCTTGGAGCACCAGAGGTTCTGGAACGTGCTCAGGGACGCGAGGATAGAGCCACCGATCCAGACGGAGTACTTGCGCTCGGGGGGCGCGACGATCTTGACCTTCATGCTCGCGGGCGAGAGCGAGGTGAGCTCCTTCTGCATGCGGTCCGCGATACCGGGGAACATGGTCGTGCCGCCGGAGAGGACGACGTTGCCGTACAGGTCGCGCCGGATGTCAAGATCGCACTTGAAGATCGAGTTGAAGCTGTGGGCGTGGGGTCAGTATGGTGCCGGCGGGCAGTGCTGCGCAGTGACTCACGTCGTCTCGTGAATTCCAGCGGCTTCGAGGCCGAGGAAGGAGGGCTGGAAGAGCGCCTCGGGCGCGCGGAAGCGCTCGTTGCCGATGGTGATAACCTGGCCGTCAGGCAGCTCATAGCTCTTCTCAAGCGCGGACGACTGCGCGGCGGTCTGCAGCTCTTGCTCAAAGTCGAGCGCGACGTAGCACAGCTTCTCTTTGATGTCACGGACGATTTCGCGTTCGGCGGTGGTGGTGAACGGATAACCGCGCTCGGTGAGGTTCTTGATGAGGAAGTCGGTGAGGTCACGGCCGGCAAGGTCGAGACGGAGGATGGCGTGTGGGAGCGCGAAACCTTCATAGATGGGGACGGTGTGGCTGACACCGTCACCAGAGTCGAGGACTATACCGGTGGTTCTGCCAGACGCGTACAGGGAGAGGACGGCCTGGATCGCGACGTAGAAGGCGGGCGCGTTGAAGGTTTCGAACATGATCTGGGTCATCTTCTCGCGGTTGGCCTTGGGGTTGAGTGGCGCCTCGGTGAGCAGAACGGGGTGCTCCTCTGGGGCAACACGGAGCTCGTTGTAGAAGGTGTGGTGCCAGATCTTCTCCATGTCGTCCCAGTTGGTGACGATGCCGTGCTCGATGGGATACTTCAGGGTGAGGATACCACGCTTCGATTGGGCCTCGTCGCTGGATGGTACAGGTCAGTTTCATGGTGTGACAAAATCGTTCTCGACGCACCCAACATAGGAGTCCTTCTGGCCCATTCCGACCATAACACCCTGGTGGCGAGGCCGCCCAACGATGGATCTGCCGTGGGGTGTCAACAAAACCGATGCGTTGCCAAGGGCGGCTGACATACGGAAAGACGGCACGGGGCGCATCATCGCCTAGAGAAGATGAGTCCTAGCTCACAACAAAACCTGCCTCCACACATACCAGCAACTTGGGAGAGTTGTCAGTAAGATCAACACGTAGAACGGTCACAAGAAGGACGTACAGCCAGCCTTGCACATGCCGGAACCGTTGTCAATCACCTAGGGTCACAGTGAGCTGCTTTAGAAGCCCAGAAAGCACAGAGAGCATACAAGAGCAGCAACTTCGTCCTCCATTGTATATTATTCGTTAGATGAGGTAGAAAGTAGAAAGTAGTAGTTTGGCCGCTGAGCTCCGGAGTTGATGGATTTTAAAGCAAACAAGGCAGTGCGAGCGTAGCAATATAGCAATATGGAGAAAGAAGAGACATAGGGTGATTGATGAGCATGGAGGGTTTCTTTGCCATGTTTGAGCTCTTACCTGGCTGTCGTAGTCGAAAGCAAGCAAGTTATTGCATCAAATGATCTTTCGGCGATATTACCAAATTAATTTAAGCTCTTATTAAGTTTTATTAAGTTCAAACTTAAGAGGAGAGACCAAATCATGATATTGAAGAACAAAGCCAGATGAATGGCCTTTAATCTTAGACGCGAGTTGAAGACACGAGAGCTTCATTTTTACTTGGGTATTGAAGGGACCTCGACCTCCGCAGTACCCTCTTTTTCCTCGGGGCCCTTCTCTAGATCGTCTGGCAATGAAGTTCGGTTAACCGGAACTTCCTCTGCGCCCTTCTTGGCCGCGCGGACGATTTTGCGCTGTAAAGTATATTTCTTAAGGAAGAGCGCTGCGGAAAAGAAATTCAGCGTGTCTGATAGGTTCACCGCGACAAATAGGCGGACCTGCAACAAAGCACACACAAATGATTGGCGTATTCACCAGCCATATTGCTGAGACACCTTTTGTGTAAGCGTGCAATACTTGTTGTCGCACGGAATCGGGCTTCTCGGAATGAGACGTAGATCTGGGAGTGAATGTAAGTCTACTGACCTCGATATTTTGAATCGCGCGGACGCTGTCCGCCAGTGCTGCGCCTGACAGATCCAGGGTCACGCCAGAGATCTTGGCAAGCCGGCCTCGAAGCACCTGAGGAGTAACATGTTGAACATCATGGTCTGCCCAAAGTTGCAACGGTTACTTACCCCAGACCAAATGGCTTGGCCAACAGAGATTCCGATGGTGGAGCCGAGCAACCTAGTAACACTACATGAGCAGAAGTACAGATAGGACGCAATATCGCGAACCGGAACAGCCCGAAGGTTGTGGAACTTGTCGCCATGTCCTTCACAGGCATTGCCGCTTGCAAACCAATCAAAAGCGGAAGGAACAAACCCCCGAGGCCGATGCCAGCGATGGTGGGGTAAATGATCTGAAGGGCACTGGAAAAGCCATGAGGACACGCCGGCAATGAAGTAAAGAACCAGTACAGGGACGTCCGTTCGTCAAGCATAATCATGAGGCCGTATCCTATCGCCATAACGGCCTAGGCGAGAACCGCGTCAATTTTGGTAAAATGGAACGAAATGGCTACGAACAAAAGAAATCCACATTGTAGGCCTGGAAATTATCCAGATCCTCCGGGTTTAAGGGAGGATGTCGAGACATACCGATAATCGCCAATCCTACTTACGGAATACCCTCCAATTGCAGATGTAACCGAAGAAAGCAGGGAGAAGGGTATTATTCTGGGAATATTGAATTTCAAAGCGCGATGGTTGAGAACTGACTCACAAAATCCCCGATTTTGTCGCTGAAGCTCCAAGAATCTGGAAGTACAGTGGCAAGTAGAAAGCGGCTGTGGGATCATCAGGCCTTGGAAATCGGTCCGCGGAAATAACAACGCACCGCAGAAAAACGCGAAACCATGGAGGAAGGTCATCAAGAATATTAACCCCGTCGTACGCGTCTGTTGTTTCACGCGTTGATGGAAGTCAGGTTGACTTTAGTTGGACAGCCCACTTTGAATAACCGCGGCGGGACTATAGGAGCGCGCGAGGTCCAGTTCTCGAATAATACCCCGACAACGATTGTGACAAAACCGACAACGAGGAGGGCTACTGTGGCAGGTTTCCCCCCTGCCCCGAATTCAGGCAAATTCAACTCTAAACAAGACACGTACAGCCGTTTTGGCTAAAGTTGAATCCGAGCAGCAGGCATACAACTCCACCGACGAAGAGAAACAGACCGCCGAAGTCGAATTCCCGGATGTGTTCCATCAAAGTCTTGCCGTGGTGCGGGTTGAGGTGAAGAAAGAAAAAGAGGAGCGCGCCGGCGAGTCCGCCCGTGGGCCTGAAGAGCCGTTGAGACCCCAAGTCCGTCCCAAAGATTAAGGGTACATACAAGTTGATCCAGAAGCACCTGTGTAGTCGCGGAATCAACTTTTGTCTATGTAACAATCATGGGGACACACCATCGCCACGATACATGCTCAGTAAGTGCCTAGTAAGAAAGTCAGATAGTTCACCAAACGGGAGGGCACAGCTCTTACTCCTCCAACCAAGGGCCCGACAACGCTGGTGAAATATTAATCATGCTCGTTTCAAATCCCGTGAGACTGATTATCTTACCCAGCAATTCCCCACATCGCACCTACGAACGAACCATATGTGCCGCGTCTACGAACTGATTCAGACGACAAGCATCTGATGCCGCGAGGATGCTTACTCCGACAGAGGAACAATATCTCCAATGACAATTTGGACCATTTGCTGAATACCTGCCAATGGGAAGGTGAGCGAGGAGTTATTCACGGGAGTACGGGCGTACCGCCGCCGCCAATGCCTTGGAGTGCCCGCGCCAGAATGAGCCAGGTCATCGATTTCGCAGCCCCGCAGAGAGCCGATCCAATCTGCGAGTTCCTATAAAACCAGATGAGGCTAAAGAGATAGGGTACCCACCAGGAAAATTAAAATCGAGGGATAGAGAACGTTCTTTCGTCCAAAGACGTCTGAAAGCTTTCCATATGCGGGGCTCATGGCTGCGGCCGCGACGAGGTAGGCACTTGAAGCAAAGAAATTAATACAAATGTCTGGGATATCCCGAAATGCTACCTTCCGACCCAGGAGTAATTATTGCCTCCTCCTAGTTGTGCGACTATCGTTGGTAAAGCCGTGGCGATGCTGAGTTCGGAGGTTCGCGTCAGCACTGCAGCCTAGTGCAGCCACATCTCATTGGGGACCTACATGGTTTGATCGAGAGCAGCCTTTGAATAGGATCAGGAATGCAGTTCACAGAAAATGAGATTGCCCGTACGAGAAAAGCGGTCATCATGAGAGAGATGAAGACAAGAGGGAGATTGTTGTGGGGCAAGATGTGCTCGTCGTCCTCCTTCGCCTGCTTCACCTTAGTCGTGCCACCGGCAGTGGGCGGGGATGCAGCCGTCTTTTCTTGCTCTTGCGTGCCATTGTCCGCCATAACTCACCAAAGCAACCGGGAGTGATACTGTCAGGGGAACGGAAGAGAATTCCCAAGCTGACTCATTCAACATAGTTCACCCGCCGCCGGCCGTGTCATATGGGCACTGAGAATGACTCGGTAAGATACTAAAAGGAAATGGATCTGATTGACAAGGTACGTTCGCGCCGCCTTGCTTCCATTCCGGATGCCTGGATAAAATCGGGGTCAGCACACTGGCCACTGGGACCAAGAACAAGAACCTAAAAGAACACTAGGAAAAACCCTCTGTCCGAAAAGTTGCCGCATCGGGCAGACATTCGTGTTCGCCGCGGCAAAAGCCACATGGCCATCAAGACGGATCTGACTCCCTTCCGGGCGATTTGTTCTCGGTCCGACGGTCCGACTTGAGGCTGCCAGCATTGTCTGCGGAGTCAATAAGCCAGCCCAGGAGGTTGCAGGACCCCCGATAATCCCTTTGGAGGCTAGGTCAAAAAATTCCCGGATCCACCCATTTTTGTCCGCGCTGATTTCGGTGCGATCTGGGCATTTTTGTCCGCGCCGTGCCTAGCCCACCGTGGGAATTCCGTCCAAATCAGGCAATTTTTAGCTTCCGGCGCTTAGAAAATCACGATTCCCCTCCGCGGCCCGATTTCAGCGTGTTTTTGGACGTTTCTCGCATGAAGGCAGCATTTTCGTAAATATCTGGGTCCAGAATAGGTTGTTGGACCAGGTTCTGGCCCGCCAAGTCCACTGAACTTGGTGATTTTTGTCCGCGCCCTGACCTAGGCTTGGTGGCCCTCGACACTCATTTTTGTCCGTTCCGGACCTAGGTTTCAGGCCCAAAATCCCAAAATTTTGTCCGCGCCCGGACCTAGCCTCCAAAGGGATTATCGGGGGTCCTGAGGTTGCGGACGTGAATATAGAATCAGTCTACGGATCCCTCTCATTTTCTGGCTCATGCAACAACCAAATTCCACGGCGCATTATTGCCAAAGAGGCTTCCGCTAGATCTGAGGACGCACGGTATAAGTAAATCCATCTATGCTTCTGTCCATGAAAGTTCAAGCTCAAGCTGAGAGAACCTTCCCACCACTCTCCGTTTCCACCGGCATATTCCACGGCCCTGCATCGCTGAGAGAGCAGCCGCTGGGGCAGGAGCATTTGCCCCCAAACTCCTTCGGGAGCGCATCAGCGTCGATCTGGCCGAGCAACTCGTTCTGATAATGGCTGTTAAGGATTTTGATCTTCGCCACCGTGACCGGGTCGAGCCAGCCCTTGACCAGGTTCCACACGGTGGAAAAACCCCACGGGGCATTGATCATGTAGAACTTGCCCATGCACTCGGGGTAGTGGTCCTGCGTGATACTGGTCGCTTTGTTGACGTAGTCCTTGACCTGGTAGAAGTTGGAGAGGGAGACGTTGTTCAGGTCGAGGATGGTGCAGGAGGTCTCGACAGGGTGGCCGGCTGCTGCGGAGCACGCGGGGAGGCGCTGGGTGAGGAATTTCTCGTATTCGAGGACGAAGCGCTTGAGTTGGCGCTCCTGGGTCGTGGCTCGGTAAAGGGCCTTTACGTCGAGGAAGCCCAGGCGCTCGATGTATATTGGGCGACCATCCTGAACCAGAGGTCAACATGGCGCCGCGCCGCGTTTGAGTACGGCGCACCTTGTCGTTTTTGTGGTAGTACTGCGGATAGTACTGGAGACATCCAAGTCAAAAGTAGTCGCGCATGCAATCGGAGAGGAAAGTACCTTGTGCACTTCGCTCAGCTCTGGAAATTCGAAATTCCTGCCAGGAATGAGGGTCAATACTGGGCAGAGATGGTCCGACCTTACTTGACGATATCTTCGACACCGAAATCCTTCCGCCATTTCTCATTATCGATAAACATCTGTTTTGCCTTGGGGACGTCGAACTTTCGTGCGCGCAAGAACCTGGAATTATGTCAGATCTATGTAGAGACATTCGGCGCAATATTGCTCACCGCAGCATCGTTGCATCGCTCATCCGGGGCTCGCCCTCGATGTAATAACCTTCCTCCACCAACTCCTTTTTCAGCTTCTCCAGAGCATGTTGCTGGATTACGGTGAGATTCCCCAATTGCCCGGGATTGGGCTTGTAAGTAGGGTCTGTTATTCCGGCGGGGAGTGCACTTGCGCTCGCCGAGGACATGATGATCTGGGAAAAGGATTATTTGCTGATTCGGACGACTTATGAGGAAAGATGAGGGTTCGGAGTTTCTTGGTATGTCTCGGTCGTAGGGGCGAGAGGAATGGAGGAAAGGAGAGGTCATTACGCATGTCATGCTGTGTCGTGGAAGCGGGTCTTTGGCTTTGTTGAAATTAAAACCTGTCGGCATCATGATGTTGGGGCGCAAATGCAATTGTGGCGGTACAGTACGTTCAAAACCTTATTTAAGCATTCTGCATCTGAACTGAGGATCTGTGGCACCATCCCAGAATCTGTGCAAGATTTCACACCACATTTTTTGTGCCTCTCCCAATGCTCAAATGCTCATAGAATGAGCGATTTAGGATGTATGGTGATTATCCCACGATTAAATCATCCGTAATTATTAGGGGCAGTCAGAGTAGACGATTCTGGGGCGATTATGGCTGCGATTCTGGTGACGATTTTAATCGTGGGATAATCACCATAAATCCAAAATCACTCAGAATCGGTCAGAATCGTGCACAATCGGCGATTATGCATCGATTATGGAACAATTATGCTCGATTTACAATGGGGAAGTCAAAACGGTCAGGGAAGGCCAATTCTGGGAGTGATTCTGACTTCGATTCCGGAACCGATTCTAGGAGCAGAATCGGTCGAGAATCGATCAAAATGCAGAATCGGCCAGAATCGGTGTTCCTCCTCCAGAGGAACTGCATCAGAATCGGTGATTCTCGCATCGATTCTTAACAGACCGATTCTCTGGCCAATTTTGATTAATGAGAATCGACTTCAGAATCAACTCCAGAATCGGGTTGGTCAGAGCTGCACCGATTCTCGTTCGATTCTGTCCATCAATTCTGGCGACAATCGGTGTCAGAATCAACATGAGAATCGGCCCTCCCTGACTGCTTTGACTTCCCCTAATTTAAACATTGATAATCGTGCATAATCGGTGGCCATAATCGCACGCATAATCGCTCTTAATCGTCTACTCTGACTGCCCCTGACTGCCCCTATTGTGGTCACTGCGGGGATTGATAATTTTTTCCGCTAGAAAAAGGGTCGGTAAAATGTATGGCTTGTTCCTCTGGTAAAACTGGGGATTTTTTCCTGCTGTAAAATTGGAGGAAAACAGAGGCTTTTTCCTGTGGAAAAGGAAGTTTTTGTCATGCGGTAAAATTGGTCAATTTTTCCTGCAATCTTTTTGCCCAGAAAGGGAATCCTGTTTGTAGACAGAGAAATATCATATATGTAATGAGTTCTACAGGTAATATGTCCGTGAGTAAAGTAATAGGGCAGAAGTAACTAAAGCACATACCTCAGTCGGTCACGGATAGTGGTAAACGAGGTGTGCAGGTATCCGAAACGGCATATCCGAATACTTGGGCGTTCGGGTCTCCATCCCGACACTGTTTCCTCAAGACAAATTCTGTCCATTTTTTCCCTGGGTAAAAGGACCTTTCTTTGTGAAGGTAAAAGGCGGTGAAAAATGGTTAATTTATTAGGTTCGGAGCAAGCCTGTCTGAGTGTCTCCGCTCAGGTTTCCGCGCTGCGCAGCACGTGAAGGACATGTGATCGAGAAGGCGGCTTGTTCCGAACCTAGTTAGTTGTCCCGTAAATCCTCCGCGGCTCCTCCAGCATGGCTACCATCGTATTTCTGGGAGCACCCTCGGCATCCGAAATCCACTGCGATCCAAGTGAATACCACTGGCGCACCGTCTCCTCGCAATCCGCGCTTCACCGGCAAGCTTCATCTCAAGCAGCGGCCAACGTCTACCCTCCAGCAACATTGGAGGCTGCCAGCCGGCGAATCTCTCTCATGTATAATAACGTGATATTTGATGAGAGTGAAGAAGAGGATCCGGACGAAAAACCAGGTTTTCATTCTCTATTCCGGTTATCATTCAAGTCCCTGTTCATTGAGACGACCGCAGATGAAACTTTCATCACATGGCCACCAACTCCCCCAGGCGACGACTCCGATAGTCAAGAGGGCCAATCGGTTCCGTCATTTTTCAACGCGTCCAAGTCGATGGCTCAAACCGACGCACAACTAGAGTCCCAGTTTGAAACTCAGGAAACGCAATCATACGACTATTCCGACGCGTCTTCCATCGCCAGATTCCCGAAATTCCACTTCTCCCTGAATTCTCTGACTTCTCTAACATCCTTGGCGAAATCACGCATAAAGAGAACCAAGAAGGTCTCCCTGCTCCTTGTAGTGCTCGAAGTCGATGGACCGGATTCATTCTACTTCAAGAAAGGGAAGGATGCCGGAAAAGAATCATTTGTGCTGAAGATGATTCTTGGCGACGAGGACGGTAATGTGTGCAAGTTAACTGCATGGAGAGAGGTCGCACAGGATTGGGGTGGGGCGGGGCAGGAGATTGGCGCAAAGCGCGGGGATATATTGTTCCTGACAGGTAAATTCCATATCTTGCCCCAACGTGTCATTCATACAAGCAATTTTCTGCCAGACGTGATGGCGGCCTTTGAGCCCACGACCACAGTGACGCTCACGGCGTCCCCGTGGCAAAAGCCGAAGCTGGAGATTTGTTATAGAACAATGCCATACACGCATGAAGATCAACGCCTACGACCCGACCTGCGCCTTGGCGCCAGTGATGCTTCGGTGCGAAAGGTCGCCGCGGTTGTACGATGGTTCGAAGACATGGCTGGCCTCGCTGGGGCTCAATGACGTGCATGAAGTGACGAGCGGCGGTGTGTATATTTAAAGAAAAATCAATACGTTTTACTACGGTTCGTCCTCTCCCAGCGTTGAGATAAGCAAAATGATGTGGACATCCCCCATGACCACTGTTCTCTCCCTCAGCTCGAACCAACCAAATGGGTAAGGCACCAAGCTTTTATTCCCGTACCGCACTTGGCTCCGATAAACGGGCGCTGGTAGGTAGGTAGGCTGGGGAAGCGCAACATTGACGGACTCATGAAGCTGAAGTCGCCTGGTTTGTGTATCGGTGTGTGTCTTCCCGCAGGTGCGCTCCGCTAGGGTCCGCTACATTGGACTTAACGCCGCTTGGAGATGAAATTGGAGTGCATTAAAGATACCCCCCCGCTACGGATATTCATTCTCAATGTACTTGGGCTTGAGGCCATTGCCGGCGCCATGGCAATACGAGTCCTTTCGTTACTGCCCCAGTGCTCCCGCCGCGCATCCGACCCCATCCGACATCTGGATTTCCAGACTACTCTACACACCAACGATCCTATTTCCGCTGTGGACGACGCTTCACATCCCCCATCTTCGCGCTCTAGGCCCGAGCCAGCGCATCTGATCTGATGCGCCCACAGCGACCAGATGGGTAACGGGTAACGCACCTTGTTCTTGTTCGCCCCGATCCGAGCAAGCCTTGTTCTGGTGTGGCGTCTCGGATCTGTGGCAACGCGGTGGGATTATGGACTCCGATATAAGATACCATCATCAGTATCTGAAACCACTAATCCGTGCCATTCTCTTCGAGCGGGGAGACCGCGGAACCCAATGTCAGGAAATGTGGCTCCTCCTAAGGCCACGCCAGATCGGACTCCCGAGAATGCTCTTCCGAACCCCCCTGTCGACCTCTCGTGCGTGGAACCCTCTACGCGGTTCTGGTTCAGGGAACTGCACCTGGGGGACAAATTCGTCAACTTTATAAGCCACACTGTCCGTCTTTCTTCCCTCCCAACGAACTTTTCCTAGAACCTTAATCATACATAGGTGGGGGGCCCCGACCCCCGAAATCGCTCGGTCCAGATCATGCATGTTGCTCGGATCACCGAAGACGAGCTGGCGGGGAGGATTCAACGTGTTTTGGATACGATGGCTGATCAGCTACCGGTGCGTCCACAATTCGGTGGGTTTATGTATATATTGAATATGGACAGGGATCTTCATATGCGGTGATACTCTCCGACTCGGACTCGCCGGAATTCCTCTTTGGGGTGCTCATAACCACGGATGCAGAGCGCAGACCGCGCGTTATTTGGACGGAGGGTGCCCGGTCTCGGCGCGGAGGTGGGTATCAACCCCGGGCCTTCCAGAGAATAATTACACTTACCAAACTCATCCAGACTCCAACCCCTCCTCGCCAACCACCGAGCCCGTGAATATCCCCCGCGGAATGCCACCACCCGACTCAGCCCCCGACCGTGCGGGGATATTATATTTTTGGAAGACCAAATTGGAGGGAATCACACTCGTTGTCTTCGATGATCCATCGCAGGTGCTTCTTGTTCAACCATCCTTTTTCCGCGTTGTAATAAATCAATAATGAAACCAGACCCCGTTGGTATTCATCTCGAACACAGCGCAATACGGCGAAGCCATGCTCCGGATCCGCCACGCTATCGATGAGGTTCAGCATGGCGCTCCGTTACCGGTGAATACAAATTTTGTGGTCCTATGTACTAGGGTTTAATATTGACATTCCTCGCAGCCTGGAGGCCACATTTACCCGATTTCAATTAGAGATGCAAACGGGCTGCCATTGTTTGTGCCGGCGGAGTGGGATGTGTTGGACATCGATGCGGAGGAAAAGAAACATCGGGCCCCAACGACACCTCCGCCTGCACCTCCGCCTCCGCCTCCTCCACCTCCACTGCCCGATCCCGGATCGCCTCCGAGCGCTTACTCTGACGATGGTCATGGGTCGGGCGGCTCTTCAAGAAGCTCCAGCCCTTCTAGATCTGGAAGCGAAGATGGATGGGAAGATCCCCATCCAAACACTTCCGTTCCAGTGCTCGGCACCCAGGGTCCTAGAAATTTGAACTGGTATTCACCTGCCGCACCTAGTCGACCTCCTAGGCTACCTGCCCACTCCGCATGGTCCGCTGGTCCTCTTAACATTCTGGCTGGTCCCCCAAATGCTCCCTGGCCTGCCGCCGCTAATGGCCTGCCCGTAGGAATCCCTGATCCATGCCAGTGTCCCGGAATTCCCGTCTTCCCGCCGCATCGAACCGTTCACATTCCTGTCCTACCAGCACACCAATGGGGCACACTGTACGGACCCCATCGTCTACCCCGCTTTGCTCCACGGATACTCCCGTGTGCTCCCTCGCAAATGCAGACGTTTCCCTGTCCGCTATTCATGCCCCCGCCTCAAATGCACAATCCCGTCCATCCCGACCGATGAAATGGCCTGTGTTCCTACCACCATGCAGCGCGCTGGTGCGCAGACAAAGCATGCGAAGCAACATCCCGCTCCTCCAAGCGCACGCGACCTCCCCGCCCTGCTTCGGCGCCGTCATCACGTTCGAGAATCCCAGCATGATGCACTGGGCGCAGCGTTGGGGCCAGATCCGCGTGCCGGTGCACTCGAGGGCGGTCACCGTGGGCGACGTCCTCGACGCGATATATAATTATGTTAATGTGCCGTTGATGCCGTCGGACCTTGCGGCGATCGTTCCAAGGGATCGAACAAAAATGGAGGAGGGCGCGCGGCTGAGGCAGATGCGGGGGCATCCGGGGGCTCGTCTTGTCCCACTGCGGTCGGATGTGTTTTACGATTCGGTAATGTTTGGGGGGTTGAGACTTGTTGGCGTGTCGGGGAAAAGTGCATATCTGGCCCTTCGGCTCGTTCCTGATTATTAGTGTCTTCTTGAATATCTAAATAGCCGTATATCATAACTATGTTAATTCATCCATCCCTCAGAGGGCCCTTCAACGTTCGAGTGGGTGTGGGTGACTTCCTGTAAGAGTTAAATGATCCAGGAGAATATATCTTTATTTTCCGTCGTGATGATGAAACTGCCAGGACCCGCTCAATATAATCCTGTCTTGTGGGAACGTCGACAGCCTGGATATCTGCGTCCATAATCTGGGATCGCCGAAAGTGCTGGAAAATGCTGCTGGAATAAACTACCTTACGGGAAGTCGCCCAGGGCCCTTCCTCCCGAACTTACTATATCCGTCAAAAAGCGGAGTGGTGTTTGGCGATGCTTGGTGTGATCACGACGCGTCAGCTCTCTTCAGTTTCTTTCATCTAGCCCAACATGCCGCTCGAAGCCACGATGATGATCATAGACAACTCGGAGTACATGCGGAACGGGGACTACCAGCCCACCCGTTTTGACGCGCAGTCCGACGCAGTCACTACCGTCGTGCAGACGAAAATCGACTCGAATCCCGAGAACACGGTCGGGATAATGACCATGGCGGGCAAGGGGTACAGCTTCTATTTTCTAGTATTGTTTATTCTGACCCGAAACAGCCCAGAAGTCCTAGTAACACACACCAAAGACATAGGGCAGATCCTGCAAGCAATACACACCACGTCCTCCAAGATCGGCGGCGACATCGACATCCCGACGGCAATTGCGATTGCGCAGCTCGCGCTCAAGCACCGCTCGAACAAGAACCTGCGCCAGCGCATCATCGTGTTCGTCGCGTCGCCGCTGGACGGGCAGGCCGCGGACGAAAAGGGCATGGTCAAGCTCGCGAAGAAGCTGAAGAAGAACAACGTCGCGATTGACGTCGTATGCTATGGGGACGGCATCGAGGAGCCCATGGAGGACGGTCGGACGGTGCTCAAGTCGTTTGTCGACAGCGCGAGCAGTGGCGATAATTCGTGTGCTTTTTTGCATTCCCTTGCACACTAAGCTAACGAGTGGATAGACATATCGTAACCGCCCCACCAGGCAACCTCCTCCTCTCCGACGTACTCATTTCGTCGCCCATACTCGCAGGCGACCGCAGCGCGAGCATCCCCGACGACCTCGTCCCAGGCGGCGCCGGCGACGGCGCAGCTGCCTCGGGCTCCGGCGGCAACAACGCCGCATTCGAATTCGGCGTCGACCCCAGCCTCGACCCCGAGCTCGCCATGGTACCTTTCCTTCATCCCCTCTCCCTCTCCGAGTGCTAACACCTTTATGCCTTTTTTTAAGGCCCTGCGGATGTCGATGCAAGAAGCCGCCGCACGGGAAGCTGCGTCCGGTGCGTCAGGCGCCACAGCGTCGACGTCGACGGTGCCCGCGGATCCGACGGACAGCGAGGAGGAGGCGATGCTGAAGCGAGCACTGGCGCTGTCGCAGCAGGACCAGGACGTCGACATGGATGCTGCCGCGTCGAGTACAGGTACCGCACCAGCTCCAGCGGCGGCGGCGACAGCAGCACCAGAGCCGATGGAGGAGGACGACGAGGACGAGGAGGCGGCGATTGCGCGCGCGATTGCGATGAGTATGGAGCAGGATGAGAATGCTGGCGGAGAGGGGAAGTAGGGTGTTGTAGCATAGCAAGAAGACATTGAATATGATCTTTGCCATTTCATCCATGTAAGAAACGCAGGTCTCTACCGACGACAAGCAGCTCAAGGGGCTCCAGAACCAAGTCGCCCCTCTCCGAGAGCGCTGCTCGAGTTATCGTAAAGGAAATGAGGAGGCATCAAGGCCCACAGAGTAAGGCGCAGTCCGTTGAAGTGCAAGTTACAGACGGGAGCACCAAGGAAATTAAAAGGTCCTTTTTTATCTAGCGACGGTACAGGTACAAGTACTCCACGAACTGTCTACATTATTCAAAGTTCCTAGGTTTAGAAGCATTCTGCGCGCGTCGCTAGTCAGTAACCTGCACATTGCGGGAAGGGAAGTAGAAGACTCACTGCGGTGGACGATGCCCGGGCCCGACTCGTCGTACTCCTGCTTGGAGCACCAGAGGTTCTGGAACGTGCTGAGCGACGCCAAGATGGAGCCACCGATCCAGACGGAGTACTTGCGCTCGGGGGGCGCGACGATCTTGACCTTCATGCTCGCGGGCGAGAGCGCCGTGAGCTCCTTCTGCATGCGGTCCGCGATACCGGGGAACATGGTCGTGCCGCCGGAGAGGACGACGTTGCCGTACAGGTCACGCCGGATGTCGAGATCGCACTTGAAGATCGAGTTGAAGCTGTGTGTGCGCAGTCAACGTCAGTCAATGTCAGGCGGAATGATAGCGGCGTGACTCACGTCGTCTCGTGGATACCGGCGGCTTCGAGGCCAAGGAAGGCGGGCTGGAAGAGGGCCTCGGGCGCGCGGAAGCGCTCGTTGCCGATGGTGATGACCTGACCGTCGGGCAGCTCGTAGCTCTTCTCAAGCGCGGACGACTGCGCGGCGGTCTGCAGCTCTTGCTCAAAGTCGAGCGCGACGTAGCACAGCTTCTCTTTGATGTCACGGACGATTTCACGCTCGGCGGTGGTCGTGAACGGGTACCCGCGCTCGGTGAGGTTCTTGATGAGGAAGTCCGTGAGGTCGCGGCCAGCAAGGTCGAGACGGAGGATCGCGTGCGGGAGCGAGAAGCCCTCGTAGATGGGGACGGTGTGGCTGACACCGTCACCAGAGTCGAGGACGATACCGGTCGTACGACCAGAGGCGTAGAGGGAAAGGACGGCCTGGATGGAGACGTAGAAGGCGGGGCAGTTGAAGGTCTCGAACATGATCTGGGTCATCTTCTCGCGGTTGGCCTTGGGGTTGAGTGGCGCCTCGGTGAGCAGAACGGGGTGCTCCTCTGGGGCAACACGGAGCTCGTTGTAGAAGGTGTGGTGCCAGATCTTCTCCATGTCGTCCCAGTTGGTGACGATGCCGTGCTCGATGGGATACTTCAGGGTGAGGATACCACGCTTCGATTGGGCCTCGTCGCTGGATGGTACAGGTCAGTTTCATGGTGTGACAAAATCGTGACAAAATCGTTCTCGACGCACCCAACATAGGAGTCCTTCTGGCCCATTCCGACCATAACACCCTGGTGGCGAGGCCGCCCAACAATGGACGGAAAGACGGCGCGGGGTGCATCGTCCCCAGCAACTGCGGATTCAAAATGAATAGGGATCCAAGTGCCAGCAAAAAAAGACCTACACCCGGCCTTGCACATGCCAGAACCATTGTCAAGAACCTGGGATATCGCTGTTCAGTGAATCTGGATGGATATAAGATGCAGAGAACGTACCAGGGCTGCGACTTCGTCCTCCATTGTGGTGGTTAAGAGCAAGAGGTATTTGTGTCAGAAATATAAATGCGGTGCGGGGTTAGGACCGGGTTAGGTTAGGGTTGACTCAAATTGATCCAAAATGATCACAAAAAAAAAAATCAGCAAAGCGAAGGGAGAATATGTTGGGGTATTACCTTTGGAATCAGGGGAGGAATGGAGAAACTGCCGCTCCAAAGGGCGAGCTTTTTAACAGTCGAGGAGGGTCGATTTGTCCGTAATTGGCAAAGGCCTCCACGGGCCCGATTCGTAAATTTCGCTGACAAATTGTTTCTCCTTTTCCTCCAGACCACCGAGAGCACAGATGAGCTCGTTGCTACCTACACAGGAGCACCGTGCCTTTGGTGCAATTTGCTTTCCCGAAATAACCCCCCACAGCAACCTTCTTCCCGACCACTGAAACTCTGACCCCTGAGCCTCTACTGGCAGGGACTGACGGTCTGAAAAAATTGAACCAAGAAAAGCAGAAAAGAATTCAATCTTGACCTTGTCTCTGATGTCCTGGACACTGGCTATATCCGAAGGACTGGCTTTCCGCCACGGTGGCTTGCTAGCCAGATAACTCGGCTATTACCAGGACGAACTAGCACTGTCGAATTTCAAACCCTGCGTTGAATACACGGAAAAATGCACCAAGACATGCTTGGTGAGCTCCGGCGGTTCTACTTCCTCATCGGGATATTTCGGCGCATCTGCCATACCGCAATAGTATCAACCAACAGTCGAAGGTGTTTGTGAAGAATTCAATAATAAAACGTCGCGTGTGTGATATCCTAGAAGCAGCAAAAAATCTAAGCTGAGGTACGAGGTTATTTTTGTTGAAGCGTCTGCCATCTACGAGAGACTACGAAAAATCCAGCCAAAGCGATGTGTGTGAACCGGAGTAAAAGGGGAAGATCATTATCAATTCCGCATGACCGCTTTCCTCTTTCACTTTGCCCATCTATCTAATCTATCTGCTCTCTGTGCTCGGCCTTTGCAATCCCACACTACCAACTGAACATCAGGTCGGGTTCGTCTTGTTGGCGATTTTGCCATGTTGAACTATGTGGTAGACATGCAGGCAAATCAGGTCTTGCGGGATCGACTGGCAGAAATCGATGCCCATATAGCAGTTCTCGAGGCAGAACGCAAGATCATACAGAAGAAGCTCCGTTCTCTCACTTACCCAGTCCTCACCCTGCCGTTCGAGCTGACAGCGAAGATTTTCCTTCATTGTGTCCCCGATCCCCCAGACTCCCAATCCACCCTACTTGGCAGCTACTATGACTCACCGTCGCCTCCTCCGCGGAGGCTTCCACTTGTTTTGTCGTGGATTTGTAGAGCCTGGAGAGATATCGCCTTGAAAACGCCAAGGCTATGGGCAGCAGTCCGCATCTACTTCGACTCTTACTCCCGGAACTCCAGTCTTCATGACCGCTGTCTTGCGGAATGGGCCACCAAGGCTGGAACAACACCTTTATCCATTGTTCTGTGGCACCAGGCTGGACATCAGCTCCCCCCGTTCCTTTTCCCAGATTCATTCCTCTGGATGCTGCGTCGATCGACTCAGTGGCGGGACCTAGAACTGCTGCGCCTTCCGTACGGATATCTTACAGCTCATCACTTCCATTCGGGCTTACATGGAAAACTGCCAGTTCTCCAGCGACTCCGCATCGCTGCAGCGGGATCCTATGGAGACGTGACGCCAGTGCGCGCATTCGAAGAGGCGCCACAGTTACGCGCCGTTGTTTTGGAAAGCGTTCCGCCGGCCATGGGCACAGCTCACCCATTTCAGAGGGAAATGGCTACAGGCTGATCATTGACTCCATGTTTTGCAACGGGCGGTCTCTCTTGTGGAGTGTTCCTTTACCGACGTCGACCAAGATCTAGATCATACCACATTACTTCCACCTCATCTTAGCCTTGAGGTTTTAACTCTCACAGGCTACTACATATGCACTTGTGTGCTCGATATATTGACTTTACCTGCTCTAACGCAGTTGGAGTACAGCGATGACGAATCTTCTGAATCATATCCCGAAGCATTCGTTTCGTTTTTGGCCCGTTCGCGCCCTCCGTTGCAACGCCTTTCCCTCCGCGACGCTTCTTCGGCCTTGATCCAGAGTTCCCCTCTCCTCCTTCGACTCAGGGTCCTAGAGATCCAGCTGTCGGTCGTCAAGATGCCGGATTTCCTCAATTCTTTGCGCAATCGGGAGTTTCTTCCAAATCTGACAGTCCTCCAGACCGTCATTTTTGAAAAGACTTCAGACACGATTGATTTCGATTTCCTGGTCAATGTCCTCGACTCGAGATGGCACAGAGACGACGACTTCCCTCCGCTCCAATCTTTCCGGATGGACCGGAGGGGTGACGATCTGAGTCCACCACCTGGGTTTCGTATCAACCTCCCGCGATTATTGGATTTAGTAGACGAGGGTATGTGTATTTACATCGGAGCAGACTCGGTGACAGCATCGCAGGCATGGATGTGAGTACCATTGCATTGTCATCTATCGGCTGAATTTTGACTCTGCGGCATAGAGGGAGGTATTCAGGAATCGCCTTGCACAAAGGCGAAGGACTGACACTATAGTCAAATAAATGATGTATACATTACAAAGTTTTAGATTTTATCACAGTAAATCACGCCGGCAGGTTCTTCAGAATCTCTGGAAAGCGCCCGACCTTCTTCAGCTCCTTCATCATCAAGGCGAAAGGATTCCTTCTGCGCAAGTATCTCAGTCCGCTCGAAGACGCGGCCGTCCCGGCGCTCGTACACATCCTTCCCGTTGTGCTTGATGATGCTCTCCGAGGCCATCTCGACGTGGGTCTCGCCGTAACGGCGCGCGAGCTGTGCGCGCACCGTGGGCATGACAAACACCAGCGCGTCGAGGTCGTACCCCCCGTTCTCGAAGAGGCGCTGCCGGAACCCGAGGAACGTGAGCACCTCCGAAAGCC
Source organism: Mycena maculata (assembly GCA_029448575.1). Taxonomy (NCBI): domain Eukaryota; kingdom Fungi; phylum Basidiomycota; class Agaricomycetes; order Agaricales; family Mycenaceae; genus Mycena; species Mycena maculata. The sequence continues at coordinate 23,149 of JARJLG010000103.1, forward strand.
CCGTGAAGGTGACCGTGAACGGCGTGTCCGGCGCGTCGACCTGCCCCCAGACGATGTAAGTAGTCGGCCTCGCGGTGCTGCTGCAGGAGCGCGATCAGCTTGGCGTGCTCGGGAGAACGGGTGTAGTCGCCCCGGGGTGTAGGCAATGCTCAGCCCAAGTGAAAGTGATAAGAGGCGAGGCTGAGCGTCACACAGCGAAGTTGGGTCCTACACCCTGGGCGGGTGGGCGCCGACTTTTGGACACGATCGGGGTCAGCGTCGCCACAGGCGCCAACGCCTCGAAGGGACACTCCGCGAAGACCGTGACTTCCCGCTGCGGACCAACCTTCTATGGTGATGAGTTTCTCGTTCTCCCGTAAAAACATCAAAACGCACCTGTATCGCTAGTTGCAGTTCTCGACCGAACCGCTCACGTAGCCGCTCAGCTCCTCATCGAATCGCCCCAGCTTCCGCAGGTGGCCCAACGCCACATCCATTTGTTTCCGCGACACCTCCTCGAACGTAGGCTGCTCCTTGCTGCGGAGCGCTGCCGCCATATTGTCGAATGTCGACCCATTCTCTTGCCTCAGCTGTGCGCGCAGCCCCGCGTCGTCGCCGCCGTACTTCTGCAGCACGCGGTACACGTACAGCAGCGTTGCATCCGCCCGCGGACCCGAGTTCGACGTCGCACAGTTACGCATGATAATAAAGGTCCCCGCGCTCTAGGGCTCGTCGAGCGAGATCACGTTGATGTCGATGTACGCCGACAGGTTGAGCACGACGACGTAGTCCGTCTGGAGGTGCTCGTTCAGAAGGGTGATCTGGCGTAAGAGGTCCGCTGAGCGGCGGTAGCCTTGCGCGGCGGGCAGGCGCGGTCCCCTCGTCAACAGGAGGGATGTCGTCGAACGCGGACTCGAGTTCTGTGTCCGCAATGAGTTGAAGAAGAGAGCAGGGGTGACGCATGAGACACGCACCAAGGGGCTTTCCACACAAGGACTTATGTGTTTTCCAGGCGGTCGTTTGACAGACTCTGATAGAGACATTAGCGAGGTTCCCACTGGCCGAGAACACGCACCGGTCACAGTAGCGAACGTCGCGCCCGACCGCTTTGCACTCTCATCTTGCCGTTCTCAGCCTTTTCCTCCGGTTTGAAACACGCATGGCAGAAAAGCTTCATCTCTTTGCGGCACTCTGCCTGATCTTTGCGCTACTTGTTCGCGTCAGACTCGCCGGGAGCGGTTTCCATCACAAGCTTCATGCCTAGCAGCATGTCCTTGGTCTTTTGGTGCTCGTCTGTGTACGAGACGATGGTGACGTTGTGACCCTGCACGGAATGGAGAACGATTCCAAGAAATCCCGCTGCAGGTCGCTGAGCATTGAATACCGTAAAAGCGGGCAGACGTACATATATACCGCGTACGGATTATCCTTCGGAGCCCGAGCCACGCCTTCCGATTTGGAGCGGTATCATCCGTGGTTCATCCAATCAAGGCGTCGTATTGACAAACGGCTGCTTCAGTGGCGTCTCGTTGGTGGCCAGCAAGAACACGTCGAGGAGATCCAAGAAACCTCTCCCGCCGTTGCGAGAGAGCCCGTCGTAACACAACTCGGGGAAAAAGGCCTCAGACTGGCTATGACTGGCGTCTGGCTCGAGTCGCAGAGAAGGGTCGAAACGGAGGATTTTTTGGAAGGCATGGCAAGACAGCCCCGGCGGAGGTGATATCAACGGAATTCGATGGTCAAGTTCTCGGATGGGGTGCCCCGATAAAATCGAGCACTGAGTTACAGTGGCAGTGAGTACAGTAGGTGCAATGTTTGGTCTAGGCCTCCAAAAATAATAGTCGTGATAGGGGTAAGTCCATGTCGTTTGGCGCTCTTGCTCGTCCTTGCTGGCATCAAGATGTTTTGACAATTTGTTGTAAACGAGGTTTATGTAAAAGGTCGGATGTTGTGAGAGAAATGATTTTCTTCATTTCTTGCGATGCTTCAAGTACTCTACGCTACATATGAAATCATTGGCGGCGATTGACTCAAGTTGAGCTGAAGAACAGTCAGTACGTTTCGACGGCGCTCTGAGGATACACCTACGATGATTTTGGCTCCATTTATAGTATAATACATCCCAGGGAGCTCACTTGAGTCTGCGGTGGTTATCGGTGAAAAATCACGCCTGCTTCGATTTTCTTGAGCGTGAAAGATGTCTCCAGGCGAGCGTCCACATCGCAGACAATAGGGCCCAGGGCGGAAACAACCAGCTGAATCTCCAAGTCCAGCCCGCCTGCCGATCAAGGGCCTGGACTAGGGAATCGACGTGCGCTTCGAGGTCGACAAGAGAGCCAGAGTTGTCGATGACGCGGTCTGCATACTGCACTTTGTCCGCAATTGCAAGCTGAGAGTTGAGACGCGACGTGGCGTCTTCCCGGGAAGAGCCGTCGCGCTGCATGAGACGAGCCAGCTGGACGTCAGCCGAGCTAAAGAGCCGTCAGAGGAAGGGGACAAGACGATGGCAAGGCAAGTACCAATACACCACAACCACCGTGCCGACCCACTTCCATAATCCACCCTCAATCAAGAGTGGCACATCGACGACGCAGTACTTGCTGCCACGAATCCAATGCTTTAGGACACCCCACCACATCGCCCGCCGCACGGCCGGGTGGACAATGGAATTCAGCTTTCGTCGTTTCACTTCGTCATTGAAAATTACGGAGCCTAGTTTCTTGCGGTCCAGTGTGCCATCGGCCTGAAGGATTTCGGAGCCAAAGAATGCAGCTATCTTTGCGAGAGCGGGGGTGCCTGGTTCGACGACTTGGCGCGCAAGAACGTCGGCGTCCGTGACGGGGATGTGCTTCCCCTTCAGCAGATTCGATACGCTTGATTTTCCAGTCGCAATTCCTCCGGTCAATCCAACGACTGCCAGTATTCCGTATTAAAGATACGCCTCAGTTTCAGATGAAGACAGTACCAAGCATGGCTTCTTAGACGAGGGTTAACGCCACTATAAGGTTCCTCTTTTCCCAATGGTGGACTGTGGTCAAGGGGAGCTTGACTGAACGGGAGCAAGAAACGTGGTCGAAACCCTAACCCCAGGGTTCCCACCCAACTGGGACCAAACCACCATTATCGTCTTTGTGCTCAAGCACACGAGCGACCACAAGAACACAGATTTGTACCGAGTCTTCGCAATGTCTAATCAATTTGCCACGGAGCAACTCCTAGAACTTCTTCTCCAACTGAAGGTAATCACTGTGATTGAGGCTAGGCTTTTCGCCTCTCATTTAGCAACGTAGAAAACCACCCCAGAGGCCGCTCGGAAGATCCTGAACGAGAGACCACCAATAGCCTACGCACTGATAACCTTGATGGTTTCCATGAACGCCATAAATTTTGACGTCTTTCAAGTATATATTCAATTCGCATTATAATTATCTTTTCTCAGCCTCGCGCCAGAAAACCCTCTCCGACTTTGGTGCTGCAAGTGCTCAAGCGGCACAAGCGACTATGCCTGCTCCGGCCCCGCTTTCGGCCATTCCCCCGTATCTCCAGCCATCTTCGCAGCCAAATTCCCGAACAAACACCCCCCCGATGCAAAATCGGTACCAGAACCAGCCCTACGGCTATCCGCCCGCTCCCACGCCGCCGAATGCCGGGTACGGGCGCGCACCGCCTGCCGCGACCGGGTACGGCGGCGGCTTCAATCCCGCGCCACCCGTGGGCTACGGGCAACCTGCGCCGCGTGTGCCCGACCCGCTGGCCGCGATTCCGGAAGATCAACGAGTCGGTGTCCTCTTGTTTACCCGACATGCTGCTCACTTTTCGCAGCAAATGATCATGACCGTATTGGCGATGACGCCGGAGCAGATCAACAGCCTCTCGCCCTCGGACCGGGCGAACATTATGCAGTTGGTGCGTGTCTTGACGTTGGCCGACTCGTTCTGATGATTTCATGGTGTAGCGCGCGACGCTGGGGTTCCCGCCGACGTAATCAAAATACTATGTACAGTAGGTTGAATCTAAGGTGTCGCGGGCGGTGTCTCCTGCGTGTGTTTCGCGTCCAAGCTATAGATCAGCCTGAGGATGACCTCGATCTGCGCCACGACCGTCGGGATGTCGAGGATGCCGAGTCTACTCCATCCGCCATCAACTTGAGCGCTCCATAGAAAATCAGGCCGAGGAATGAAAATGGGCTTGCATGAGAATGTGCGTGCCCGTTTATGACACGCTGACTGACCCGATTGTGGAGATGCTCGAACGCCCGAGCGTCGAGCTCCCGCCGACACCGTACCTGGGGATTTTAGCACCGCAGACACGATAGCGCGAGTATAGCTTGCCTCGTGGAGCGCGTGCCGTTGACCTATTTCGGGGCTACCAGCGCCATGCGCAGCGAGTCTGGGGCCCTGCAAACGCGTCGAGGTATATTTTGTGCAGCTCGTCGCTCGCCGTGGAGTCGTTTCTACAACCCCGTGAGTAGCTGTTCAATGGCGGCAACTGGGAACGGACGCCGTTGTCCACATCGGCTCCAGTTTTCCTGTGGCCTTGTACAACTGGCTTGCCTGTGAAGTACTCGTCTTTCCACTCGAGCGCTACAAAGTCTTCGCAGGTGATGGCGTATTTGGCGTTCGCGACGATGTCTGTGCGCTCCGTCACCCACAGCGACTCGTCGAGGTGGTGCCCGGACATGTGCCCCGTTGTGATGACGAAGCTGCGTGGAGTCAACTTGGATTCCACCGGGAGAGGAAACAACTGACTCGTTCGGGAGAAACTGCAGCGCAGCATCCTCGTCGGAAGTATGCACCCAGGAGCTGCTGGCGACATCTCCTTCAGCGTAGTGAAGTTCAATGTCTTGCTCCCTTGCCAGTGCGGATTCGTCAGATTTCCCAGCTTCGAATGAAACTATTAACATCAATTTAACCTGCTAGCAAAAATCGATGACGCCGAAATATTTCGGGAAGTCCTGGGGCCGCGACGGATCAATTTCCACACAAGCAACCGCAGTTCGACTTTAGCCGAGTGGCCCGTATCCCGACCAGCAAGCTTTCTCACAAAGCCTTTACATCCCTCTCACAAATCCTCTCACAATATGTTCATCTCGCTCTCCCTCGCCACCGTCGCCCTCGCGGTGCTCTCGACCAGCGTCGGCGCGATTCCCAAGTAAGTTACCCCTCGGAACCTATCCTCGACGGCCATCTGGGGACCCCTGCGCATTCTGTCCACTCTTTCCCATCATGTCGAGCAACGCGGGATGAAATACCTCGCCGTCTGCCGCATGTAGGACAGGTCAACATAGACCTTGGGGCTCAGTACAGTGCTGAGCCGACCAAGCTATGGAAGCTAGATCCCATTAATACGGGGTTACTACTCGACGAAGCGGCCTATCCGACGTTCGCGCCCGTTTAGAAGCCTGTGGAGAATTTGCTACATGCAGAGTGCATCTCCCTCTTTGTACGAGCCAAAACATTCATTTTGAGCACTGAGACAAGGCGAGCGGACGATATCGGGCGATGCCCGGATAGTCTCCTAATTCTCGGGAGTTCTCGGGAATTTATTGATCCGGATCTTGAATTCCTAGGGATCGACATATGCGCAGAGCACATTAAGCTACGGGCTCTAACATGTCGGGTTACGATACCTCCTTCCCAGGCACCGACGGCTTTACGGGACTGCATTTCTGGCGACGGAGGGTCTGAATCGAATTGCGACATAGTCTTCAAACGGCAGTTAGCCGCCGATTTTTGCTTCAAATGACTTGCTGTCAACACGTCGCCAGCTCTCTGCTTTATTCCCAACTCCCAGAATGGCTCCTAGCTCAGGACATTTAAGTCTGGATCTTGAATTGCGAGCCGTCGGACCCAATGGAGCTGCTTTGAGACACGGCTTTACCGGATCGGATTTCTCGCGGTCTGTCAGCTGTCAATCTTTGCTTCCCTGGCAGACCGTATACTTGCCTTTGGACTTGATAATATTGCTGCCAACACGATGTCGCCAGCTTCCCAAGTCCCTCAACAGCTCCCAGGTGAACCATCGGATAGACAACAAATCTCTCATCTACCTCTGTGCAATCCATAATGCGTGCGGAGGAAAATATTCTATGTGGTCTTATGCAAATTCTTTGGCAATGACATTGTGATTCTGTCTGATTCCATATACCGAGATCGGACGGCTGTGGATGGATGCAGCAGGAGTCTCTGGCCCTTTTTGACCTTGCACGATCTACGCGTGAATGAGTTATATGGCAAAGTTTGGTGATGACTCTATGCTGTTTCGGTTTCTAGCTGGTTTATTTCCTCGAGGCCCATGCTGTGGAATTTTCGCAGATTCCACACAAACATTATACCCATCTCAACAGTCATCCCGTATCCAAAAGCGGAACAAGTCAATGACAACCTGATCATGTTGATCCTTTCCCGAATTCCAGGCGATGGTTACCCATTTAAGTGGTGCACCAACAATCATGTTTTCATGAGCGCAAGGAAGTCCAACCAGAGGATATTCAGCCTACCACCAGTGGTTCTTCCTATCCTGTGGCGTGGGGGATCTTGACCGTCAACACCTGGTTCTTATCAGTCCACATAAATGTCCTTGCAAGGCCTTACGCCAAAAAGCGTCCAAAACAATGCTTGCTGTCCTTTTCACATAAACTGGTCAAATGTCCATACACCTTCAACAGATCTTGCTTGCTATCAGGTGCTGCTGTATATTGCAGTCGTCACCCCACGGATATGGCACTACCCAAGTATGGTTGTTGTACCTGCGCATCCCAAGATCATGACCAGCCTATTATTACTTGGGAACCACAACCTGAGCATTGAATGTCTCCATCCTACTCATTACAGGACAGCAGTTCCATGCCAGCACAGGTTGATTCTGTCTGGGGGCTATTGAAGATGAGGTACACAGTTGATTTCCACGAAGCTCATCTGACATGTCCTCGGAATCTTTGATAAGACTCCCAGGTAGTTCCCGTAGTTTTTAGGATCCCAGGATAGCTGCTTTTTGCCCGTCTTCATCCGTCATCTCGTGAGATGTCTATGTACTTATATGGTATGTAGGCTACCACAGCGACTTGGCCGTTGACGTCTGTAGCGTACATAGGACGCCATGTACGTCGGTACAGTACCTGCTTGTTCCTGATTGGGACCTCTGCAGTAATACACCCCTCCTCCTCCTCCTCCTCCGACTCGGAATAATTGTGACAAGGAGAAGGAGAATCAAAGAAGATAATTCCTTGCGCGGGGGGATTAACGTCAAGTCTAGAGTACTCGGGTCCGCGTCTTGATCTGGGAGTAAACCGAAACTCCCCACGTCCAAGATGGGGGTCGTGACGCTTTGCAGTCCACTGGCCCCGGAATACGGCCAGCATCCGGTGGAGGGCACGCCAATGGTGGTCCCGTTGGTGAGGCCGATGCTCAACGACCACCATTGAGGGTCCCAGCTGCGTTGAAGTCCAGAAACGTGGTATCTGAAGGGGAAAAACGTGGGGTGACACGACGCACCGCAAGAGTTCGTAATCGAGCGTCTCGACGTCCAGCCCAGTCAGTCTGCTATCAGGATGTTTTGGTTCTCATTTCCGGCTGTTGGAGAACTGAATTCGTCGCTGCAACGACACTTGAACACGACGTACTCCATCTGGGTCCACGGAGATTGGTTTGGTAAAGGCGGTCGTGGAGCATCGTGACCTGCTGCTGCTGCTGGTTGAGAGTGGGGCCCGATTCTGCAAAGAGGTAGTCGTGGCGGAAAATTCGAGCTGGTGAGGTTGATCTACGCCTACTCATAATTATACATATAATACCAGTCCCACGCTCGCTTCGCGGCTGGGCACACGACAGGCAGGCATCAGCACACCCGCAAATTGAATATTCAGCTCAGCTGATTGTCGCCTGAAAAGATCCTTTTCAGCAACATGTTCATCTTGCGGTATTGGTTCGGAAATTCATTTCATGTGACAATCAGCTGAGCTGAATATTCACTTTTTGCCGGTGTGCAGGTAGCGCGCACGGTTCACTCACACTTCTCGGCAGTCAGGTAATCGTTACGTGAGTCTGATAATTGTTCAACGCTTTAAAGAAGACGCTCATGTCATGGCAGGTTGAGCTGGGGACTGAAAGCGGTTGAAATCGAGGAAATTCCTCATACGCTCCGGTCGACGCCGCCAGCCGTAAACATGAAAATTAGTGAAAGCCAGCCCGTAGGGTTGTCGTTAGACCTTTTTTGCCTAACCCGAATTGAAGCCTCCCGGAGCCCGGATCAAGCCCGAATTATACTCCACCGATCCCAAACGCTCTGCATTCTTGCGTGGCATTTTTGCCGAGCATTTCGATCATATCGTACTCAACTGCACTTGACAAAATGTGAAATCGAGCAGGGTTACTGCTATGCAAAAGAAAGGTACTAATATGGACGATTGACCACCATGGCCGAAATAAGCAATTCTTGTCACTGACTCTTCAACGTCACCCGCTTCTTTTTCTGGCATTTCAAACGGACCGCGCCGAAGCTACCTACCTCTAACTGCAATGAGCTCTTGAAGCTCCGAGACGCTATCGGCGTCAGAAGGATGCTTACTGTTGGAGTTGCTATCATAACGAGTTTTCGTTTGAGATAGACAGCGGCGCTTCAGCTTCGAAGAACAACTCGAAAACCACACACATAAGTATAATTTGGAAAGCTGCCTCCCGAATCGAAGAGAAACGGGGTTTACAGTACGAGATATCTTCAGGCCTTCGTGCAGGCAATAAGTTCGTCCAGCGTCAAACCTGGATCCTCCCACATAGGCTAGAGTCTCCTGAGTCATGCAGGTAGGCGCAATATAAAGCAACAGACGAACAAAGTGGTTGGCTCCCTCAATAGAGCGGAAAGTAAACGGAGAATGGCCTTTCATTGCTTCCACGCGCTCTTGAATGTTCCACAAAGCAATATAAACCGGCCAGGCATTCGCTGTGCCAAACATCGAGGTAACTTTAGTGTCTTTCCACATGGCCCGAACCGCGGGATCGAACAGAGCCTTGTGAACCAGCGCCGCAACCGCGTGGGCGAAGGGCGGCTGTGTGAGGATGGTATCGCATTTGTCCCCTACGTTGAAGTCGACGAGGGTGAGCAGCTCGTCAAGGGGCATGTCTTCGAATGTGGCTTTCTTCGATGGATCGGTATCGCGGTAGTTCAATTGCTCTGGGTCGCGGGTGGAGAGATTGCCGTGGACGAAGTAGCTCTCAACATATTTACCGAACGCGGGGCCGCGCGCGGCGGGAGGGAGGTCTAGATCATAAAGAGGAAGATACCCCTTCGGTGGGCTTGCAATTCCAAGTGCCATAGAAGGGGGATCTATGACAAGAAGGTCGAAGGTTACCACGATGTCGGTGCGGAAAAGGACAGATTGTACCCCATATAATGATTGTTTTGACGAAGGACTGCAGCCTTTCCCTGGTCGCTGCAGGGAGAGAAGTGATAGACGCCATTGCGGCTATAGTGAACGTGTTCCCCAGGGACCATCCGACAAGGGCAACACTGCCAGTGGACGGAAGGCTGCACTCCCGGACGATTCCGTCGACAGCCAGGGCGTAATCGACACCAGCTTCGTTCAACAGTGCAATGCGCTCTTGGTCGGAGCCCGAGGCGTACACTCTGAGCTCCTCTGCTGTGTGGGGCGTCGAGCCTGGGTATTCACGCCTGTTGATGCAGATTATGCGCAATGAGCGGGCGGGGGCGAGCGGTAGAAGCCGCTGGAAAACATCTATAGCGTCGGTGAATACAGAGAACAGATAGAGATGTTTCCCAAGGCTGAGAACGTACTGCCGTGGTATGTGTGCCCATGAACCAGAATGAGGGTGGTATAATTTGCGGCATTCGCAGGGGCGCCGGTGTCGGTGAAGAAAAACTGGATGTCTTTGTCAGGGATTGTGATTGTGGGCATTGGAGGTCGAGGGATAAGAGTAATCTGTCGAGGGATAAGAGTAATCTGTCGAGATGGGAGAGAGATTTGTTCCGAGCAGCGAAGGTCCAGTGAGAAGCGAGCCAAAATTACCACCCAGTGCCATCCTGTGAACCATCTACGTCCTTTCCTCAGTGACGTGATGAAAGTGGATAAATAATTATGTCAAGTCGATCATGCGAATGGGCACCGATTGAGACTGATTTATTGGCTGTAGGCTATAAGTATAGTGCCTCTGAGATCGAACGCCTGTCTTCAAAAATCACTTCAGATTACTGTAGAGGCTGTCAACGAGCGATCCTACTTGAGCTCTGTTGGAATCTGCACTAACCACTCAACCAGACTCAAGACGCTCTGCTGCCTCTGCACTGCAAGGCTGTCGAGAGCTGCAATTTGGGTATCGATTTCTGCCATTCGATCCCGCAAGCCCCTGGCCTGATTTGCCTGCGTTTCTGGTCCTACCTGGTTAGCAGTTTCAAGAATCGAGAGACCTTGCGTTTTGAATTTCCAGTCAAAAGTCAGTCTGAGAGCGCCAATGGACGGACGAAAGCGGGTGGTGGTCGTATTTGGCTGTGTCATTCGGCACCCGCTTTTTTCCGTCCATCATATTTTCGTTCGGACATTTCTGCTCGGATTCTTGTCCCCAGAAATTATTTAACTTACAAGGGAGAACAAGAATTGATAATTAGTGGGTGGAAAATCTAAGACACGAATTTGACTCAGGGACTTACATAAGACACCGACGTCGGTTTCTCTCTTGGGGACTCGAAGCTCATCTCATGACCTGAACAAGTGGGACGATTTCAACTTGGGAGATCTACTGGGAAGAACACCAAGTCAGTTTTCTTTGGATTCGCCTTTCTTGGGTGGTAATCTTGTAGCCAGCATGTCCTTCCAAACACCAGTCAAAGCGATCCTCACGCCGGCCCAGCTCGAATACTTCCAGACGTGCCCTACGCACACCGAGATACTGGCCTACATAGGGGTTCTCAACGAATCTGTTGTCGGCGTGAAGCTCAGTGCCGAGTGCTCGCAGTCTGAAGTGCGTCCCATCTGACTCGCAGAGAAATCACATTGCTCACAGAAACAGGGCGTAACGGCCGTTCTCGGCGTTCTTGATGCAGTAGAGGCTACCGCGCACGATATCCCGCCGGTGGAGAATGCTGCATCGCGCTTCGGGAATCCCGCGTTCCGCGCATTCTACGACCGTGTCTCCGAGGTCCGTCTACTCAGTAATACTGGTGGACTGGATCTGATCTTCGCAGCTCTCCCCTTCTCTACACGAGACTCTCCCGCTCCCGTCCGCCGCGCGCAGCGAGGTCGGCACATACTTCGTCGAGGCGTGGGGCAACCGCACGCGCATCGACTACGGGAGCGGCATGGAGCTCAACTTTTTGTGCTGGCTGTGCGCCCTCCGTGTCCGCGCGCGTGCCGCTGCTGATTACTTTCCCCCCGCAGGATCTGCCTCGAGCGCCTCGGCGTGCTGCAGGCGAGCGACCATACTGCCCTCGTCGTGCGCGTGTTCTGGCGGTGCGTGCCTTGTCCTCCGCTCGGCGCTGCTCCTCACTCGGTGCAGGTACATCCGCATCATGCGCATCCTGCAGTCGACGTACTGGCTCGAGCCCGCGGGTTCGCACGGCGTGTGGGGGCTCGACGACTACCACTTCCTCCCCTTTCTGTTCGGGGCGGCCCAGCTCCGCGGTGCGTGTGGTCTCCATCGCTTCTCTGCACCCCTCAGCCTCGTATGCAGGCCACAAATACATCCGCCCCAAGGCGATCCACGACGCGGAGGTCGTCGAGGAGTACGCGAAGGAGTACATCTACTTTGCGTGCATCCAGTTCATCAACTCGGTCCGTCCTCCTCTTTCCCCCCATCCTTGCGCTCACACGGCCGCAGATCAAGACCGCGTCCCTGCGGTGGCACTCGCCGATGCTGGACGACATCTCCGCGGTCAAGTCGTGGGACAAGGTGAACGCCGGGATGGTCAAGATGTACACGGCGGAGGTGCTCGGGAAGCTGCCCGTCATGCAGCACTTTCTCTTCGGGTCGTTGCTGCCGTACGGGGGCCCCGCTGCGGAGGGCCAGGACCAGGGCGCGGGTGAGAATGGGCATGGGCACACGCACGAGGGGTGGGGCGACGGCTGTGGGATTCCTGTGCCGAGCGCGTTTGCGGCGGCGCAGCGCAGGGAGGGGCAGCGCATTGTGGGCGAGGGGATTAGGAGGGTGCCGTTTGATTAGGCGCTGCTGAGTTGAGTGCTGATTTATATGTAGTTGTTGTACCGGCCCACGTATTGAAAGTGTTACCTTTATGCAATGTATAGTACTCATCGCTGTTTCGCCAGGGGAACCTCCTTACTTGGAAGCTTCAGCGCTCACGACGCAAGCGGCTGGTTTTTGCCTGTACCGAATTTCGCTATCCATCGGACTCCCCCAATGATTTTCAGCATACCGCGGCGCCGAGCCAGGAAGGTACTATCGATCACCCACCTCTGCAAAATGGCGTACCTCTGCAAAAAAAAGTTGGACGACTTTGTGATATAAATACTGCCTCAATCAATTCAAACTAAAATACGGGGGCAAACTTTTGATTCCTACAAATCTACCTGTATTTTTTGTGGACAATTTGGAGTGGAACTAAGTCCAGTAAAAATTGATACTTTCTTTTGCAAAGGTAGGTCATTTTGATCGCTGGGCTCGGCAACTTCACTACGGCCTCAATTCGACCCCAGAGCCCAAACAACTCCGGATTCAATATCTTTCGGTGGTAATGATAACGCCTGTTGATGCCGAGCCCCGTCAGACATGAATTACGGGTGTAGCATTGCCATCAGAACTGTTTTTGCAGAGGTGGGTGATCGATAGTAACATCGGAAGATGTCCCCATGGACGAGCAAGCGGCGAAAGCCGATTCTCCGCTCACTTTCCGAGGGAGCCAACCACTTTGTTCGTTTGCTGTTTTTCATTATTTCTACCTTCCTGACTCAAGAATCTAGCCTATGTCGGGGGATCCAAATTTAACTTTGGACGAACTTATCGTCTGCGCGCGGGCCTGAATCGCAACCCCGGGTAGATTTCTTTGCACGCCCCAACTGTGTACACGTTCATTTCGAGTCGGACGCCCAAGGCCACAATGCCTCTGCACGAATGAATATTTAAAACTTAACCGGTAATCGTCTCCGGGTTGAACTGTAAACGGCTAATCAAACCAGGGACCCTGGTTGATTCTTTCCCAACACTAAACAAGGAGAAAATTGGGATGTCAGTTCTGATCGTCGGTGGAATCGCAGGAGAGCAATTCAAATGCCTTTGGGACTTTTAAGTTGATCTCGAAGGCAGACGGGAAACTAGTTTGAAGCACGAGATTTACACTGAAGAAGCAGTTCATGAACTCGGCCTGTGAGAACTGTCTCACTCACATAATGGTCCCGGACGAGAATTTGACATCGGGTACGACTTTGTTTCCTTCCGCATCGACGGGAGGCAGGATTTCGTGACCACAATCGCGAAGAAAGTTCCTTCGGCAAAGAACCTGCCGGGGCCAGACACGTCTTCCGAATCCAAACACAACCTCGGGGACCTTCTCCATCTCGGAGTCAAGATTATTGTAGTGGTCTGGGTTGAACTCGTCCGGGTTGGGAAAAATCTCGGGATCGTGGAGCATGTACCTAACATGGCTGGGCCTCAGAATGCCAGTCTGAGAGCAGGTGTAATAGCCCACCATATGTTTGGGAGGATCAGGGAGCCCTTTGACAAGTGCATTCCTTCATAGCTATCGTCCTTTCTCAACACGTGCGGAAGACCTACCCCGAATGAGCGAAATGAATGACGCGAGGAAGAAACTCCTACCCATTGGCGTTACAGGGTTCCATCGGAGCACCTCAGTCGTGATACTTCTTAGATAGGGTAGCGAGGCCTTGTCCGTAATCGTGGGTAACCAGTCTTCAACGGTAGACGTGTTTTATGTACGGCGTAAGCCTCTGTGGTGTTTCCAGTAACTGCTCGACGGCCGGAGTCGAATGACAGTTTGAACTTGAAGTGACGAAAATTCCAGGAGGGGAGACACGTGATGAATTACGGAAGTTGATCAGTGAGTCAGTGTGCACGATCCAACGTTCTTTCCAAACCATGAACACCTAAGGAAATCATCGAACAATATTGCCCCAGCACGGATGTAACATCTGTCAGCAATGCCCTCGCGAAGGGCTGCCTTGAATTGCGCATACCCTCGGACGTGCTCCTGAGGCAGCAGGGGCCATCGGCTACGAGGCTGTTCGTCGAATGGGCGGCACAAGAACCCACCCTCAGACAATGACAGACCCTACCCGCAAGAAGCCCTTATAAGGCTGTTCACCGTTTACGCCAGGAATTCGCGCCACTTGGTCCACCGTAATGTACTTGAATATTTCCCTTTTGATGAGAGCCGCTAGACATTCTTTTAGGGGTTCACAGCGTCACCGACGAGCAGCTGCTGGCCGCCGTCCGAGATATGCTGAAGCAGCAGCCCCCCCTCCACAAACCCGCACCCGCACCCGCCGCCACCGCCCAACTCGCCGTCCCCGGCTCACCCGCCGCTGTCGCCACCCAACTTGCCATCCCCGGCCCACCCGCCGCCGCCGCCGCCGCCCAACCCGGCGTCCCTGGCCCACCCGCCGTCGCCCCCAATGTGGGGTATCAGGAGAGGACCTTGGAGAATAGTCCGTGAACACCTTGCCTCCGAATGACTAAGGGAATATCATTCAACATGTATCCCAATACAAACACAGGGTGAATGCACCTGCATGTTTCCAAACGTAGCTGTAGATTTTTAGTGACGATCTGAAATCTGAATATACATATCGAGACAAAAGACCTGTCGATATACTCTTCAGTCAGTCAAATTCTGGAATCGAGTTCTGATGACAAACGTGCCCTCCGGGTACAGCAAGCCAGCCACGGACGGTACCTTTAATGAATTCCGAACTGTGCACTGCCATAATTTTCGCATCGGGTTGAGAAACGTCAGAGTCTTCCGCGGTCCCCTCGCCTAGTTCCATCGCACAGGTCAAGCTTTAAAGAGAAGGTCAAAGGAGAGGGTGGGGAGTTCCAGACGGATGTCACTTGTGGGTCCACCACGTTCCTTGTCCGCTTTTATGTAGGTCCATTTATGTATAACCAATCTCTCGTAGAACGACGTCTAGCCGGCAGGAGGAAAACGGATGACATGTATACTGGTTGTTGCAATAACTGCAAAGATGGTGCGCACTGCATCTCTGACAGAAATCAAAGATCGATTGACCGTCCCGGTCTCAGAACCGAGATTCTGGTAACGGTTAGGACTATATTCCATGGGATTTGTAAAGAGTTCCTTCACGATGTAATATTACTGCTGAATCCTTCGTGGTGGGTGGAATAGATTTCGTCGATGGGCAGGCCGACATAATCATCTTCTTGACTGGGTACTATGGATCACGGATTCGAATCGTCGTGGACGCTCGTGGAACTCGCCAATGTCGTCCAATCCATGAAACCATCTGGTTGGCCGTCCACCGGAGCTTCCAAGTCGTGGCGGAAGCGGCCCCATTGCACCCACCTAGTCTCCCACAGTCAGACGCCAAAAGTTTCATCACGGCCAATAGCACCCACCATTCGTCTGCGTCGTCGGCAGGATCGTAAGTGAACCTGCGAAGTCTCGTCAAATTCATGCGCGATTGAGGTGTTGATGAGACGAACACCCAGACCATCCCGGCCTCTATCTCCTCAATCACATTCCGACCAAGAGCGTAGTTCCCGCGCATGGCCGCATCGCGTGCCACCGCCATCTCGCCGTCGGGGAGCGTGATGAGCGCGATATAGTCCTTTTCAAACTGCTGGATTCGAGAGGACCGTGGTTCGCTGTCCGGATTTCTCGTCAGACGAAAATACACACATTTTGTGGACGGGGTTACGTGCCGATGTTCTTGAAAGGCATGGAAGAATTCAGGAACACGATCGCGGTTGTGGGTATGCGAGAAGATTTTCCCGATGAAGGCGCCATCTTCGAGGGCAATGGAATAGGCGTGCAGTGCAGCAGGCTTTTACAGGCCGGTCAGATGCTAGAACGGAAGGGAAAGGAAAGCGAGGACGAGGACGAGATGCGCACCGGAAACGGGTGTGCTCCCTCTCCCAAAACCAATACTTTGCCGCTCTTAGAAACCCATGATTGGAGATTGTAGTGGTCCCGGATTTGAATACAGGTTGCTGGGCCGGCGAGCGCTACCAATTTCTGTATCCTGTGAAAACAATGATAACGAGATCTGGTTATTATATGGTACGCACTCCTCAGCACATGGCCCAAGGACATCAGCAAACTTCTTCTCAGCCGGGTCTGTCCAAGTTCCATCTTGACGGCTGTCCGGTGTATATACCCAGAGCATAATGTCTTGTTCTTTTTCTGTCCCCTGGATTTTATAAACCTGATTGCGAGATCTGGAACGACGATATGACTTACCGCACAATATGTGAGTGCACCTGAACATAGACAAACGGGATCAGGCAAAGAGTCACGGAAAAGCGATCACCTTGCCTCGATTGGAGCCCATCGTTACAGCGTGCTGCGAGACCCGGGGAGAAAAACATTTGTAGAAATGCCGACAAACCGGAGAGTAAACGAACCTGGGGATACTCGTAGAACGTGGCATAGTCTCTATTCTCGCCCAGGAGTTTTCTTGGGACGATTGCGCTGGGGAAGCGTCGTTCAATGTTGGTGACAACACCGTTAATTGATTTTTGGGAGACACACCCATACACTGCCAGGCCCGTAGGCGTATCATGTGTTTCCGGGGCGGCACCCTCCTCGAGCATCAGCGTCCGGCGCACCACCCCACATGCACCATCCGCGCCGATGATGGCGTCTGCTCTGTGAATTTGGCCAGATTGCAGAGTAACCTCGCAAGTGTCGCAGTTTACGCTAACGACCTCTGCCCCGAAAATAACGGTCACTGGTGGGTTTGAATCTTCCTGTTTTTATGTTTTTATGCCATCTGGACGAGTCAGGAAAAGTACCTTGACTGCTGCGTCATAAAGAATCTGCAGGAAGTCTTGATTCTAAAACCTTCATTTAATTGAGATCGACCGAGAGGTGTACCGAAGCCTTACCCGAAACTGCAAGAAGCCTCCCCGTGCCTCGGTTAGGAGCTCCGGGTCCCATAGATGCAGGCCTACGATACTCAGCAACGGGGCACGATAAAGCGAAGATCACGAACCTATAAACTCCCGGCGAGGTGAGTTGCCCCCATTATTGTCTGTTGTCTCGCTTCATTCATGAAAATGTGTGCGAGCGACGGACACGAACACTTGTGCACGGCGAAACCCTCGCTCCAGACAGAGCGCGCCCTGGTTTCGGCCTCTAGACCCCAGTCAAATAAGATCTTGCAGCCACTGGGCGATACTCTTGAACATAGGTTATCCGTTGCGGATGTTGCGGCATGCTGTTAAACCCACCGAGCGCATCTACTGGGTACCTGGCACCGAAATTTAGGACCCGGAATCTCGAGACCATGACTTTGTGCGCACCAAACCGGGTCCCCCTAGTTGCGGATCCTTTTCCAAGACGAGTACATGATGTCCAGAGGCCCTCAGTGCCATGGCCGAGGCTAGACCTGCCGGTATTCGTTAATCTGTGAGACGTCTCCTGTCGAGACAGAGCAGGGTTTACCTGCCACAGAAGCCCCCACGACGATCTGTATTTCGGTCAGCAGAAACTCCGCAGTGACGACTATGGCCACCTACGAAGTTAAGTCCGGCCTCGGATGTGGGCATTATGGGCAACTGTTGAAGGGTGGAGTTAATTTGTGCGATTGGCAAACGGTCATCATAATCAAGACAAGATCAAGATCATGATAATTATGATACGGGCGAAACAAGATCCAAAATCCATCAAAGGCCGTTCTGGACCGTGGCTGTATTCTATTATTCGGTGGCCTGTCCCGGTCACGGAGCCGCATGTCGAAAAGGTTTTCCGTGGACACCTCGTCCAAATCCCCCTCCGCGACGCAAAAAAGGCAGAATTTTTGCTTGAAGGTCGACATTTTCCCGGGGGCAAAATTTGGCCGGCGTCGGATTGTCGAACTGGAACTTCGGGTCACGAGTCACCTAGCGTCGAATCGATACAGTACGCAGCCCCTAACTCATGTTCCCAATCTAAGTCTCGGCACTCCAGCCCGGTGCATGAAGAGTACAGGATTGTGAGCTGGCGAACTGCTATTTCCCCTTTCGGACCTCGGTATGTCATATATACTCACCTCTCAACACTTCCAATATTTGCTGCAGACTATTCCATTGAGCATATCGAAGTTCTTGTGAAGTCCGTCATTTTGGTATCCAGGGTTATTCTGTGGCCAAAAATCATCAAGGATCAGAACAGAATGAGGTTTTGAACTGACCGAGGTGGTATTTCACGTGTCCAAGGTTTTCGTGCCACTCATGTCCGTATGAAATGCCTAGTGCATTCATATTTGGGGTAATGCAAAAGGAGGACAAGCCCGTCGACCTGTGGTGGCTGTCCCATCTCCTGGCCCGTGAAAACTTTGCCAGACCTCCGATGGGATGGGTTTGCCTGCTTGATACCCATTTAAACCACGGCCGTACCCGGCACCAGGGCGGCACGTACATAGCCCTACCTTTCACCGGCCCTGGGCCAGGCTCAGATAAATCTGCAGTGACAGTGAAATTGTGTGAACCTAGTTTAAAGTCAATGGTGTCTGTGAAATTCAACCTCGTCCAGTTCCTTGTCAACCAGTGTTCAAAGAGTTGATTCAACTTCTGGGGTAGCCTTGATTTGTTGTGCAGCGCCACTCCCGGAGGCCCTGCTTATTTACTATGTTACAATCAAGTTGAATGTTTACACCATATAAAGAATTTTAATCCTAAGCTGAGATGTTGGTGGAAAGTAGATAAATATGCAGTTGAGTCAAATTGATAGAACTTTTGGTCTTTCCTTTTGATACAAAACTGCCACAGAAATTGCAACAATCAGTAGTTGTTTCAAAGCTGAGAGGTTTATCCATCATCAGTGAGTTAGCCTAGTATGGAACGGCTCCTGGAAGATGACCTTTAGGCATTCATTTCCAGTGAGAAGAAAGAGGTTCTACTAAGTTCAAACAAAGGAGTTTTTGAAAGAGGTTCTTTCTTTTCACTGGAAATGGCAGCTGGAATTTGATTTTAGCAGTCCTTTCTTACCTCACTGATAATGAATAAAAGTGACAGCTTCGAAACTGATTGTTGCAATTTCCATACCAATTTTGCAAGAAAAGACCAAAATTCTACTAATTTAATCCAATTACATATCACACCTAAAACAGCAATCTTTCAGCCTCGTTAAATGGGAGGTAAAAAGGTGAGCTTTCAGACAGACTTTCAGAATTTCCCGGACCAATAGGAAAAATCTCGGCCTGTGGATAGTACTTTCAGTCATTTCTGAAAGTCTGTCTGAAAGCTTACCTTTTTACCCCCCATTTGACGAGTCTAAAAGATTGCTTTATTAGGTGTGTATTTATGTACTTTCTATTAACATCTTGACCTAGGTTGAGATATTTCTTTATACGGTGGTGTTTTATGCATCTCCATCGGTGGGAGAAAGAAGATATACCAAAAATTTATAGGCAGTGGAATCAGAGTCTGAGGTCTGTGAGAGGTACCAGAGATGCCCGGAGGGCCTTATGAATACCAAATCCCATCACTGTAGACTTGCATGATATATCACCCGGGTCCTGGGGCAGCGAGAACGTACCGTCCTGGTAATTTGTTGTCCTCACTGTGACATGATGATGTGGCTTCTACGCCCGGTGGGCCTCTGTGGGTGCCGTTGCGCCTATTTGTGATGCAGGTACCGAATCAATTGCGGCCCCTTCGCTTAGCCCGCACCATCACTTTCCTTATAAGGCGTGGTAGAGTTGGCCCAGGCAGTGGTCATCTAAGCCTTCCGTCTCCAGTCGGGGATAAGCATTGGCTCGTAATTTTGGTAATTGTCATTCCTTCCTCTGTGGATCATTCTGCTGATTTTGCCTCAGGATACATATACTGTCTGGTTAGTATATAGGTTAGTATGTGTTTCTCGGTCTCCCTGATTGAGTGTAATTGTGCAGGAGACACGGATCAAAATTTTCACCTGCATGTATTTCTTCGCACTCGCGGTCATCAATTACTGAGATTTTAATTTCAACACTCACCATTTTCGTGTCGATTTCTTTCTTTCTGGGAGGAACCGTCAGCGCTATCGTACAGGTGCGTCCATTCTGCATTGGGAATCGACGAGATATCAAGTCAAACTTGGATCCAATTGATCTCAAAATAGTCGAGACTCAGTTCAAAAAGATGAGCATACGATGACCATGACCATTGATACTCTCAACACAGTTTCCCTCTGCTACTACCTCCGCCGGTTGCGGACTGGGTTCGAAGAGTGTGTTTTATTTAATTTCATCTCTGACGCGATCTCAGAACAAGATCATGGCCTGGGAAATCGGTGAGCTTTATCTACAGTTGTGGACAAACAAAGCCCGCAAGTGATCTGTAGCCCGATCTAGAATTATTTTGGCTCCAAATTTATGCACATCAGATCCGGATTCACTCAAAGAGCTCAAAAAACCACCTCCGAAGTTTTTCCCACGAGAAATGGCCGGCGGCCAATTTTTTGGCCCAGATCCAATTTTCAGATTTGTGATTTGAGGCGATTGGCGAACATCGGGTTTTTTGCACAGCCACATTACATAAATTACATCATGCATCAGCTACAACAGCCTCAATTGCTGCCAACGCCGTACTCGAGATTGCGCGGTGCTGCTTTTGTGGCCTCACTGCCCATTCTGCTGCCTTACCTGTAAGCCCTTTCCTATAAGCACTCATAAACCTCCATGATCTATTGATGAACCACCGAATAACTTCAACTGGACAAGCATCCAGGTATTTCAATGCCAACTCCTTTGATGCGGCAAAGCTGGTCTTGGGGATTTGCCTGTAGCGATACTTGCACCATCCCCAGTACTGTGTAAATTACTTCAATTCAAGCAAAGTATGGACATGTAGAAAATCACTTGCCATTTCAATGGGATTCAACTCACAGTGGAATTTGGGAAGAAAAATACATTCATGGCCTGCTTGAGTGATCACCTCCTCAAGCAGAGAGGGCTGGTTTAAAAAATCTTCTTGCTGGCTCAAGAGCCGGGCCATGCAACACCCAGTGTTTTCAATGGGGCAAACTGGGGAACATTTGGCTCTAAGCTTGGAAACATTGAATCCTCGTTCCACCAACACATCATGTAGCCCTTTGGCTTCTCCATTGCTAGTTGTCATCTTCTGGACTTTGCCTCTCTGTGCAGGCGATGGATTTGAGTCTGGAATAATGGTATCATGTTGTTTCCGTTGTTTCCCCCCATTTGATTTATTCATATCGAAGGCACGAAGTGCATCAGGAGCAAGTGAGGCATGTGCTGAGGACTGATCAAAAATGAAAAGCGCAGTCACCCCAGGGTGAATCTTGTTATGGATAGCAATTGCCCGTCTTATCTGTTTCATCAGCTGGTCTGTGTCCCACCAGTTATCTCCCTTGGAGCCTGGGTAAATAATTTCACGAGCATCATCAATGATATTTCCATTCTTATCCCGTTCAACCAATCGGCCAGTGCCTTCTGTGATGAAATCAGAGACATGGATCAGGCGACCTCGACTTTTCTTTTGTAGGACAGTCTGTCCTTCTGCAAGCCATGCAGACCGCATATAATCAAGAGCATGGAAACAACATTCATCATGGAAATAGGCAATAACTTTCTTGACTCCAGGTGGGAGTTGTGGTTCAACAGGTTCCAGCACTGTCACTGGTTTGCCTCCTGGTTCAGTGGCTGGCAGAACCTTAGCCTCATATTTTGTCATGCGGGCTTCAAATTCTGCCATCTTTGGCAAGAACACATCAGTGCGATACAAGCCAGCGTCGAGCAGTACGCTCACTGATTGGTTTCTTAGGTGATATTCCTAAAGAGGCTAGAATTTCTGCATTCACTGCTTCACGGAATTTTGCTGGAGTTACAGAACCTGCTTTTTGTACCCTTAGCCAAGCAAGGCAGGCAGTTTGCACAGATTCATCATTAAGAAGTGACTTGGTGTTTGCCCTTCCGCCTCTTGTTTCCAAAGGAAGCTCTTCAAAAATCTGATAGTGTCGTACCAGTGCTCGGACACGACGTGCAAAATAGTGGCCTCCGCCTTCATGCCATTGACGTGCAATTTCAAGGCTGGCTTGGATGCGCTTCAACCCCTTGATGAGAAGAGTAGCAAAATTCCGGATGATGAGAAGTTGGTTGTACTGTGTGAGTGGCAGATTTTTTTTCTTCAAATGGGTCTTCACTTTTTCCCGAAGAGCATGCCAACTTTGCAGCTTCACTGTTTTCTCACCACTTTGGTCAGGTTGAGCCATGTGGGAGGAGGATCCAGATGCTGTAGGAGAGGAGCTTGACTGGTCTTCTCCTCCAACCATATCATCAATAATTATGTCCCAGTTGTTTGGGTCATCCTCCTCCATTTCCTCATCTGAGTTATCTACCACAATTAGTGGTGGACTTGAATGGCCACTGGAAACTGAAAGAACTGATGCTGATCGTGTCTGTGGGATGGTCTGACCAGGAGAAGGGGCTCGAGATTGAGGAGCTGTTGAGGCTGGAGTAAGACTAGAGTGTGACTCAAGACCAAGATTGAGACTGAGATCAGCCTCAACTTCAAGATCTGATTCTGGCAAAGTGCTAGGTTTGGGTGCTGACCCTTGAACCACAAAACCATCAAGTTTTCCTTGTTTTTGATTCATTGCTGCATATCTTCGTTGAGTTCGTGGTCTTTTGCTAGCTGTATCAGGGCCTTTCATATATTCCTTTGGACGGCCTGTCAACAGGGTAAATTTACAACTGGCTTTTAACTTGGATATAATTAATTCACCTCCAGGTACTCGTCTATCTGCTGCGCGTTGAGCCTCATAAGCATCCTTTGTTGGGATCCAGTCGTCGTCCTCGGCATCCAATCTATCCTCTTCCATTTGAGCAACCATCTCAAGTAAACGATTGTTGAATTCCTTCTCTGCAATTTCATCCCAGTCTGCTTCATTGTCATTGTCATCATGATCTGTGTCAACCTCAAGATACATAATGCTGTCCAGTTCCATATCGTCAGGAATTTGTGTGTCAGAATAGTCACCCAGAGTGTCAGTTGGACTGGGACTACGAGTAGGACTCTCCGGTGAAGATGCCAGCCTAGGTTGATTCTTCAGACCAGAGATGTTTCTCTTGGCACGTTTAGCAGGTCTTCCACGACGGGTGGCCATGAGAGTAGAGGACAAGATGGAGTGGGAACGATTGGAAGCTCAGTGTGGGTATAAGAATGGACAAAAGCAGGGGTATTGTCGGAAACATCACGGAAATCAACCTGGTGACAGACCATGTGATCAAGGAATGTTTATTATTTTGCGCAACAACCGCTCGATGAATCTTTTTAATTTTTTTAGAATCAAACTCGCCTTGAGAATCCGCGTCGATTCCATATTTTTTCATATTTTTCCCACGCTTTTTAGCCGGTGGCCAAATTTTTGACGGTTCATCAACAATAAATGGCACTTTCCGGCACAACGGCTCGACAGAATTACATGATTCATATACCGATGTGAAGCCCTCGATGAGATCTATCGATTGGCGTCTTCATCTCGGCCAAAAAAATCGATTTTTTTTTTGGCGGACTTTGTTTGTCCACAACTGTAGGCACAAGGATGTCTTCCTCGACCTCTTTAGACTGTACTGATTACAAGGTATGCGAGTTTCGGTCCGTCGGTATAATTCACACAATATCTCTGGTACGCTCTGTGATGTGCCATTTCTAATGAACTATTTAGGTACCTGGCAGACCTGATATGAGTTTGTAGACGGGGATCCTAATTTTCTACGTGACATGCGTGTTTCGCTCAGAAACCAACGACGAGGAATTTCAGCATGGATCTCAACAGCTTGTTTGAGTTGAATGCCAGTGGATGTTCTTCTCTGCGGCAGAAACCCCCCGAGCCCATGTCCAACTCCTTCTCTCGTTCTACCGTGGTTCATGTCGCGCAGGGTTGATGAGCTTCAAATCGAACGGCACCCCTCATTTATAATGCAGCAATCGACATGGGCCCCAGCTGGACTACTAAATCAGAGATATAGGTTGTTTCTTAACGGGACCACGTCGGAATAGACATACCTACCTAATATCGGATACGAGAATGTAGGTACTAACTGACAACTGCAACTGTACCGATGTACCTGCATGTACGATATACATCACTGTCAAGTCTCGAAAAATTCTGGACATTGTCAAAGGAACAACTGATCTGTGTGTGGTTTATGCTGCGGGAAAAGTCATACTCGCCGCCGATGTTGCGCCAACGAACTTTCGGACAGACTTTATGATTTGCGTGGTTCGCTGTTGGGTTGAATTAGATTTTACACCTTGCGAGTCTGCTTTCACCACCAAATCCCGATCCCAACGCTTCCAAAAAAATCCGGCCAACCGTGTGTGTAGATTATATACATGCTCCTGATAATAATAAACTAGGTATCAAAAGACGCGCTAAGCCGACAGGACCTGCCCGTTCGCAGGGAGCTCGAGCACCGCCGTCTTCTCCGACAGCCCGCCCGCCGCCGCCGCCGCCTTCGCTGTCCCGCCCTCGACGTTCCACGGGCCCGCGTCGCTCAGCGAGCACCCGCCGGCGCACGCACACGCGCCGCCAAACTCGCGCGGCAGGCTCTCCTTGTCGATCTGCGCGAGCAGCAGCGGGCGGTACGTCCCCGGCCCGCCGACGATCTGCACTTTGGACACGGTGACCTCGTCGAGCCACGGCTTGATCGCGGCCCACACGGCGGTGAACGCCCACGGCGCGTTGATGATGTAGAACTTGCCCATGCACCTGAATCCAAAAATAAATAAACGATTCACGGGAGGGGTAGCGGGACGCACTCGGGGTAGTAGTTCTGCCCGATGGTGGTGGCGGCAAAGACGTAGTCCTTGACGCGGATGAAGTTGGAGAGCGAGACGCCGCCGAGGTCGAGGATCGTGAGCGACGTCTCGACGGGGTGACCCGTCGCGGCGGAGCACGCGGCGAGACGCATGGTGAGGAAGGACTCGTACTCGACGACGAGCCGCTGGATGAGCCGCTCCTGCGACGTGCATGCGTACAGCGCCTTGATATTCAGGTTGCCGATGCGCTCGATGTAGACGGGGCGCCCGGACTGGCTTCACTTCAATTCAGGTGTGCTTAACTTGAAAGCGGCAGAAAGCACCTTGTCCATCTTGTGGTAGTATTGCGGGTAATACTGGAATCGATTAGGTTGGACGGGACGCATCGTGCAATTACGGGGAACGCACCTTGTCCACCTCCTTGAGCTCAGGAAACTCGAAAGTCCTGGGCGCTAATCAGCACGGGCTATTAATTATAGCAGCGCCCGGAAGCACTCCAATTAATCAGTGACACACCGAACGAGCTCGTCGACGCCAAACGCTTTCCGCCACTTTTCCGATGCGAGGAGCATCTCTTTCGTTTTCGGGACGTCGAATTTGCGCGCACGGAGGAACCTGGAGGTGTATCAGGCTGATACTCGACTGCAGATGCCACGGCGAGCAGCCTCTGGCTCGCATCTCCCACCCCCTCGCGCACGACAACGCACCTTAGCAACGACGCATCATCGTGCCTCGACTCCACCCAAATCCCCTCTGCGCGCAGTTCGGCCGATATCCTGGCTAGGGCGGCCTCTTGCACGGGCGTGAGGTTCCCCAAGCGTCCTGGCGGGGCCACATAGGCGCCAGGTTCCGCTGCGATCGCCGTAATGCTAGTTTTCGTCTTCGCATCAGTCTTCGTCGTCGTCGCCGTCCCGGTAACCGTTACAGCCATTTCAGGGCAGAAAAAAGGAAGATCGTGAGCGAAATGAGAGGGGTTGTTGTTGGAGAGATGGCCAGGAGGATAAACGAGTGAATTCTCCGCGAAGCGAGGAGCAGCAAACGGGAAGCCGAGGAGAGTAGGACGGTAAGGCACGCGATCACGTCGCCGAACGGTATTATTATTTGTCGTGTAAAAGATCAGGCCGCCGTAGGGGCTCGACGGGACGCAGTTCGGGAGATGGATAGGGTGAAGGAGGAAGAGGAGATATCCATCTCAAAGTTGGCATACACAAACGTCAGCTGCCAGCCCAAGTCTCGTCTTGTAACGGATCTACATCAGACGCGGGACGTCGGCATTTCATAATTTCATTCCAGTATCTAGAAAGTGCGTAGTATAGACCGTTATTTCACATAGCGCGAAGCGCTTCATCTGAGGTATTATAACCTCGGGGACGCGAAAGGACGGGCATACACCGAGTCCTGGTGCGTGCGCGACTCCTGCGCTTACAGTGTCGGCCGCGGGACGGAGAGAGCACTGCGGCGCACCCATGGCCAAGAGCGCGACGATAGATACATCTATGGACAACGTGGGGAGGGGAAGTCAAGGAGGGCCGCAGCAGGGAGACGAGCCTCTTGTACGCCGAAAGGCTCCTGAGAGGAAACTATCCAGGCAATTACTGAGTCTGAGAGTCACGAATGCGCTCTGGACCAGGAGGGAAGACAAATGTTCCGGGACAGGTCCATCGAGGAAGAATCCTCCAGCGAGTTTGGATCCGGAGGAAACCGTTTTTCAAACAGTGGGCCAGTGAGGCCTTCGCAGTTTTGTCTTGAAATATGACGAAAACTGGCGACGAATTCCCCGGGACAAGACAGAATCCAGAACTTGCGAGCCCTATCCACTTACCGGTACCATCCATTTACCGGTACCATCCACCATGCCACTGCCATGACCGATGTGGACCTCTGTTAGATCATTCCGATTCGTTCACTTCACAAATCCCGAAGAATTGAATGACAAACCGCTCTATACAGCTACGCAGCGTTGTTGAGTTTGGACGATGAGGGTGGCAGGAGAGGTGATCGTTTGATCCGAGATCAGCCCGGGTGTTTTCGGGTGCGATTCGCCCAATACCGTGACTGGACGCAAGTTAATCCCTGTTCTAGATCCCGCTTCGGCAACCCTCGGAATGAGTTGTCCCAGATGAAAAGAATATCAATGCTACCTTCGTCTTGCCTCCGCCTAGGGCCAGCTTCAGGTCAGGGACCTCCACAGACGACGATTGACCTTTGGAAATTACATAAAAAGAAATTGTGGAGATGAGGACGATGGAAGTCGAGGATATGCCGATGTCCTCTACTGCAGCGGTGACCGTTCCGAGAAAAAGTTCGTCAATCCCTATCTTCGTCACCTTATAAAAGATCAAGGAGATTGATGAGCTCTTCGGTAGTGTACATTGGACTGGCCGTGCTACACGTCGGGTCACAAGGTTTCTTATGGACAAAGCTTGGAAGTAGACGCACGCGATTGTAGCGGTGAGCTGGCCCAGGTTGCAATAATGTAATCTATTGGAGCGACACAAAGTTCTTCGAATTACCTGGGGCCCATGAATAGAACTGGTATTTCGTTGTTCAAAGGTGGGTTCAAACACAGAAAAACAATGCCCCACCTCATCCTTCTCCGGGGAACGAACGCTAAAATTCAGTTGCACGACATACGAATATCAAAAGAGGCCAGGCAGGTAAGCCGAGCGAGTTTTCGACTGCCAAACGGGGCAGAGACTTGAGGACTCGGAGGTGTGGTCGAACCTCTCCGAAGGCGAATTTGCGTGCCTTCGGCGGGATCGATTGCAGGGATTAACTTGCAGAAGCAATCACAAGGACTCAGGAGAAACAGTGATGCCCCTGACAGTCCATTCTTGGCCGTAAACAGCCGGTCCGGTTTCGGATCAAAACGATCAAACTCTTTCTCGTCTCCTGCCACCATCATCGTCCAAGCTTTCCAGCACATCTCGACAAAACGCTGCGCAACCGTGTATAGAGCGATTTGCCATCCAATTCCTCGGGATTTGTGAAGCGAACGAATCGGAATAATGAATTCAAGCGCCTGGCAAGACGTCGACGCCGTGGTATGGTGGATAGGCACTGGTAAGTGGATGGGGCTCACATGCACTGGATCTTGTCTTGTCCCGGGGACTTCGTCGCCAGCTTTCGTCACATCTCCGGTTGACGGCGCTATAGGAAACCGTGAACACCTCACTGGCTCACTGTCTGCGCGTCGAATTTGAAAGCCGCTTTCCTCGCTGGATCGATTAGGACCTGTCCCGGAACAGATTCTTTGTCTTCCCTGTTGGTCCAGAGCGCATTCGCGACTCCGTAATATCTGGGTAGTTACCTTTCAGGAGCTTATCGGCGTACAAGAAGCCTTTCTTCTCTTTGGTCCCCTGCTGCGGTTCTCGCCGTAACTTGCCCTCCCCTCGTCCCCTCGGTGTCCATAAACGTCTCCATCTTCGCGCGCTCTTGAACACGGGTGCGCCCCAGTGCTCTCCGCGTCCCGTCCGGCCGACACTGTGAGCGGCAACTCTCTCTATCCTTGAAGTGGTGACACGTAGTAGTGATGGAGGCGGATGAACAGGCGTTCCAAGAAAGCGCATGAATCGCGGCCACACTAGGACTCGGTGCACCAACTTGATATCTGAGTCTAGTTATGGTGCTTCGAGCGGTTCACGCGCCGTAATGGTAATGCGACAGGGTACGTGTTACTTGAAGTAGACGGTGGCCCCCGACTTGGCGAGTTTGTGTGTGCAATCTCGTAGCCGATACCGACGTTGGACCCGGTGACGAGGCAAGTTTTCCCTTTTGTGTCCACAAACTCGGTTTTCATGGAACGGCCTGGCATCCAGTCCGCAGTCGCCGTGTTCAGAGCACCGGCAAATCGGTCCCAGGCGCTGGCAAAAGAAGATATGCTGGTGTGTGCCAATCGTCGGCGACGGGTAGAGTGGTAGGTTTTTACTGTTAATCATGTGCTCAGACAAGTTGCCGAGATGAGTTCTCCCAAAATTGCGCAGGAACCAATACATGTGCCTTCTGTAAAGTCTGCAACATTCCGACACATTTCAAGACGCCGCGCTCGTGGGACCAGCCACGAGGCGGAGCATTCATCGTCTCGTTCCCATGGCCCTGTCATCGCAGCAGCAACATCACACCACCGCATCGCCTCCCACGAAAACCCGAACAATTTGGCGTCGACTGCCAGTTTTCTGCCGCACCCACACTGTACCCTGGAACGACGGACCCCGGTGAATCCGGGTTGGCCTCCGCATGCGGGACCCCTGGATTCTTTTGGTGGCTGAGGGTACAGCCGACCATTATTCCGTGATTTGCATGGTGGCACTCGTGTCTCTGCACCTGCAGCATATACTCTTTCGACAAAGAATCAGCCCTGCACAGCATACTTCCCAGTGTCCGAGCGCAGCAACAGTATGCATCTCACTCCTCTAGTCATTCCATTTATGCTCCGTCATTCCATGCGCACTGTCACCTGCGTCTTCAACGAGTACTTTCTCACACCCTACTGCACCCCGGCCGACCATCAGGCAACATTACCGACCTCTTAGAGTTCAGAGGCATAGGGAAGTTCAGATCGCTGTGTGAGTCAGATCAGTCCGTGACTTGGGAGTCTACCGCGTCTGCAGGAACTGCACTAATGACGCATTACGGAGCTGAATTGAAGGTTGGACGGCCGCGCGCGCACTATTCCGGGGGGCGCCGTTTTGAACCCCTGTCAACACATTTATCGAATGACGTTTTGACTGGTTTGCTCCACGGTGGAGGGATGTCTATCTTCCGAGCAGGTGCCGCAAACAGCCTACGGTTCTCCCTCTTGGAATCCCGGCCCATAGATCGACTGCAGGTCGAAATCGTCATTCAATTGACACTATCAGTAGTGAACTTGATGGGACGCGCGGCGGGTTGAGATTATGGTTCATAATGGACGGTTGGTTTGTACGTATGCCTTCTAACCGATTTGAATCTTAAACAGCACCCACCGGATCTACATCGGGATGGTGCATTGGTGCCCGAAACGCCCATGGCTTTGCGGAGGTTGGATCGATTGAGGAATGGTCGGCGCGGCTGCGGAGCGGAGCCCGTGAATGTCACAAATACCGAATATTTCGAATGCAAAGAATGTACATGCACGATACATAATAGTCTCCAGGTCGAGTTGGCGGGCAGTCAATTATATCCAGGAATTGTCCAGGAACCTCCCTGGGTTTCTTTCCAGTACCGGGCCGGTCAAGATATCAATTTGGGTCAGTGGAATCGCGGGAGAGCAATTCAAATGCTTTTGGGGTGCGGCATTTCAAGTTGATCTCAAATGCAGACGGGAAACTAGTTTGAAGCATGAGATTCAAATTGAAGAAGCAATTCGTGAAGAACTTCACTGACGTAATAGTTCCGGACGAAAATCTGACGTCAGGTATAACTTTGTTTCCCTCCGAATCAACGGGAGGCAGGATTTCGCAAGTGGCGAGAACCGTGGCGGCAATCGCGAAGAAAGTCCCCTCTGCAAAGAACCTCCCAGGACATACACGTCTTCCGAATCCAAACACGAGCTCGGGGACCTTCTCCATCTCGGAGTCGAGGTTGTTATAGCGGTCTGGGTTGAACTCGTCTGGGTTGGGATAAATCTCGGGATCGTGGAGCATGTACCTAAAATGGCGGGCCTTCAGAATGCCGCTCCGAGAGCAGGTGTAATAACCCACCATATGTTCGGGAGAATCAGGGAGCCCTTCGGCAAGTGCATTCCTTCGTAGATATCGTCCTTTCTCAACGCGTGCGGAAGGCCTGCCCCGAATGAGCGAAATGCATGACTGGGGATGTAGCTCTTTACCCATTGGCCCGGGCGGATTCGATCGAAATACCTCCGTCATGATGCTTCTCAGATAGGGTAGCGAGGGCTTGTCCTTGATCGTGGGCAACCGGTCTTGTCCAATCACATCGTCAATTTCTTGCCGGGCTTTGGCTTGCACGGCTGGATTCAGCATCATGGCTAAGAAAAATACTAGTGCGGTAGACGTGTTCTATGTGTATGGCGTAAGCCTCTGGTTCAACTTTAAACTACATCGACTCACCGTATCCAATCCGCCGCCCAAAACAGCAGATGTAGCCCAAACGAGATGGTGTTCCTCCTCAGCCGAGAGCTTTCCGTCTGCAGCCCGGAAAACTGAGGCACACATATTGGGAAGGAGTGCCTGTCCAGTTTCCTACAGCGACATATATAAAGGAAATGAACAAAGAAAAGTCACTACAGACTCACAAGATTTTTCTTGGACCATAAATAGGGATCCCAGCTCACATCCCATAACATCTTGCTCCATTTCTCCGCAGTCCGGAGGAAACCAGCACCCGGGGTCCATCTGGGAAGATATCTTACTGCGAGTTATATTGTTCACGCAGACCTTCGAGGGTTGCAATCGCGACACTTACAAACAGGCACATAATCGACAATCCACGTCCCGGGTGCGGTGGCCTTGGCGAAGTTGACCATGACCTCAATCGGCGCCGTGAGGAATGGATCTTGCTGGCCCGTCAGATAATAACCGTAGGTGACACGGATGATGATAGTTCCCACTCGGCTGGATATAAAATAGAATTCAGTTACGGGGCTAATTGGTCCACGATTACGCACAGCTTTAGTTGGTCGAAAAGAGTGCTGGGGTCCTCGAGGAGGGACCGGACCAGCTTTCGGGCCTCTGTCTCCTGTACCGAGTGGTACCGGGTGATTGCACTCTGGCTGAAATCCTGCGCAACCAGTTTCCGTTGTTGGCGCCAAACATCACCGTAGGGCTTCATGGGAAGGGCTTGGGCGAAACCGGAGCTGCAA
The DNA here is from genome assembly GCA_029448575.1 of Mycena maculata. Taxonomy (NCBI): domain Eukaryota; kingdom Fungi; phylum Basidiomycota; class Agaricomycetes; order Agaricales; family Mycenaceae; genus Mycena; species Mycena maculata. The sequence goes on from JARJLG010000103.1 coordinate 54,829, forward strand.
TAAAGGTCACCTCGAATGCTCTAATCGAATTTGAACAACGCACAGCTCCGCCATCCCCTAAGATTGATAAGTCGTCGTCTTATTGCATCAAACCGGTCGACTCACCGAGGTGGGTCGGTCCGAGTACATAGCAGAGCGCTGATCAAGAAGTTCCCGCGCGGCCTTTGCAGAGTTCACCACGACCAAAGGCTGTCCCATAATGTCCAGATATATGATTTTACCTGGGTGATTGTTCAGCCATATGTAGAGGCAGGACGTTCAATTCCTTGTACCATATGTCTTGGCCCATTTCCCGAACGTGAGCCACGGATGAGTGCTGGGAAAGGCCAGCGCACTTCCAATAAGCGGCCATCGACGTGGCCCCGGAGGAAGAGAATTTTGCGCTGAGTGGATGACCCGCGACAAAAGATATGCCACGCAGGCTCCTGAGGCCGCAAGAGAAAGGGTTGCGGGTGTGAGGAGAGACATATGAGTTGGAAAAGACCGAACGGCTCGAACACTCTCAATTCCTGAATCAGTAGTCTTTTACCGTTCGGACGAGCTGAGATCTGGGCCTCCAGAGGTCTTCTGTCACGGCGCCTCTTCCGTGCCTCTTCCGTACTTGCAATGGTGTGTTGAAACTTGATCCGCGGCTATGGCGCGAAGCGCCTTTGGCGTCGTGCGACGCGATGATGCGATCTATAGTACTTCTTCCGAGATAACGAGGTACATGTATTCAAATAATTCAATATATGTATTGCGTTATTTCTGACAGGGTGGCTCCCACACCCGCGTGGTACCAGTCTCAACATGGGGATGTTCCAGGATGTTCCTAATCATCTGGGGAGAATCGGTGGGAATATAGCCCAGAAATCATCATCCAGTTGCATCAAGAAAGGTCGAAGTTGCACATTTGTAATTGCACTTGATCATGATATCCTTTGTTCATGTCCGCTGAGCGGCGTCCGGTCAAATATACGTAATTTCGAAAAAATCATCTGGAAGCCTGTAACACTAGGGAGCTTCACAGTACTTTTCTCGTCCCTGTGGGATGTGCTAAGGAGGTCCAGGATCTCTGGAATAGATTTAGAGAGCTGACCCATTTCTTGGGTATATACATCCCTCATCATCCCGGCAGCGTTGGCATCCCCGTACCGTATACGGTTACGGCCGTAAAGAATACGTGAGCAGGTAAGGCTGCTTTTTTTTTTATAGGCAGCCTGGCACTTACAGTCGGATTTTTCAGGCCATACGGTACGGTTACGGGACGGGATCAAGTGCCGTGAAAAGCCGTGTGCCTGTCGCGAAGGCGAGAGGGCTCCGTGTACGGGTGAACAAGGTTTCCCTGGAGAGCTGAAAGGAGACGGTTGTTCTCAAGGGGCCGTCGGGATTAAAATTCCGGATATAGGGTGGGGGGGAGGGGGCTCTGACGGAGGGTTGAAAAACACTTTTGAAGGTCTGTTTCAAATGAGCTTCCTAAAGTTCCAAAAGGACTAAAACGATAGTAGGAGGGTGGGTGATGTTTCTGGGCCCTCAAAAAGTCATTCGGCTGAGAGTGATACCGTTCTACATAGCGGAGATGCCGATTGGATCAATGTGCCAGTGGTGCTACCTGGCAGTGAGAGTATATCATCATCTGCAGAAGAATGTCAAACGGGCTCCGTTGACCTCAAACGCGGGGGCTCCACGCTGACCGATCTATTAACTACCTTCAACTGGAGTCGGGTTAAGTTCGATGCCGGTCTCACACGGTCATTACCCAAATTTCGTGCCATCGGAAGTTAGCTCCAAATAGTTAAGTATCCGAGTCACATTGAGCAAAGTGATATTTTGCGTTTCCTTTGCGCTGAAATGCTTCGGGGTTGCTATATGGCAAGGCCGAAGCATTTCGGCTCTAGTTTCCTGAGTAATGCCAATTTGAGTAATGAACGATGTCTTGGGCGCCGACTCTTGAAGGTGACAAACTTTCCCCTTCCGGAGTCGTTATTGTTCGTTCTCGAATTCTGTCAGTCTCACATTTCATGCCATCCATTAATAGTCGCCACGGCAGGGATTGGCTATGATTCGGATACCATCAGTCGTATCACCGCCCGCGGCGGACTCGGACGCAAGCTGTCTCCGCTATCACTTGGCTGTCGCTGGCGGACAAAGAACCACCGTGCATCAGACTCCAATCGGAACTGATTCCAATGGGGGGAATCAAGACGGCGTGGGTTGGGAGCGGAACCCAGGCACTCTGCGTTGTTATAAACCGAAGGGCTGCGCAGCTGGCTGCGCCTCATGGCCAACGTAACTGAGCTACCGAATCCCTTTACTCCCCTTGCGTTCTTGCCTCCAGCGATCGCAAATGAATTTGAGGTTTCCCGGTATCTCTATGCGGCGACACTCGGGGTAGCTACTCCATTACTTCCTGCTTGCACGAATTTTATATCCATAGGCTTACATCTGGGACATCGCCCTGAACCTCGGAAATGACTACACCCTATTGTTCAAGCACCGGATTCGCTTTCCAATGGTTGTTTATTTTTTCTCCAGGTCAGCTCGCAACATGTTTGTCTTTAGTCCTCCACGCTGAGAGTCCCGTCTTGGCAGAGCCGTCACATTCGCCTACGTGGTCATCGCCTTTATCTTCCAAGGTAAATCCTTTTCTTCACTCTGGATTGCGACACTGAACAAGATATAAACAGTGGCAACGGTGAAAGACTGTAACGCCTTGGACTCGCTCGGCTTCGGCATCTGCTTCCTTTTGTCGCAGGCCTCCACTTCAATGCTGTTCTTTTTGCGAGCCACCGCGGTCTGGCACCCAAATAAGATAGCCTATGCAGTGTTCGGTCTGCTTTGGCTTGCTGTCGTGGGGGTAGATATCACCGTCCCTCTGGGAATTCGCGGAGGGCACATAGGAACCACCTCGTACTGCATCGACACTATCGTTCCACCGAATACGGAAGCCGTGGCAATTGTGGCCCTAGTCAACGATACCGTCATATTCTTCGCCATCAACTACCGCATCCTTGCTCATACAACAATGGCGGATTCTGCCATGGATCATATTCGCATCTTCTTTGGCGGTCAGCAACTATCCAAACTATCCCGTGCCCTAGTCAAAGGTGGCCAACACTTTTATTTGTGAGTGTGGCAATGCTACGTACGAGCAACTTTTAATCCGCTCCCAGGGTTGCGCTCTGTGCGAATATTACTCTCCTCATCCTCGTCAAGCTCCCGACCGTCTCCGCGGTCTACCATGGCATGTTTGCCGTCCCTGCCCTCGCCATAATTAATGCAATGGCGTGTTTGGTTTTCCGCAACATCAAATTTGGCCTTATAAGTCCCGATAACGGGACAAGGGCGTCGTCGAGCGTCGGCACCGGGGCAAATCCACGGTCTCTTCCTCTTCATTATCGTCGCACCGATCCTGGCGCCGCAGAATTTGATGTCAACACGACGTTTGCGTTGGATGTCCGGGTTAAATCCGAGGTTCATAAATCGGTGGATGGTCTTGATACACGCACGCAGAATGCCAAGACGGCAACGTTGGCCTAGTCTCAGCGACTGGTACACCAACATGGTGTCGTATGTATTTATATATATATATATATATGTATAGTTGGATAGCTCACGGGTGGATACCCGGACCTATGCCCCTGTTGAGTGAGAAAGGGCGGGTGGACCAAAAATCCCAACAGATCGTATGTATTGTGAGCCAGTATGCAGGCGGCCAATACGACCTTATTTATTTTGAGCTATCTGACTATTTCTTGTATAGATACTTTGAACAAATACTTTATTAGGTGGTCTTAAGATCCAGGCGGTCCAAACCGCCAGATGACTTATGTAAGTGACAAAGGATCAAGTCATTATCACGTACGGACCGATACGATACAGGCGCACCATACTTGGGGTGTAGGCCGTGGCATAGCCCGGCAAAACTCGTACTTATTTTTTTTTTCAGTAGGGTATCAGGGGACAGGCCACAGACTCATCTACATCTCTACGTCCAAGTTACATGCTACTCTGATCACCCACAAGTTGTCTGGATTTCGACTGAGATGCGATTGAACAATTATAATACAAACTCACCTTCAGTTTGGTTTCGAACATTCCGGTCAAAGGTGGACACCCATGGGGTATTGCATAAAGTATCAGGGCGGCATCCATGGGCTCCCAGACTCCATGCAACACCAACAACAGATGTAGGTGGGTCGACGTCCCCCCAGGGCTTGTAGTAAAACGGATAGTTGAATTGGAACTCATTGGCATCGTTGTGAATGACTGCAGGACAAGAAAGTTGGGAATTGCACACCCCATCGCTGTCGAAATGGAAAGAGCGCAGGGTGATACCAGCTTTCTTTGCGGGATGCCACGCCTCCCTCAACGCCGTGATATGATCCGCCTTCTTGAGTGGGAAATATACGTGGTTAAGGAGGGATAAACCTGCATCGAATCTCAGTAGAGCTTGTATGAGACAACTATAGCATACCTTCAAACGTCAGATCGGCATAAGGGACAGAGACACCACGACCCGATATGCACACAAATTGTGCGGTAAAGTTTTGACGTAGGATGGTCGCCCGGGGATCCTCCTTCTCGCAAACGTGGACAGCAATTTTGACAGGGAAAGTGAGGTGATTGGTGTGTTGTAGGATAATTACCTTTTTAACTTTCCTCGATGCTGCTGGGACATAATGACTGGACTATGATAACACTCAATAAACGTAGAAGCTGATTTCAGAAGCATACCCGTATGAACTGTGTGGCCACCATGAAGTATCTCATAACGGCTCGTAGCGCAACCGCCGGGATAAAAAAATCGAGGAACTCCACCGGTACGGGGTGGAATTGGCGGGAGGGGAATATGAGCTGGTTTGCTGCGAACCCTGACAAGAGGCCCTCGGTTTGGTCAAGTAGGAAGCGCACGCTGTCGGATGACAAGTCCCAGGAGGCAAATTGTTGTGAAAAGAAACCATGAATCAGCTCTTGAACGCGAGCGTAAAAAATTTTGCATGTGGCGGCCATAGCAGTCAGAGTACGAATATCCATGTGAACCAATAATTCCAGGAAGATCTCTGTCGGGAATCTGAAGACCACAAGATCATTCCCAACTAGAAACGAGTTAAATTATGCTGGTGAGGATTATAATAACGTACATGTCAAGAACACATTTGGAAGTGAGGGCGATGTCGCCTTGGCCATGAGGAACCTCTCTACAAGTCCCCAACTCGTAATCGAATTCAGACCGATACGGAACAATTTCAGAGCGAAGAAGTCTTTCATGTGCTCGGCAACCATATCGCCGCCTGGACGCAATAGCTCCATCGATTCGATGGTGTGCGCCTCTTTCGTCTCGCGGTGGACAAAGGGATCTGCCGCACACGTCAATAACCCTGCGATGCAAATGTAGATACGCACCAAGCGACATGGAAGTGGAATACAAGCAGAGGCCCCTGATTGTGACCTGTCGTGTCTCCTATATATGCAGACTCCTTTTAAATTGATCAGGCACAGGGCAGTCGTTCAATTCGCCACAAAGGCCATACAGCAAACAGGCATGGGGATAATGAGGATTGGTGATTCCTGGAGAAAACGGAGCCGAGAACGTAGTAGATATGGATGGAACACCAAGGACATGCACGGGAATGGTAAGACAGGCAGCACGAACGGGTGACTCCTGACTGTCATGATCGAGGGGATGTTGCCAAGCAGGACCAATCAGAGCTTTTGCTAGAATCACCTATGGCAGAGGGTACAGCGTTATACGTAGGATGCGTGTCAGGCTCGGGGCATGGAATACGGCCCCTGAGCTTACGAACCCCAAAGTGTTTTCGTTTGGATGCTCATTGCTCACTACAATTAGTGTTGTGGGCTGGAAGTAGGTAGGTAAGTCGAATCCGAGATGTTTCTGTTGTCATGTCTCAGTATTGTCAAGGGAATGCGGACATGCAGACTCAATCCCTCTTTCAGTCCCATTAAATGTCTATCCGTGCGTACAGAACTCCCACTGCAATCCGCGTTGAATCATCTCTCACACAAGTGCTCAGAAATTTTTTCATCTAAGCCATGCAGGATGCCTTCGTATATGGTGTCCCGTCCAGTTTCGATCCCGTCGTGATACCAGACCTCTCCGTTAGGTTTTACAATCCTGGAGGTAAAGTGTTCACCTCCGCTGTATATTACAGCCCGCAGAGAATAACGTATCCGTGCAGTCCCAACAGGCAGGGTCAGTGAGTTATCAATTCGGATTGAGTCATCTGCCAACGACAAGAAAAATAGAGGAGGCGGAGAGTCCAGTACCGTCGACGAAACCAATCCCTGGTTGCAGGTGGAGCATCTTCGATTGGCCTTTTTTAGGAACCCGTTTTTAAGCCAGTGGCTGACACGATAATCTCCAGGGTGCTTCGCACTTGACTGATCATCTACAGTGATCACTTGGTAGCCCTCAAATCCATCAAATTCCATTCCGTGGTAGTTACATTTCAAGCACTTCACGGTCGTTGTTCCCCATGATTCTGCGCCGAATAGCTTTGAAGCCAGATCATCTATGCTAGCCAGCTCGGGTCCATAAGGGAAGTCAATCTCATTGGATTTGTTCAATGACTTTCTCATTGCATCTCGAGCGTCTTCCAATTTGGATGTTTTGTTCTTCACAGCAGAAAAATCACGGCCGAGACGAGACAGAAAGGCACCCATCGAATCGAAGTGTTCAGACCATTTCGGACCATGCTCTTGCCAAATGTCATACAAGGGTGTAACAACAGCATCGTAAGAGCAACTATAGTTTTGAGCATCCCATGTTAAACCCAAAGGCCCTGTTTTGTCCAATTTGCGTTTTTTGACTTTCTTGGTCGAAGCAGGGTCGCTGTCAGCAGGCCTCTTAGAGGAATCTTTATTGGCTTTTGTTTTTTTCGGCTTTGGTTTGTCCGACCCCACTAATTCCCATTTTCCGCTCACAGTGCCACTCGGCATCAGAGCGGCATCGCCTTTCTTCCATCTAATCTTCTCATGGAGTTCTTCAGGCTGGTATAAACCACCTTTCCATAATTGAAAATTCCTCAGGACCTCCTTCCTGTTGACCCCCGTCACATTGGAAGCACATTGGCCTTCGAACCGCAGGGTCGTGATGTCATTCAAGGTCTCCAACTCTCTGAACTCTTGGCGAAGTGCTCCGGATATACCGCTAGTGATCTTTGAGTCAACTACCCCTTGAACTATGACTGTTCCATCCGAAGTCGAACTGCGAGAAAGTGCAGTATAATAAGAAAAGTGGGTGTTGCAGTTACCGAGGTCGACCACATTGAAGTCACGCGTCTTTCCTTGCGATGAGTAGTCGGTCATGGCAAAATTGGGCAGGATAAGCACCTGTTGCCTGTCAATCTGAACCAACATGTCATCGGGCAAGGAGCACCAGATCTTCTTTGGTGATTTCGTCAATGGTACAACATTCGGGGGCAAACCGGGGACGTTGATGGTTTTCGGAGGGTTTATGAGCTTAACAAATAAGGTATCAAAGATTCTTTGACCTCTATTACCGACCGCCTCCTGCCATCCGACCACAGTGGCTTCTTGGCCTTTTGTTATGCATAACTCGGTAGCTTCGTTATGACAGATCAAGACCGGTAATCCGGGACATAGGCTCAATTTTCCGGCAATGTGTTCCGATGTAGATGGAGTTGCTTCCCACAGGTGCTTTTGTCTGGTTTCGGATAACAAGCTGGTAGGTTTTGCTATTTTCCTCTTTCTGGCCTGCTTTGGCTTCCTTTCATCAGAACCAGCATTGCCGGTAACTGCATCATTCGCAAAGAAGTCCACCAACACTTGACTGTTGTCTTGTGCAAATTTCTTGCTGCCCATCTCGTTTATGCGATCCTTCTGGGCATTGTACGCGGTAATCACCGACACATTACTGAACCTTGAATCCTTGAAACTGGGACGTCCAGGACACCTACTTACGGTGCGACTGTTGAGGTAAGCAATATCTGCGGGTGTACATGCTCCATATCTCATGTTAGCGAGTGCTGTTCGAAATTTTATGTCCTCTGGTGTATCCTTGGTTTGCCTCATATTTTGTTTTAAAATCACAACGGTGGTGATTTGTTTCCACAGGATCTTACCAATGGTGGCCTTTTGTTCGTGAATCAATTGCTTCGTATGTGTAATGGGTGCAACCTGCCAGTCACCTGCATACAGTGCAAATGCTTTTACAGGTGGTAATTGAGCAAAGTCGCCGGCAAAGATCATGTTCATCCCCCCAAATGCTTCGTTTGGTTCCCCGAGGGCCAAAGCTAATTTTGCACTGATTGCATACAGGGCAGCACATGACACCATGGAGACTTCATCCAAAAATATGTACTCAACCCCTCTCAATCTTTCTTGAACCTTTCTGATACCGATACCTTCATGGCGCTCACCTCCTAGAGAATCTATAATACCCAATACAGAATGGTATGTACTGCCGTTTAGCAGTGCAGCAGCGGTGCCGGTAGGTGCCAGAACCAAAAATCTATGTCCTTCTCCGCGGTCTTCAAAAAATTTAACCAATGCTTTAATTACCTGAGATTTTCCGGTTCCGCCTACGCCTCCCAAGTACATGCGCAATGGAGCCGGATCCTCTGCAATGGCATGATTCGCGACCAACCGGAAAGCTCGGTCTTGTTCCTTATTCAAATTGAACTCGGTGCTCACTTGATCCACGACTTTCTGAGCTTTTTTATTTTTAGCTTTAAAGTATTTTGTAAAGTAATATGAATCCAATAAGGTAATATCATCCACCAGATCCGGTTCAGGTCGGACTTTTCTCTTCTTGGGTATGCTTGGCGCGTTTTTGAATTTATCAGCCAATATTTTCTCTTTCTCATTCACCACTTTGATTTTCCACTGCATGCCGGTGAGGTGTATATTGGGTACAAATGTGATGATATTGCCAAAAGTTTTTTTAACAGAGCTAGCCCAACCGCTTGTATTCATGATGGTTGTTGCTTCTGACATGAGCGCATCCCTTGCCAGTTGCTTCGGACCTTTTTCAAGAGGTGTGTCTTGCGCCAATTTTTGGAAGTCCTCACCGTACTCTAGCTCATCATCTGAATCTTCCCCAGATGGTTTATCTTGAAACCTGGAGAACAATGGCATCGCTCTTCTTTTTTTACGGTCCAGAGACGAATAGTCGTCCCGCGCATCGTTGCATTCATATCTTACGTTGAAGTTCTTCATCAGCCTTCTTGCCTTTGGTCCAAACTCGTACTCAGAAAATGCTTCATGCCAGCTGTCCAATTCATCTTTCAAATCCATACCTCGATGCCAAGGTTTAAATAGAGTCATCATACTGCAGCAGTAATATTCTCTGTCACCTTGGTCCATTCGAGGCAGAGGACCACCCACGAAATTGGGTACCATATCTTCAAGATCTCTCCTATCACATCTGATATAATGTGTCTTGTACAGAGGGTGTTCAGGGTGGAAAGGATGTGAAGAAACCGCATCCGATCTGTCCCCGATATTTTCTTCCTGCGCATCCTCATCCAGGTCATCGTCCAACCAATCATCATCCTCCTGTGTCCGGTGCAAAGCATTAACATGCTCATTGTCAACCCCTTCATTTTCCTGAAAGCTCTCCATGAATTCCTTCATCTGTTTTGGTGTACGTTTCTTTCTTGATGTCATCTGAAAATATTCGAAGAGGGATGTGTCTTCAAAGGATGAAGGTCGATAAACATAATTGTCAACATTAGTAGCTCCGACAATGTCCGTGCCGCTCATCATAACCACAACGTGATCAGTCTTGTCGCCTTCTTCTTTGTCTTGAAGGTTGTCAGTGTTGCTTATATGTTCGGGTGTACCAGCCTCTGCAAAATCAGGTACGCTAGGCTGTGCCAAATTCTGACTCCAGTCCATCTGGACTTCCTCGACGTATGATTTCCACCAAAATACTTTGAATTTGTAGTTAGTGTAATGATCAGGGTTCCCCAATAGGTACAGCGAAGCCATTGGACTGCCTATCTGCAATTTGGATGTCAAGGAATTGACCATTTGCATGATTAACACCCTGCAGTTTTCACTGGCCTTTGAACTGGAGCCAATGTTCACTGTGTTTCTCTCCAAGACCATACGGATCGTATTGAATATGTGGTAAATCTTTAAACTCGGTTTTGTAACATAATCCGAGATATAAGCCACGACAGCTTTTATTGAAGTCCCAGACAATAGACTTGTCACGTCTGTGTTGCATCTCATACAATAGGTAACTTCAGGTGTCACCGTGTTGATCATCGGTTCTAATTTCTTTACATGAATTGACCCGTCCTCAGGATCAACCACCGTTTTGGGGAATACATCCCGTGGGAAACGGGAAGAACAGGTATTGTCTTTACGGAGGCAACCCCTCACTTCCGTCCTCATTCGTACCCCAGGTTTCAAAGGCTTCGTAAGGTCGGTACCAGCCACAGGTCTCCTGCAAGTGTGCACATTTGATCTCAGTATTAGGTCATCTACCACGTCTTTGAATTTCGTCCACCAAGTATTCAACTTCTGACAGGCCGAGCAGCTGTCCCTTCGGCAATCAGTACACAGCACGGGGGGCGCCTCTGGTAGTGTCTGCGTTGGATCGGTATATCGCAATGGAACAGGTGTTCTCACCTCATCAATGATAACGTCATGAAGACCCTTGCGAAGCTTTGTGTGGTAAGGAACCTTTGCCTTAACTTCTGCCATAGTACCTGTCAAAAATTCACCGACATGGCAGGACTCGAGGTAGCTGATCATTTCTTTCTGAAAGTTACTATCGGGCTCGAGCATCTTCTCTCTGATTTGTTGGGGAGACAGAGCACCTCTTATCCAGATCAACATGTGCATGTGCAAGGTGAGTCGACCTTGTTGTTCTACGGTGCCATAATATGCATCTGTCTCGCCGTACAAACCAGGACCATCACTACGCATACCGAGCACATGGTTTATGAAGGACATCGACATATGATGGAAGAATCGAGCGGCTGCGACAGGATTTTGAGAAATTAGTCTCAATCGTTCATCTGACCCTCGTGCCTTTGGTGAAAATTCTAGTTTATTGTCAGCGTAATATAGACACAAAGGATGGTTGTTATCAACGGGTGAAAACGTTATGAACCAACTGGGAGCACCCTTGTATGAGATCAAAGACCAGACCTCGTTTCGCATGTACTTTTTTGATGTAAGTGAACCTTGTACCGAACCGCTGGCATGTTCTAGATCATCGAGTAAGTCGAAACAAGCTTTCTCAGCTTGGGTGTTTGGCTGAACATTTTCGCCTTTCTCCATCCGACTGGATAAGTCTGCAAGCACAGCACTATCCACGTTGACCAGGCGTTCCGCAACGTCTTTGAATTTCTTCCTATTTACCAACAAATGGCTGCCCTGCTTTCCCCCCTTGATCTGTGCGTCATTGAAAGCAATCATAGGAAAATACAGGTCTGTTTGGAACCTTTTATCATGGTACATTAACAGGTGCCGTTTGTGAGCTAATTCTGCCAATCTGTTTTTGTGGGCAGGATGACCAATACCGCCAAGTCCATAAGGAAAGAGCCAAGGAAACATCTGGGGGTATAACTGAATGTTGTGAAATAAAGATACGGGCTCTTCCGATTGACCCACACCCAATGTCTTACCACGATTTTTGAGGTGTTCTACCGCTTTTGCTTTCAAAGCTTTAATATCCAATGGATCATACTGATTTCCTGAAAGGCCAGCCACAGCAAATGAGCACGGACCGTCCGTAGTCCCTTCTTCCTCGCCATTATCAAACACACTCATCGCTTCTGGCTCTCTATTAGTGTCCTCATCTTCCGTTTCCTTCCATTCAACACCACAAGGAATCCCGGATTCCGGCAAGTCAGACAAATTCTCAGGAGAAATCTGCAAATCATCGTAATCACAGTGGTTGAGCTTCAACCATTCCAACACATCTCTGACCCGGTCTCTTCGGACCAACATTGGGGTCCGAACATAAATTTCATCTGTTGGTCGTGCTGAACCTATGAATACAAATGCCAGCACTTCACTGAGCTCATCCTTTGTAGGAGGCAAGATATTGAATATTTTGACTACCGGGGATGCGAACATGATTGCATTCGCAGACAATTTTCCTCTCCCTGAAGCGACTCGGATTACGCATCTGCTATGTCTGACCCTTGTGATTAACATTTTTTCAGCGAAGGACAGATCCTTTAGTTGCCATGGAACTTTACCAACCCAGGTGTGATTGGCCAAACTCCTTAACGGAACGGTATTCCTGAGGAGTCTCGATTCACAGTCAGCACAGACCTTATCGCAATCATCAGCCAATATTGGACCTTTCAATTCCTCGATGGGATCTTTGAGAGAAAACCTCTCGGCTCTGGTAACACCAGGTCGAGCAAGCACGTTCCAATTTAAATCCAGGTCAATCTTATTAGTCATCTCGTGGTTCGGGGTTAATTCCCCGCATACAGCACATCCGGACTCTTCAGTTATATTTGGGCTTGAATCCTCGCACATGCCAGTAATAATATTGTGTTTTAATCTGCGAGAAGCAGGCATTGGAGGAAAAACCAGTTCATGTTCTTCTCTATTCTGTCTCTTTCGCTGATTTTTCTCACGAGTGAGTCTACGCTTCCGTCTGAGAGCTTCACTAGACCTGTACACCGCTTTAGCATTGGATTTTTTTTGGACCTTCTGATCTTCTCGCATAACAGCCTTCCTGAGGCGATCGGCTTCAAGTTTTTGAATTTTGAAATCTGGGACTACATCGAACACATAGACGATTTCAGGACAGTCGACACACAAGTGTTGAGAAATTCCGGCATATATTCGACCACTGGACAAATTTTTACCGGAACGGTCCATTCCATGGAGATCACTTACATGGTTCAAGATAGACTTAGTGAGATGCGTTGCTATAATTTCAAATGGAACTTTTGAACAAAATTTCATCCTATTTTGCAGGACTTCAGATGGTACCTTATTCTCAGGGAATACAGCAGTCAATTTCAGCACTGTATCTCCACTGAGGAATTTTTCAGGACCTATCAGGTAAGGGCTGACAAAGCTTGCATCATATTTTTTGACGCCACCTCCACCCATACGACGAGGCAAGACGGTAATCGTGGGGCCCGTTGGTCCAGGCGTCATAACTGAAGTAATGATCAAAACCAGTATCACAGCGCAAACTGTGATTTTGCGCATACCAAGCAAGATATTGCTGTACAGTGCACAAGCACGTTGCCCGTCGAAATATTCAGGCCCCAGGGGCATCAGTGCGGACCAATCATGACACAGTGTGATGTAACGCCGTAGCATATGGGTCAGACGAAGGCAACGTCTCCAGAGAGAGTTATGTGAACGGTCAACAAAGACATGGATCAAGAGTTGTTGCAATTCATTTGACATAACAAAGATGCAGTGTAAAATCCATTTTAAATGTCCCGTAGGAGGTAATTTATGCAAGTATGGCCCAGAGGCAATAGCAGAACATCGTCCTGCAGGAGAACACCCCTGAGTCATGCACTCGGCATTTATCCCGTTCGCAGAAACTGCGACCGGGAGTGGATTGTTGGGACAGTCACTAGTGGCCCACAACAGGACCAAGAAGGCAAAGCTAACGGTCAATACAGTGGACAGACGCATGGTGGTGGTAACGGTGAAAGAGAGGTTGTTAGGGGTTTAATTGTTGCCAAAAAGCGATCCATCAATTGTTACGGTTTATGCGGTTGCCGCCGACGTTTCGGTGATGACTTTGATGCGATCAATCAACACCGCCACTGCTTCCTGTCCCGGCCTCTCTTCCTTACCTGCAGAAACCTGCACGGCAGGGAATGGTTTGCAGTCTCAGCCCAACTCCCTGATTGTCGTGACCAACAGAGTATTGAAAAGGATTACATGCATTGAACCAGACAGCTGAAACCCACGCGGTCTGTGCGTGGCTGAAAACCAAGAGCAAGACGTCCGGCATAATCAAGTGAAACAGCTGGGTCTTAACAAGCTTGAGACCCTAAAAATATGTCCTGTAGCTTTCGTTCGGAAGATTTTCACTTGCTGTACTGGTACGGAATCAGTAGATGCTTTAAAACAAATCTCTGCCGGCAGGTGAGCTTAATTTCCGGAGATCTCTGCGGGCGCTATTCATGTTTGGGTTCAGCAGTGAATGTTGGATTTTTCCGAACTCGAATTTAAAAGCTGAACATAGTTGCATGATTCTGTTTTGGCATGAGAACTAAGGGTTAACCATATTGTAGAACAACCTGCATCGGAAGATCGAGTAGAATTTTTGATAAGTCCTGCAGGTTTCCATGTTGAGATTCTGAGTCTGATGTTGTGAGCCCTGACACTGTTCTGTTAATTCACGATGGACGGTTTTCGTTTCAACCTAAAATATGCCAAGTCAGGTACACCGTCACTGTTGGCCAGTCTGGGGTTGACGCTGGTGGCTCGGCGTGCTACCGCTTCTGCCTCTAAACAGCCTGCAATACCCTCACACGCCAACATGCAGCAGTGTGATAAAGGCTGTTCAATCAAGGCGAGGGATATGGCCAATTTCGTCGGCATCATATCATTATCATTTGGAAGATACATTGGACATATTACGCAGACTCCGCCCTTGTAACGTGCATCGTGGACCAGAAAAGGCTAACCCTAGCAAAGATTAAAACTTAAGGAGTTGGACAGTTTTCAAAGGAAGCGTCAAAGAATTATTCCACAAACAAAGTAAGAAGGGTATAGTCGCCGACACAACAACACGATTGTATTTATTCCTCTGGTTCCCCCAAGACAACAACCCATCGAAGGTTGAAACCAACTGCATCACTCTTGCTCTTGTCCGAAAATTGGGAAACCGTATAGGCGATAAGGACGCAAGCACCGTTGGGAGGTTCGCCCTCGTGGTCCTCGTAGCGGGAGAGAACGTTCTCGAGATCATCTATATCTTTATCGAGATCAAAGTCCGTGGTACGGCCATCGTACACAGGTACTGGAAACTGTTCACGTTGAAAGAGAAGATTTGACATCAAAGCACACCTTCGTCGTCGGCATTCAAGGCATCAGCAGTGCCACTACTAGCTCCAGAGGTTGAAGCAAAGCTTTTGGAACCACCTGTCGCAAATCTGGGTTTAACCGCTACCAATATTGAGCGTGAGTAAGTTCCGAATGATAATGCGTTATTGGACAAGCTAACCTCCGGACGATTGGGCAGATTGCGAAGATTGAGATTTGGTGCCGAAGGTAATGACGTCTGCTCTAATCTGTGCTTTCAACTCTGACTTATGGAATACCATACCAATCACCCCTGCGAGACGTTCAATTTCTTGACCATGGGGGATTGCAGTGATGAATTTATGTTTGACGGCCTTGTCCGAGTTCACTACGCTGGAGATCTCGGTAACAGATGATTGGACAGCCATGGCGAGAGTGATGCAAACGGCGGTAGTGCCACCGATGGATAAGGTCCATCTGAAAGAACTAACTCAGGTATGAAGGTTAAAATTGCAAACCGCTGACCTGTCCCGCTGGGCCCCGTAGATTTGCCTGACGGCTTGTAGCTTTCTGGGGTCAATACGGGATAGATTGACGTATTTTCCCTTGAATACAAAATTTGCACACATCCACATTATACTATATGAGCGTCAGGTCAAGCATTTGTCCGTTAGAATTGAACATTTACTCACTCAAAGTTCATGTACGGAGTCGCGGTCTCCCAAGCACTGTACATCATGTTACCGTGCCCAGTATCTGGACTCCACGACAGGAAAACGCATTTCCTGCTTTGATATCAGATTCTAACACAAAAAGAGGGCGCATAATGCACGTACAACAAGGGCGGCAAATCTTGGTATAATTTTTTAGCGAGTGGGTCTTGCACGTCTTCATTGGTGACTTGGCATTTCTTGGGCAGTTTTCTTCGTGATATGTATAGTCAGTGACTTGTACCATCAAGAGATTGTGCACTTACGCCACCTGGAGAATGTCTTCCGTCTGCAACACAGGTCCGCCGTGGGCCACTTTCGCTTTCTTGGGCGCCGAAGGAGTCTGTACCTGCTTGCCCTTACTGGGAGTCTTGGGAGACTGGGAAAGTTCCTCGCTCGGAGATCTCCTTGAACCGATATGGTATTAGTTTCAGATGGAATGAGAGCAGATCAGAACGCACTCCTTCCTTTTCGTTGATAAGCCGTGAAACCAAGTACACATGAATTTTGCGATTTTGCACGATTCAGCGTGTCAACACGCACTGAGGACCATCAGGGCACTCTGACTGAGTGGTTCAGTCTATTAGCACAAGCTACGAGGTTAACGAGGACTTCTACCAGGTACCTTCGCAAATGGGGCCACCAGATATCTTAGTTAACTAAGGAAACTTGACGATGGTGGCAGAGAAACTAGGACATACAAGGCCTAAGGCTGCTTGCTAGGACACAAACAGCATACCAAAGAGGTTGCGAGGTCAAATATACCAAGTGCTGGCAGGCAACAGTGGGAAGAACCCAATTATTCGCGACAAGACTATTTAGACCTGTTTTACCCAAAACTGAGGACGCGTTTGATCACGCATTGGGTCCAGGACCGAGTCTGGGGATGACTTGAACAGTAGGACATGATACAGCCGTTTAGCCGCGAGGATAAACCAGAGAGAGAGAGAGAGATTGCGATATTGTGGATGAACCACCAAACCAAACCAGGGACTATGGGGTATCATTGGGAAGGTAGAAGAGTTGTGCAGAAGCTTCAAGACTATTCAGGCCCGGGACTAGAGGCTACAGACGAAGAAGACACTTTCTATCCACTTAATCAGCAATCACATGTGTCGTGTCAAACACCACATGTCTACCATATGTCTCAACAAGACACAACCAATCAGGAGCCAGGGATTAGGACTTGGGTGCCGCGAACCAACGGACATTGTACAGTAATCATCGTGATGTAAACCATAGGGCAGTAGTATAAAAGGGCAGCAGAAGGAGAGGGCAAGGAGCACATCTAGGGGCGCTGTACACGTTGTGTCAGCCACTGGAACGTCGCTCTGATAGCCGTGGAGGTTAGATTGCATCGAACGATTTATATACCAGACTCAGAATCAGAACACGGCAATTGATAGAACACGGCAATAGTCAGAACACGGCAAACAGACCCAGAACATTGAACAGAACACTGAAACCGTCGAAAGACACAAAAAGCGCAGACTTAACGGTCTTAAAACCTACCCTATACTGTCTCCTTGACGTCCTAGACGTTACTTGTCCAATAAAGCTTGACTTGACCAGTCAAACCTTGCAAAAGCGCGAGCGACCCTTAGTTAACTAAGTGATCGACCGAGAAACCAGCTGCTATCAAGTCTAATACTTGACTTACACCCCCGAACTTGCACTCTGACTCTCTCTATTGAGGGGTTAGTTGTTGATAGTGTTGTGTGTTGTGTGTGGTTTAGAGTTCATAGCTCTGCTGCATTAGCATTTCGCATTTCGCATTCACACATACCTGAGAGTTAGCGTTTTCAACGGCTCGGCCATGCTGATGAACGTCGCATAGAATGAATGGCGACAAAGAACCTGGTCGAGGGGTTGGTAATTACGAAGAAAGAGTTGCTTGGCAAATGCGAGGATTGCATTTACGGAAAGCATGACAAGACCCCGTTCGATGACACGGTGGTACACAAAATGGAGCCGCTGGAGCGAGTCCACCTCGATTTGTGGGGGAGGGCGAGGACACCGAGTTGGTCGGGCACCGTCTATATGATGCTTGTATCTGACGGTGGGACGTTGATGCAGTTCCCGCTGTTCTTGAACGACAAGCGGAAGGAGACAACACTCGCAGCCTTCAAAACATGGCTGGTGGAGGCGGAGGTCCAGACACAGAAGAGGCTGTGCTGCATACAGGTTGACCAGTTCAACAATGAGCTCTTCACGGCATTCTGTGCAAAGTGGGGAATACACGTTGAGATGACACCTAAAGACTCGTTGTCAGCAAATGAACATGTCGAGCGAGGGAACCGAACTGTTGTCGAAAGGACATGTACCCAACTCATCGACGCAGGCATGGACGCGCGTTGGTGGGCCGAATTGGCGGCAGCCCATTGTTATGTTCAGGGGTTTATTCCCTCGCGCCATCCCGACCAGGTTCCATGGTCTGCGTGGTTCCGTCAGAAAGACCAGGACGGCGTACTCGTCAAGCTGAATGTCTCGCACCTTCGCGCGTGGGGGAGTGTTTGCTGGGTGAAAGACTTGGACAATGTTGAAGGGAAGTTTGGGCACCAAGGGTGGAAGGGGTGCATGGTCGGGTACATGGGGAGACGGGGTTATCACATCTACGACCCTGCTCGCTGCCGGACGTTTGGAGTGCGCAACATTATCTTTGAGGAGGGGGAACCTCATCGAACGCGCTCCAAACCTGCGGAAGATTTTCAGCCACCAGCAGAGGTCTTTGATACCGACGTACCATCGACTGACGCACCGGACGTACCCGAAGCACCAGCACCAGCGCCCGAAGCTGGCATGCCTCAGGACCATCCAGCACCAAACGTCCTGTAGACGGAGCACGTACCCGAAGCTGTCCCGCAGCCAGCGCACGTACCCAACGTTGTCCCTCCGCCCATTGAGTCGCGTCCTGTGCGCACTCGGACTACGACTGTGCGGATGGCGGAGTCACAGGAGGCCGAACGGCACTTCGAGGCGGACAAGGAGAAGGGCCTCGGATGGACGAACTCGCATCCTCCGAGGAACTTACCTCCCAGCGTGCTTGCAGTCCACCGTCCACTCCGCGTGCCGAAGCTGACGTGTGCACTCCTCGAAGTCGAAATGTTGAGTCGCATTGAGGAGCAGGTGAGGCTGGCATGCGAGGACTGGCTCAACAATGCGCCCCACCCCACTGTGAACACCGTCGACGTTGACTGGGACATGTTTGACGATGTGTTCCTGTGCTCTCCGTGGGCGTTCGCCAGCGTCGTAAAAGGGTCGATACCACGCTCCTACCGCAAAGCCATGTGCGAGCCAGAGAAGTGGATGCCCGCAATGCGAGATGAGGTTGAGCAGCTGGAGCGTAAGGGCGTTTGGAAGCTCGTTGACCTCCCCAAGGGGGAGCATGCCATAGACGGAATGTGGGTGTACAATCTTAAAATGGATGGCGCTAGGGAGATGCTGAGGCCCAAGGGGCGATACGTCATGTGCGGGGACGAGATGGTTGAGGGTTGGGACTTCGAGGTGGGTGGCTAGGCTCGAGTCCATGCGCATGGTGTTTGCTGTGGCGGCAGTCAAGGGTTTGGTTGTGCGCCAGTGGGACTTTTCGGGGGTGTACCTGAACGGGACGATGGATCGCCCCGTGTACATGAAACAGCCGCAGGGTTTCGTAAAGCACGGGGGGGAGAAGAAAGTATGCTTGCTTTTGCGACTGCTGTATGGGCTGGTTCAAGCGGGGCACATATGGTACAAACTCCTTGCAGAAGGCTACCACGACCTGGGGTACAAGGAGAACCTCTCTGACCCTTGCATCAGAACACGTCAGCGAGACAATGCATACACACTCACCTCAACCCATACGGACGATGTACTCGGTGTATTGTCTTCGGAGGCGGAGAGCAGGCAGGTCGTCGACGAATTCACAGCCAAATGGGACCTGAAGGAGGTAGATGTCGAGCTCTTGCTGGGACTGACAGTTGAGAAGCTAAGCGACGGATCTGTGTCGCTCAGCCAATCAACCTACTTCATCAAAGTTCTGGACCACTTTGGGTTTGCCGATATACCTCCGCTGTCAACACCGCTTCCTCCCGGCTATCAGATTGGCGCCGCCAAGTCTCCACTTTCACCAGAAGACGCGCACTTCATGCACGACAAGCCGTTCCATCCCATCCTCGGGACCATTGTCTGGGGGAGCAGTGGCACTCACCCCGACCTCGCATACGCTTGTTGCGTTCTCGGTCACGTCCAATCCAACCCCGTGCCCGAGCATTGGAACCTGCTGATCGGTGTTCTCTGTTACATCAAGGGGACGCTCGATTATGGGATTCGTTATAAGGTGCCCATGGACACGACAATTGTTGGGGAAGGTCTTAAACCCGAGGGATTCATGGACTCGGATTGGGCTGGGTGCATTGACATTAGGCGGTCCACATACAGGTACGTGTTCTTCATGGGTGGAGCACCTGTCTGTTGGTTGTCCAAACGACAAGCTGTCGTCGCGCTGTCGTCAACCGAGGCCGAATATCTCCTTGGTGCGGGGAACCCAGCAAGCTATGTGGATGAAGAATTGGCTTGCTGGCGCGTTCCTTCCGCAGGAGCTCCTGTTTAGTCTACGCGGTGATAACCTCGGTTCCATCAGCTTGACGGAGACAACAAAAGAGCATGGGTTGTCCAAGCATATTGACACACAGTGGCATTTCATCTGAGAACGCGTCGCGGACGGTGAAATTGCCATTTCTTTGGTTCCAGGGAAGGACAACGTGGCCGATATTCTAATGAAGGCGCTTCCTCGATCCACCCACGAGAAGATTGTCGCCCAGATGGAACTCGACTGGAGGCGTAGGAGTGCTGAACGCCAGGGGGAGTGTTGAGGAGAAAGCTCCTTATTGGGACTTGGGCGTTCAGCGGTTGTAACTTATTTATTTGTTTGGCTTCCGCTCCTCGTATAAAGGGGTTTGCCCCTGTCGAAGGCCCTCAGTTCTGCACTACTACGTGCGACTGAGGGTACGTTATCTCATTCATCTATCCTCTTTACATCTTACTTACATATACCTGTAGACAATACTTACCCTTGTCTCTACAGGTTAATACATGAGTTCTGCACTACTACGTGCGACTGAGGACAGTACTTACCATCGTCTCTACAGCAATGGGACAGGACCCCTGAAAACCAACCCAAATGTCTGTCTGCCAAAATTTTTAATTCGGATAAAAACTGCCCCCAAAACGGAAAATGTCGACCCGGAATCGGATAAAAAGTCGATTTTACAGCGACCAAACCCTGGTGTACTTTTCGGATAAAATTTTGGGGGTCTCGAGGTCGTCTGGCTGGAATTCAAATAAATTTTGTTGGGGGGGAGGATGATGGATTTGCCGATGAGGGTGTAGCCTTCACTTGTTTGGCAACATGTGTTTCGAAAGCAAACCGCTCACAATTCAACAACGCAACAACAACACAACATTCCACGACGTCGAGGTTCATTCACATCATGCCAATATTGCCGCCGTCTCCAATATTCCTACCCAGGTCTTTGAACACATGTTCGGAGGCATCCAGTTTTGCTCCATTCCACAATCACTACAATGTCTACAAGTTAGGCAGTGTGCATTGATCCCATCGATTGCATTTCTTTGCCTACTCTGAGTAGCTCAGCAAAACTCCGGCATCACATTGTTGTCTGCTGTTCTGTTCAGGAAACTGAATAGCTGGGTTGTAGACACAGCTGCAGCAGCCAAGGCATTTGGATCACGGAAAAAGGGCAAGGGACCTCAGGATGGGTAGAGGGGGAGGAGGAGGAGATACATTTAGCATTTGGCCAGTGCAAAATTGATTTTTTCTGGATTTTTTGAGCATTTTTTTAGGAGGTCTGGTAAAAAATTCGGATAAAAACTCGACTTCGGTAATGTCTGGGCGAAATTCGGATAGGAATTGCCCAATTTGGGGACCGGATAAAAACTGCCCTCAGCCAACATTTCTCGGACAGACATTTGACATGACTTTCGGGGGTCCTAATGGGACCAGCATTGTCAGATCATGTGTAGGGTTGAAATGCGCTGGAATAAATGCTCAATGTTGACAGATTGGAAGGTAGATGAATCCAGACCATGCTTGCGCTGAATCCACGGCCACATAAATCCCATGTGCCACCAATTGGCGGGGATAGCATTTCCAGGCAGCAAATGTGAATCGAGCAGAGGCCGATACCCCTTGACATATTCATACGCCTAGGAGTCAAATTATCTCTCTGAATGATTCATTGAAGGATTCCTTCACATTCAACACCTTTAGGAACCGAACGATGTGATACGCAACCCAGATAGCTCCAAGGTAGACAGGAAAGGATAACATGGTGTTGTGGGTGCAGGATGCCTGGATGTTTCCACGTTTTCTGGTGTGAGAATGTTGACGTCGGATGCTCCGACTACATAATTTACTCCCCCGTTGACTGGCGCTTCTTATCCAGGCCTGTAAAAGATTGAATCACTCGGTTGGTATCGAAATGTGGGAACTGCACTGGGTAGATCTTAAATCGGGATGTGTATTGTTCGCTGTCGGCCCCCTCCGTTTGCAAACTAGTATTGTTACTCACCAGGAGCTGCCTAGAGCGTTCCGTTCATCTTGGCGGGGCGAGATGCTCTACGTCTTTCGATAGTGACTTATCCTTTGGAAACTGGTGGCCTGTCCATTCTTGGAGTCGAACATATGTTCGAAGGAAGCATCGTAGCATCAGAGTTGACATTCACATCGGTGGATACTAAACGTACGGAATCAAGAGGTGGGCGATCTCTGGATCACGCACACAGATCAACACATGTGCTCAACCATCACTGTCCAAATCGGGATGCGCCTCTCAGCACTTATCGCCTCCGTTCTACCCCAAGCCTACTCGTCCTCGACGCGACGCAAGCTCGTGCATACTTGACCTTAGGGGTATCAGCTGTGAAGCTACCCCCCAATCTATCCTCCACACAGCCAGAATCTCTCGCCGTGATGTGTGTCCTCATGTGTCAAGCACTTGAAAATAAATACTTCTCCTTGGATAATACTACTCTAAAAGATGTGAATGAAACAAGATATCAACTACATTTATTCATGTTGCGTGTTTGCACCCCATTTGAAAGAATGTCCCCACCTCAGAGAGGATCCTGGGGGTGTGGTAGCTAGATTGGGGGTAGCCTCACAGCTGATACCCCCTGAGGTCGAGTATGCACGAGCTCGCGTCGCAGCGAGGACGAGTAGGCTTGTGGTACGTCGAACGGAGGTGATAAGTGCTGAAAAGTGCATCCTGATTTGGACAGTGATGGTAGAGCACATGTGTTGATCTGTGTGCGTGATCCAGAGATCGCCCACCTCTTGTACGGAATGGAAACTTTTGAATA
Source organism: Mycena maculata (assembly GCA_029448575.1). Taxonomy (NCBI): domain Eukaryota; kingdom Fungi; phylum Basidiomycota; class Agaricomycetes; order Agaricales; family Mycenaceae; genus Mycena; species Mycena maculata. The sequence goes on from JARJLG010000103.1 coordinate 77,841, forward strand.
CACGATGGTGATGGCCGGATCAGATCACTCCGGCTAATGTCTGTTTTCGCAACAATCATTACTTCCAACTTTGTACTTGTGGCAGCCTGTGGGTGCTCAGCACTCGTGGCTCGGTGCCGGTGGTTGAGGTGAGCAAGGATCCGAGCTTGTCGTGATGGAATTTTCTGGATCTCACGCACTCAGACACACCACCCCCTAATTCCCCAAATTCGATGCAATAGGTGAATGAAGTTGGGATTAGGCGTGGCCAATGGTCTCCTCATTGCTCTAAATGACAGCCGCTGTGCCGCTCCTTGCTTCGGTTCGTAGTTTCGAATACCGACTCTGGGAATCTCTTCGCAGGCTGTGAAAAACTAATGTTCCCGTATCCTGGTCACTGTGGAACATACATCCTCGGCGTGTTCGGATTCCTCGTGCTTCCCTTCCGGCTCATTTGGATGGATCCAGAACTTGGGGTGGGTAAAATTACGCCGTTGCGAACCGTCAGGTACATTCCCGGAAGGAGATCTTATTCCCACTTTCTGGTCAACTCCTGAGAAATCTATTAGGGTGGACCTCGAAGAGATACATGCGTGGCTGGAGTGGATACAGTCTCTCTTTCTTTCCACTACGTAGGACACATTTTTCATTTTATTTCTTCTGAAATAAATGCTGTTTCGGCCACACCCGTTCACATCGCATCGGGAATTGGGTACGGTTATACAACTATCAACACATTTCAAGGATATGAGAGAGAGCTTCATTAACTCCCCTCTGAATTCGCTGTATGTTCTTCGACTCCCGTATCCCTCTCAACCGTACTACATGGCTAAGATATTTCCCCGAGTTCAATATCTTCGCCGAGTGGTCCGCGGCCGATGTTGTCACTGGTTGAACATTTCACATTTTTGAGTGAAAAAATTGATAAAAAATGTCGTTCAATTTATAGCCATTTTTCACCGAAAAAAGAAGTGAAAAATTTAAAACATTTTCACCACTTTTTTGACTTGAAATCAAAGTGAAAAATGTGAAACAAATTTTGTGATGTGGTTAAGATGTTTCTTTTGCATTTTTTGACTGAACTCAAGGTGAAAATGATGGTGAAAAAATCAAAAGTTTTTTCACTAATTTTTTCAACAGAAATCAAAGTGAAAAATGTGAAACAAAGTTGGTCATATTGTTAAGATGTTTGTTTCACATTTTTGACTGAAACTCAAGGTGAAAAATGCGAAATATCACTTGTTGAACATTTCAATTTTTTGAGTGAAAAAATTCATAAAAATGTTACAGTGTAGTAGGGTTCCTTGGATAACAACTTTGATTTTTGGCTTGTAGAGCTTGCAATTGTTGAGAATAAAATTTGGGATTAATCAGGTACATACTAGAGTATATAATAAGCTTCTCTGGAGGGTCATGTGGCAAATGTACACATTGGATGTAGGTAGAAGAAAAGGAATGTCTTTTTGATGGGAAATGTCACATGGAGGGTTCAATGGATAATCCACATTTCTGTTCCCCCGGTGGTCCCTCTCTTGCGATTCAGCATTTCAAGGGTCGGGATATACTTAATAAGTACCATGGAGGTCCATTACCTTGTCCCAGAACCCAATGTAGGTCGAAAGAGCAGCAAAAGTATGTGCAGATAGTAACACATTATGTCACGCTTTGGGCGTGTGAAGGCAGACATAATTTTTGGGGCCGTCATTTTTGGTCCAATCGACTCACTCCTTTGGACAGTATTGTACCTTGAATGGTGATCTATGCCTCCGAATTATGATTTGGACAGAAATCCAGCTGAATAGGTGCACAATGGACGAAAAGGAAAGTTGATCAAAGTGGTCATCAAAGAGTGATGGAACTGAAAACACATCCCATTCAGCCTCCAGTACGGTTATGGGCCTGAAACTTTTTTCTGAGATGTAAATAGCATACATGCATTCAAATACCAACAGGATTGAGTAGAAAATGGGCGCAAGCTGCGTAAAAAAAGAATTATCCATCGAACCCTCCTTATCCATTGAACCCTACTATACTGTATTCAATTTATTGGCATTTTTTCACCGAAAAAAGAAGTGAAAAATTCAAAACATTTTTCACCACTTTTTGAGTTGAAATCAAAGTGAAAAATGTGAAATAAAGTTTGTGATGTTGCAAAGATGTTTCTTTTGCATTTTTTGACTGAACTCAAGGTGAAAATGAAGGTGAAAAAATCAAAAGTTTTTTCACTAATTTTTTCACCAGAAATCAAAGTGAAAAATGTGAAACAAAGTTGGTCATATTGTTGAGATGTTTGTTTCACATTTTTTGACTGAAACTCTAGGTGAAAAATGTGAAACATCACTGGTTGAACATTTCAAATTTTTGAGTGAAAAAATTGATAAAAATGTCATTCAATTTATTGGCATTTTGTCACTGCAAAAAGAAGTGAAAAATTTAAAACATTTTTCACCACTTTTGTGAGTTGAAATCAAAGTGAAAAATGTGAAACAAACCTCATGTTTTTCTTCAAACTAATTCATACACATTTCAAGGTAAAAACAAAGGTGGAAAAATGAACAGTTTTTTGACCAGTTGTTTCACTAGAAATAGAAGTAAAAAATGCAAAACAAACACTGGAGGCAAAAGCCAACTCACCCAGAATTCACACGTGTTTCACTCATGTGGTCCGAAGGTGGTTGGCAGCTAAACAAAGCTGATATCACAGTCCATCAATTGTTCTTTGCTAGACAAAATACACACAAAGAATAGACAAAGGACAGACAAAGGAGCTTGGAAATCCTGTGCTTCTTTGTCCTTTGCCCTGTGTCCGTTGTCCTTTGTCCTTTGTCTTTTGTCCGTCCTTTGTCTATTGTCTGCCTTTCACTGTTGAAGCAATTCAAGTTTTTTTGACAGAAAAATTGGTAAAAAATTCAAAATCTGTTTAGTACATTGTATTTTGGGTCCCAGTGGCATTTTAGATGTGTTTTAACCCCTGCATTCATTTCTGGTGTACTTGGGTCCATGCCACCCACCATTCCCTCACAGATTTGAAATCCGAGCTGAAAATCAAGCAAAATGGCTGTTTTAATGAGTACTTTTTTCGGATTTTAAATCCGTGAGGGAACGGTGGGTGGCATGGGCCTAAGCACACCAGAAATGGATGCAGGGACCTGAAATGAACCTAAAATGCTGCGGGGCCCCAAAATCCGTCTGGGATTGGAGTCACCGCAGGCCAAGTACTCATTAAAACAGCCATTTTGCTTGATTTTCAGCTCGGATTTCAAATCTGTGAGGGAATGGTGGGTGGCATGGACCCAAGTACACCAGAAATGAATGCAGGGGTTAAAACACATCTAAAATGCCACTGGGACCCAAAATACAATGTACTAAACAGATTTTGAATTTTTTACCAATTTTTCTGTCAAAAAAACTTGAATTGCTTCAACAGTGAAAGGCAGACAATAGACAAAGGACGGACAAAAGACAAAGGACAAAGGACAACGGACACAGGGCAAAGGACAAAGGAGCACAGGATTTCCAAGCTCCTTTGTCTGTCCTTTGTCTATTCTTTGTGTGTATTTTGTCTAGCAAAGAACAATTGATGGACTGTGATATCAGCTTTGTTTAGCTGCCAACCACCTTCGGACCACATGAGTGAAACACGTGTGAATTCTGGGTGAGTTGGCTTTTGCCTCCAGTGTTTGTTTTGCATTTTTTACTTCTATTTCTAGTGAAACAACTGGTCAAAAAACTGTTCATTTTTCCACCTTTGTTTTTACCTTGAAATGTGTATGAATTAGTTTGAAGAAAAACATGAGGTTTGTTTCACATTTTTCACTTTGATTTCAACTCACAAAAGTGGTGAAAAATGTTTTAAATTTTTCACTTCTTTTTGCAGTGACAAAATGCCAATAAATTGAATGACATTTTTATCAATTTTTTCACTCAAAAATTTGAAATGTTCAACCAGTGATGTTTCACATTTTTCACCTAGAGTTTCAGTCAAAAAATGTGAAACAAACATCTCAACAATATGACCAACTTTGTTTCACATTTTTCACTTTGATTTCTGGTGAAAAAATTAGTGAAAAAACTTTTGATTTTTTCACCTTCATTTTCACTGAGTTCAGTCAAAAAATGCAAAAGAAACATCTTAACCACATCACAAAATTTGTTTCACATTTTTCACTTTGATTTCAAGTCAAAAAAGTGGTGAAAATGTTTTAAATTTTTCACTTCTTTTTTCGGTGAAAAATGGCTATAAATTGAACGACATTTTTTATCAATTTTTTCACTCAAAAATGTGAAATGTTCAACCAGTGTGTCTCTTCGTCTGAAGATAATGGAATCTTCAGTCCTCTGTCCTCTGTGCAAATGTACTATGAAGCATGACGGAATCCTCGAGGGACAATTGCAACGTTTCCCGCAGATTGAGTATCAGGCAGGTTGCCTGAAGATCAATTTTAAAATGAGTGGATGGATGTTGGTTATACATACCGCAAATGAATATACCGCAATAAGCCATCTTTTCCGTTCATTAATTAAAGAGACTGTATGCTGTGCAAAGACTCACCCCCCAAGGAAGTTGGCCAAGGCATTTTTGAACAGGATGACCATAAACATGTTTGATAAAAGTATTGCTAGAGCCCGGTCAGATTTTACGATACAAAAAGCAGTGGCTCTTACTGAGAATTCTGGCAAGTACGTTCAAAGCAACTTGAGAAATAATTAATAAGACGATGCATGGGAACCTCACAAAAAAAAGAACACGACCCCATCCTTGATGAACAAACCCAGCAGCGGGGAGATGCACTTGGTTGATTTGAAGTCGGATAACTGCCATATTCCGTCACGGAAAAGTGTTGCAAGAGTCATTCCGAAAAATATCACTACCAAGGTGCTGAACTGTTAATTCCGAAGGGAAATTTAGTTGAGGGAGACGAACTTGCAATCAAAGTGTCCGGGATCCTGAATATCATCAGAACACGCTTGAAGCACCACAGCCCACAATTCTCACCAAGTCATCAAAGTGAACGTGACGCTGGGAAATGCGAAACATCCTGGCCATGGGAGACCCAATGGCGCCGTAAATACAGTTTGAGACGTTATTATGGCAGTCTTGACAGAGGCGACAAGCTCCAGCTATCAGGACGTAAGCAGATGAACCCACGGAAAAATTTGCCAACACACAGTGAATTCAACTATGAATAGGTGTTAAATAATGTCCGTCAAGTCAATTTGCGAACTTACTGAGCAGCATGGCGAGAAGAAACATGAACACTTTAGAGATGAGTCAATCAGGACCAGCAGGGATGATCAAGATGATTGCCTTTTCGATTGTGGAAATACATGGCGTTTATCCGGAGAACCAGGACGATATTGACCGTGGTAGTGAAAAAAATGTCTCCTCCCCTACGAAAAGTCTGATTCGTCAAATATCCATTTCCAACGAATGGACCAGCTCCCACATAATCTCGAACCAAAACCATTTAGAGCAGCTGGAAGCATGTTAGTTAGAGGGTTCTCGTCCTCCTGGGGAAAACATACAACTACAGTTTGTCAGCCCAACACAGCTTTTTCACCTCAGAAGGATATCCACTCACATTCAATGGCAATCCGACAAGGTTGGTGACTGAATGAGAACTGTCATACACCCGCCAGAAATGGATGCTGTAGAGGCATACCAATGAAAACACTTCTGCAATGGAATTAGAAACGAAATATCAGACTCGGGTCAAATTAATTAAACCACTTGCATGTTGTAGAGAACCGCGTAATAGCGGGCGAACAAATAAAGGACTTTAACAGTTGACCAGCGACTTCTGCTAAATTTTGTGATAGGCAGATGTGTCAGTTGCGGTAGGCATAGACATACTTCCAGACATATTCATACTGGCAAGGGTCGGATAAACACAAGTGTTCGAAGTGCACGTGGAAATCACCATACCTCCTTATCAAATTTGAGAAGTATATCGTAGATCAAAAATATAATAGAGGCAACTAAAAACAATGCTTGAGTCGATGGAAGGAAAGCGACCTATATTTACGTTGTGAGCAGTTCTCCATTCGTGTTTAGGCCATTTCAGTGAATGTGGCGTCCAGGGCAGCTGCAGCCACGGGGAAACCTTCATTTGGCGAGGAGAGGGATGTCATGTCGATGTACATTGGGGGTCATCCGATGCTAGCTTTATGTCAGACTCTTGAGGGTACACTGGTTGATTATACGATAGTTCTGTCAAATTCATATCAGATGAAAAGATGGTGGGCAGTTAATATTAGGACAATAAGCGGCATTCACGCTATGCATGTGGGGCAAGTAAGATCTAAAACATAAATGTAAGGTCCAATCACAGGCGATGCGCAATAATAAGAATCATGGGACTGAAGAGCTATGAATGAAATCGTAAGCGTAGATCCTCGGGAAAGACTTCGGCTCACCTTGAGACGCCCAGCTTGGGAAATCAGAACAGCTCCATTTCTGGTTAGATCCCCAAAGCTTCCTTCCGAATCAGTGTCAGAAGCCCATCGAGTTGAAGACTTGGCGAGGGCCAGATCTAGTGGAAGGTACCAATCTAATGTGGAGCGGCGATGTGCTAGGTCTTCCACGTGAACTAAACACAAAATTCCTGTCTCCTGTATAGCCTTGCCAGCTTCGTCGGAGGTACGCTCCGGGATACTTCTATGCCCGATTTGTGTTTGATCTTCCAGGAGATCGACTAGACGCCGATGATTCAAATCCAATGGATCGATCTCAGTGGTCCAGCACCACTCATATATCGCCATCTAGCAGTCAAACCGGGTTAGTGTTGGGTCTTCAGGCCACAAGATAAACAATTTACAGTGCCGCTTAGTTTCAAGAGACTGTTATATACCGAGCCGGGTTGGACCTAGGATGAAGGGGCTGAGGACCGGAGGCTCCAGAAGGCCAGAGGTTCCAAAAGACCGGAGGGCCCGGGAATGGTCCAGAATGGTATAAGGAGGGATCACAACACCACAGGGGGTCAAGGGTGAGCGACTATCGTGACCGGCAGGTATTCCGGAAGTCGGAGTACTGGAGGTGAACGGACAGGATGGAGACGACTCAGTGCAAGGAGACAAGCCAAGCAACATTAATAATCAAACTGACGTACAAGACATATTAAAGAGGTATTTATACTAAGTAACTAATTGTTTTCCATAAAAGGAAGGAGGGTGGTTCTTAACAATAAGACAAGTCAGGAGGACTGATGTTAAGTCGTAGAACAATAAGTGAGAAGACGGAAAGACGGATAAATGGGAAACACTCAGTAATCCTTCACTGCATAAAAACCCGATGATACCGGATGGTCCGGAGGCTCCGGTATATTACCGGAGCCTTAGAGCCTACCGGAAGTACTGGAAGGTCGAAGTGAGGGCTGGGGATGTTGCATGGATATAACAGTATCCCCCTCTTATGTTCCTCTCCCATGAGGAACCCAAAAGGAATGAAGTTTGTCGAACAATGAGGAAGCATGGGAAAATAAACAAGATCAAAAAGTCACGTGCTGTTGGTTTTGACTCAGACGTTTCTTTCTTTCCTACCACCACCATCTCCAGCACTAAAACACCCAACAACGATGTCGAGCAACGGAAACAGCAACAGTGGACGCAAGGGGTCGTTGGACAGTAATCGCAGCGGCACCGGTAGCGGGAAGAAATCTGGAAAGGGCAAGGCGCACGCCACGACGTCGAAGCTGCGCGAGGAGGCCACACAGGAATACCACCAACAGCGCGAAGAACGCTGGGCCGCAGTTATCACGGCTTACCAGGAGCAGGTCGTTGCACTTAATAATCCCACATAACCCTTCATATTAGAAGGGGCATACCCCCCCCCTGTGCTCCTTCTAACATGAAGCATTTGAAGAAAAGCCAGTGTGCTGCAAAAAATGCTGCACACAAGGTCCAAATATACTGCAAAGGCACTGCAGCATATGGGCCTTTGGACTTAGAGCTCTCAGTTGTTACTTGTATTAGGTAATCCTGTTGAGTGTTGGCTCAATAGTGGGAGTTAGAATGGCTCAAAAAGGAAACTTTCAAGAAAATACAAGAAACATAGAAGAAAAAAATATGAAGAGGCTATAATGTGTCTGACAGTGGAGGCGGGATATCCAAAAAAGGAAATTCAGCAAAAAATATTGTAAAATACAGGAAAAATACAATAAAAATAAAAATAATAACTCCTTCTGTGCAGCATATTCACCTCTGCGACTTGAAGCTTTAAAGAGAGAATGTGTTACTTAATCCTGCCAGGGTGGGATATTTAAAAAAGGAAATCCTCTAAAAAATATTGTAAAATACAAGAAAAAATAAGGAAAAATAAGAAAGAAAAAAAACAAATAAAAAAAACAAATAAAAACCATTATTCCCCCTCCACCCAGTCGTCATTGGATGAGACACCTAAAAAGGAAATTCACCAAAAAATATTGTAAAATACAGGGAAAAAAATCACCACTCTTCTCCCTCTATCCATACTACCATTTTAGTTAGAATAGTAGGTTTTATTAGAAGGGAGATGTAGTGGTCTAAGGCTACTCTCAAGAATTAGCAGTTGATATAAGTCATAATTAAATCATATTTCTGCTATCTGTATTGGAATTGATGGGTCCTGTCATTGTCTTGAAATTGATGGCTGTCTGTATTGGGTGCTATAGTTATCTGATAAATGATAGCTGCCCATATTGAGGTTGCAATTGATGCCTGGTTGCATTAAATGCTAAAATCTGTTCAAAAAGTGCCGGCTCTCGGAAAGTATTTTGCATTTTACAGGCCAATAAGACCACCAATCACAAAATGCTATAGATGACTCTTGTAGCCCTTGATGAGCTCTACAATTCTCAAGAATTAGCAGCTGATATAAGTCATAATTAAATCATATTTCTGCTATTTGTATTAGAATTGATGGGTCCTGCCATTGCATTGAAATTGATGGCTGCCTGTATTGGGTGCTATAGCTGCCTGACAAATGATGGCTGCCCATATTGAGGTTGCAATTGATGCCTGGTTGCATTAAATGCTAAAATCTGTTCAAAAAGCGCTGGCTCTCAGAAAGTATTTTGCATTTTACAGGCCAATGAGGCCACCAATCACAAAATGCTATAGATGACTCTTGTAGCCCTTGATGAGCTCTACAATTTGGGTATAGGGATCAAAGGTTTGGCTGATGACTTTCCTTTTTGGGACACTAACACTTTTGTCCCAAAAAGGAAGTTTGCTACATTGGCCCTTCTCTGGCTCATAATTTAACCATTATTGATGTTCTAACTGGATAGGAATGTTGTTCTAGGTTCTCTGAAGCCAAATAGGACACATTAGAGCCAACTACATTACAATAATAGGGTGAAAATAGCAAAGTTGATAAATTGTTCCCTGGCCATAATATCCTGGGGATATACAAATGGAAATGACTCTGGAGTGCACTACCTTGTTTCTTCAAGCTACAAAGATACCCTCCAGGTGGTTTATTGTATTCCAATGATGAAAAACATCACAATTTGGTCATACAAAGAAATTTCACTTTGACCCTATTATGTATTCCTCCATGATATGAGATGCCCCAAAACACATCCTTTGGGATTGGATGATGTGTTCATAGTAGTAAAGTAGGCAATTGACACCCAAGGCACTCTGTACCCCATGTTTCAGGCTGATCTTGTTTTGCATTCTTGTTCACCATATTCAGCATGCCATAGGGTCATGGATGATGTTCTGAAGGTTCTTACTGAGTTTCCTGGGCTATATGACCAGTTTTGGGTCAAAAGACAGGCCAATATATGATGATAAAACTCGAAAATGCTTAATGACATCTTTTGCCTATTTCATGAATAGGGCATTAAGGAGATCATTTAGTGGGAAATAGACTTTGGAAGTAAGATCAGACAGTGTAAATACCCTATATCATAAGTTATTTCAAGTGTTTTGGCCCTTCTAATAAAACCTACTATGTTATCTATTCTAACTAGAATGGTAGTATGGGTAGAGGGAGAAGAGTGGTAATTTTTTTTCCTGTATTTTACAATATTTTTTGGTGAATTTCCTTTTTAGGTGTCTCATCCAATGGTGACTGGGTGGAGGGGGAAGAGTGGTTTTTTTTTTTTTTTTTTTTTTTTTTTCTGATTTTTTCTTGGATTTTACAATATTTGTTAGTGGATTTCCTTTTTAGTTATCCCACCCTGGCAGGATTAAGTAACACATTCTCTCTTTAAAGCTTCAAGTCGCAGAGGTGAATATGCTGCACAGAAGGAGTTATTATTTTTATTTTTATTTTTATTGTATTTTTCCTGTATTTTACAATATTTTTTGCTGAATTTCCTTTTTTGGATATCCGCCTCTATGGCGGTCGGTTACCGACTTTATTATTCCTGTACAAATACACGTGTTTCCAGGTAATTTTGATGGCAGAGTTACATATTGTCAACTTAGCGAAAATTTTCTGGCGCCTTACTGAAGAATAACACAGCATCAACACACTTTATTATGCAGGAAGCTAACATTCTGGAGCCCCATATTAAAGTTCGAGTGACCTGGGAATATTTTATGCTGAAACACATCTTCATGTCCCCAGAATATTGTTTTTGAGTTCCTGAATATATACTTTTGGTCCTGGATATTTTCTCCGACTCCCTGGAAATATTTTTTCCCCCTGAAAATATTTTTAATGCCTGGAAACATTCTTTGTCTCTGAGCAAAACATATTTCCTTCTAGAAAACATGATTCTGTGGCTGTGCTAACCCTAAGATGATCAGTGATTGCCACTGCCAGGCTTGCAGCTTTCTTCCGACTTCAATGCCTGTTGTTCCACAGGAACTCATCACCGCTGTACTCAAGTATTTTGCCACCAATTCTACAGCTTTATCCCAGTGTGCATTGGTATCCCATTCATGGCAGTATCCTGCGCAATCCTGGATTTTCTGCACCATTTCCCTTGGTGTTGGTCTACAGGGTGGATTTGCAGAAGGCCTTGTCGATATGCCACCCCTGGGTCAAGTGGATTCATTCCAGGCCTTTCATGATCTGCTGCAGAATGCTCCTCATTTTGCTGTGCATGTTCAGACCCTCAACCTGAGTCTGTGGCCTTTAGACTCCGAAATCCCATCTGATATGGCACAGTCTGTGTATTCATGGACAATGATCGAGCAATTGGTTGTGGAGATTTGACCTCTCCTCCATGGCTTGAAATCATTGGGATTGTTCCCATGCAGATCGAGGACACACAGCACAGTTGCAATCTAATGTCTCCACTGCCCACACATTTCATTTGCAATCCAGCATCTTCATTGCGCTGCAGACTCTATCACCTGCATCCCTTAGCTTCTCTAATTAGTGTTTCCCTCATTCCTCAGCTCTCAATGCCTTGGGATCCAACTCAATTCGCTGTGTGAATTTCATTCACTGCGAGTTCAAACAACCTTCATCCCGCTGACTCTGTGCTAACTCTGATTGTGGCGATCATTTTAGGGTTAGCACAGCCATAGAATATTCTTTTCCAGAGGAAAATATGTTTCGTTCAGAGACAAAGAATGTTTCCAAGCATTAAAAATATTTCCAGGGCAAAAAATATTTCCAGGGAGTCAAAGAAAATATCCAGAACCAAAAATATATATTCAGGAACTCAAAAACAATATTCCAGAGAAGTGAAGATGTATTTCCACGGAAAATGTTCTCAGGTCACTCAAACTTTAATATGGGGCTCCAGAATGTTAGCTTCCTGCATGATAAAGTGTGTTGATGCTGTGTTATTCTTCAGTAAGGTGCCAGAAAATTTTCGCTAAGTTGACAATATGTAACTCTACCATCAAAATTACCCGGAAACACGTGTATTTGTACAGGAATAATAAAGTCGGTAACCAACCGCCATACGCCTCCAGGCATTATAGCCTCTTCATATTTTTTTTCTATTTTGTTCTTCTATTTTTCTTGTATTTTCTTGAAAGTTTCCTTTTTGAGCCATTCTAACTCCTACTATTGAGCCAACACCCAACAGGATTACCTAATACAAGTAACAACTGAGAGCTCTAAGTCCAAAGACCCATATCCTGCAGTGCCTTTGCAGTATATTTGGACCTTGCATGCAGCATTCTTTGCAGTACACTGGCTTTTCTTCAAACACTTCATATTAGAAGGAGCACAGGGGGGGGGTATGCCCCTTCTAATATGAAGGGTTATGTGGGATTATTAGGTGGGATATGTATTGTCTGCTTGAACTGAGTCCGAGCAGCTCGCTCGTTTAGTGCCGCAAATATCACCTTAAAAAGCAGAAAGTTTGTATCTAACATATCATTTTCTGATTTTGTTCGTTCCTTGATCAGTGTTTTGAGTAAAAAGTCGAACAAAGAACAGAGTAGTAGCAGGGCATTCTTTGGCAATTTAAGGAGGAGGATAAGAGCCACACCCAGAATTCCCGATCTGAAATTGGATTTTATCTTTGGATTATCAAATGTAAGGCATACAGTTTGATCATCTTGTAGCTCAGGCGATACAATTCTGTATCTCGTCATAATTTGAGGTTCAAACTGACCAGCACGGATCATCTTTATATGGAGGAAAGCTGTGATTAGGTCTAAGGGCGGCCCTATTGGTAGTTGTTGTCTTGTGGCAATGTCATTCATTGAATCCCCATCTGCAAAAATCCTAAAGCCACTTCCAACACTAAGCAATCGGAAACTTGAGTCGAAGGTCATTGGTTTTTCAATTTCAACTTCCTGTTGGTTGTCATATATCTCTTCTTCTGATAGTTTAAGATCATCGCAAATGTCCGACATCGGAACCAGTGGATTCCATTTAGGCATAATGCAATCAATTAAGATCTGGGCAGTCTCAATACACTTGCTTGGGTTTTCACAACCAAGTTCATTTTGGTCTCAGCTGCAGGGTGGACATCCACAATTTTTTTGAGCAATACCACTTGGGTTGATAGTGTGTGGCCGCCGTGGCACTGTAGTGCACCTTGTAGCAATTACAACAGCATCACGAACAGTATGAATTCCATGTTGGTTTCTGAGGCAACTTGCAGCATCACGAAGGCATGCTTTCTTGTAAGTTGGATAGTGAACAGAGGGGTGTTTCCATATTGGCATTTCAAGTTGTACTTCATGGTCAACCGAGAGTCCTGTAAATTTTGAATTAAACTCCTGGGCTACGGATATCATTCACTTGAGATCGTCAGGAATTGCATTTGATCTTGGGATGGGAAAATGGATATTGTTCAAAAAAATGTTGACCTGGCCTGATATTAAGATAGCTGGTTTCCAGGTATTTTCTGAATATGTAATCAACAAAATAGCACCACAGTGGGTGATCTTCACCTTGCATGAGATAGCATTGAAGGTTCCAGAGAGCGATTGCTTTATTTCTGGAAGATATATCCAAGATTCCTTTGCCTCCCTGCTCAACTGGGAGGATCATCGTCTCAAATGAGATCCTGGCTGTCTTTCCATCCCATAAGAAGGACTGTATCAATTTTTCCAGTGCTTCTTCAATATCCTTTGGCATTCCTTGGACTCTAGTAAGATATTGGGTCCGACCTCCTCACCATACTAATGATATGATGTTTCCCTTCCAAAGTCGGGTGTGTTGTTTGCCAGCGCATGATATCTATATTAATGTTTTCCATGACTGAGGGCCATGGTGTAATATAAGAGATTTTGTTTCCAATCCATGCACCAAGGATGCGACAGGTCTCACCATCGGGCACAATCCGAATAGTTCAGTTAATTGAGTTCATTGCACATTCATTGTTGATTCTCCTTTCATCAAAGACTTTTTGATGATAGGCAGGCCTCCCAAAGGGGAGGAGTACTGTTTTATGTTCATTGAATTTTGCGGTTGATGCAGCACACCAAAGCCGTAAGATACTCCACAGAGTTTCCATAGAGTCAGTGGATTTCAGATAGATTGTTGTATCATCAGCAAAAAGTGATAGAACCAAATTCTTGCTGGTCCCAGGGATGACTACTCCTTTGATATCAGGTTTTCGGAGTAGACATGCTAGAGGTTCAATAGCCAGATTGAATAATAAACAGGAAAGGGGATCCCCTTGTCGCACACCTCGGGTAACGACACTGAGTTCTCCATTAACCATAACTACAGTTTTGGCATTCGTGTATAGAGACTTCATTGTCGTTGAAAATTTTGGAGGGAACCGCATGTGGTCTAAGACCCTCAGTAGGTAGTCATGATTAATTCGGTCATATGCCTTCTCCTGGTCAAGGGCAATCAGAGTCCCATCTTCTTCTGCCACTTCAGCATAGTTAAGCAGGAATTTAGCCAGTTTGACCTGGTCCTCGATTCTCCGTCCTTTCATGAACCCTGCTTGGTCTGGTCCTATCAGCGATGGGGCAACATTCATTAACCGCATAGAGTAGGTTTTTGTCATAAGCTTATAGTCTGTATTCAATAATGTAATGGGTCTGTAGTTACTAAATTATAGTCTCCCTACACCAACCCTACACTGAGCACTCACACTCACGACTTTCTTTCTTTTCTTTCCCCGCTTTCGTATTGCACTCGAATTGATGGATTCTTTTTTACTGTTGTTTACATACACTGGCAATCTGCGTCGCGTTCACCTTGTGTCCGTTGAAAGAGAGATAGTATATATACACTTGCGCTCCTCGTGCACGCCCGGTCACCGCGCGGTGGCGAACCCGCCTGTGGACAGACTCTCCGGGAGATCTCCCAAACAATCATCCGCGGCCGTCTTGTCCGCCGTGACCGTAATCGTCAGATTCCCGCCAACTCTAAACACGTCGTAAAAGTCGAGGTGGCACCGCCCCACCGGCTCGCCGTTGAACGTGACATTCGCGACGTAGGCCGCTGCCCCTTTCGGGATTGTTTGCTGCACCGACTTGGGGTCGAAGTTCACGGTGGTGACGGTGGTGGAGACGTTGAGGTAGGAGTTGTGTATCGTGTACTTCGGGGTGAAGGGCGAGAGGATGAGGTATTGCGTCGTTGAGGCGACTAGGATGAAACGGTCAGTGGTGAGCAGTAAATGGGAGGAAGGGGAGACCTGGGTAGAGCCCGAGGAGATGGAATGAGAGGAAGGTCGCCATGGCTGCTTGGTCGTCGTTCCCGGGAAGTCCGGCCGGAGCTGGCAAAGTGCGTCAGGAACGAGTATTGGGGTCATACGTGTGGTATGCTCACTAATATCGAAATTCTCAAAAACAATTTGTCTGCTGCGGGAGACGGTCTGGGCGGGGGCATTGGCATAGTGATATCCGATCGGAGCCTGAGAACACGAATGTAAGATGGCAGCACGAAGAGGAAGGGCCAGAGACATACCTGGAACGATGGTTCGTTGCCGGCCCCATAGTACCCAGCCTGAGAATGGCGTCAGTCGGTTTGGAGGCACTTGTTTATCGATATGTTCACCGAGAAGTAGTGATTCAGGCGGTTAATAAATGTGGTCTAAGCAAAAAAAATCAGAGACAAAAGAGGTAAACAACTGGGACGAACATTCCCGCCCATCAGTTCCACAATATGGGCCATGTCGTGTGGAGCAAAGAAGCTGTACTCCCACGACGACGACTCGTAGAACTGCCCAAACAAATGAATGAGTGCTGTGTGAACATCCAATCCACGTAGCCCTACCCCAGATATGTTGTCGTCTTGCAGGGAACACTCCGTGGTGACGTTGTCGACAGGCGAGCAGGTCGTGGGGTTCGTGAAGAAGAATGTGCCGTTGCTATACCGCTTCTGTGCGAATCCTGCGATTACAGAATGAGAAGGAATCAGCTCGATGCCAGGCGGAGCGTACCCTTGAAACCATCGCTCTCTACCGTCGGGTCCCTGAGTGGAACATCAGGTCTATTGCGAACTCGAGCCCAGCGTACATACCAAACATTGCGATAGTTCTGCCGGGATGGATCAGCCAACGACAGATATGGGGTGAGAGGACAGCGTACCAGGGAGCGGTTGGCGAACAGCGCCTCGTCGGCAGTATTGTTGATCACCTGGGCGATTTGGCGGATGGCAAAGTCTTCGAAGGCATACTGTGGAACATCAGTACCGCAATACACCATCTAGTAAACTCCAGAAGTACTTCGAGGGTCCTGCTCCCTTCTCTCGTCTGCCGACCAGTACTAGACACGTCCAGGACAGCAAATGGCACATATCCAAATTTGCTTGATGGAAACAATTAGTATTCGAGTCCGAGAATGTGAATCAGAGACAGTACTCACTCGTACACGTTGGACTGACGTCCCTCGATATTCCACTCTGGGGGGTTTACCTGCCCGTCGGTCCACGCCGCGGAATATAGCTCCTGGAGATCTATCCCGAGGGCGGCAGCCTCGTTATGGTAGTGTGTAGCGACTAGTAAATCGTCTCAGCTTTTAGACGGTGTATTTTGGTGAATAAACGGACAATGGCCGACGATGACGTCACCGCTCGAGCCTGAAAACAGATTAACGATACTATGCAGAACGACAGCAGGCGAACACACCTCCTTGCGTCCAGCCTGGAAGGTTGTTGGCACGGCATCTTGGTAAGGGTCAGGTAAAGTGCCAAAGCAAAGACAGACCACGCACTCGGGCATCCATCCGAGCTTGCGCCAGCCGTCAATATAACTATCAACAATCTGAGAAAACTCGACCGGAGAATGCAGAGACATCAGAGGGTAGAATGTGCGGAACTGTGATGGGAATTAGAATAGATCGCGAGAAAAGGGGTATGACGCACCGTGTCCCAACTACAATACAGGGAGTCGAAGTAGAAGGAACTGGTACCGGCGAACGGTCCTTGCGTCTCATCCGTGGCATTATTCTTCAAGAGCCTCGTAAGCAGCGGAACCAACGACAAACAGAGAACGACTGACGGGAGTGAGGGAGGCGCGATAGAGAGAGCTGTACAACATCTCGGTAATGTTGGGCGGTGTGTTTGGGACGTCGATCTCGACCTTGGAGAGCTTCTCGTTCCAGAGAGTCTTTGCCTGGGCCTCGATCTCTGCGAACGTTGAGGTGCCTATCTCGGACTCGGCGTTCGCGCACGCCTGGTCCTCCGACACGAACGAGATCCCCACACGGATGTTGACCTGCTTCGGCGTCCCCGCGTAGGAGAAGAGCGCGCCGCTCTCGTAGACGCCGCCCTGAAGCAAAGATCAACGAATAGAAAGAAACAAGGAGATGTTCCACAAACTATGAGGTTGATAGATAAATTCAAACTTAGATCCCCTAGGCCTTTCGCGTCGAGTCCGAAGCTATTGGGACGATCAATAGAGGTTCGCTGAAGATCGGGAAGCACCCACGCATCGGCCGTCCAGACGCCGTACTCGCTGAGTGTCTGCGCACCGTTGTCGAGCAGGTCATAGCACGCAAATGCGTGGTAGTGGAAGTTCCCCGGTCCGAAACTGTATGCTCGTTAGGTGTGACAAAAGCGGTTTATGAGTAAAGAGCGCACCTGGAGCCCCAGAAGCCGCCGATGGTAATGCGCCCCAGGTCTGGATCGATGGTCATATTACCCCCAGCAAACGATTCCGGGAGGTCGTTGGCGAGATCAAGAACAAAGTACGGCTTAGAGCCTTCCGGGAATGTGAAGCGCTCTAGGCCCGCGCGGCGCGTCGCGGTCGCCTCGATCATGATGTCGTTATCCAGCGTCTGCGCAAAGTATCCCGGGGAGGCCACTGAATCGCCCGCATCATGATAAGAAAAGAAGTGCAAGGAAATGAGATACGCACGGTCCGTGTTGAGCTTGCGGAGCCGCTCACGAGCCGCAAGGCTAGTGGTGCACGTATCGAATCCGTCCGGACAGAGGAGGGGCATGATCTCGAAGTTCCCGTAGGTACCCAGGGAGGAGCCGGTCCCGCTGTCGTGCCTGTTTCCGCGTCAGAAAAACAGTGATATAACTAGCCTGAAGATTTTTACATGGGGCTGATGCCGCGGATGAACTGTGTGGGATCAGTGACATACCCTGCGGGTGCATAGCCCGTAAGGTCGGTGGAGAATTTCGCCTGTGGGGGGCGTTAGGTTGGAATCTCGTCGGTAAAGAAGCGCTCACCATTCCGAACGGTATGGAGGCTCCGGGACTAAAGACTTCTCAGTCCACGACCGTTCGTTTAGTTCCAACATGCGGCGCGCACCAGACATCACCAAAGTTGTCTGCGACGCGTCAAAATGGGCATCCTTGGGTGGGGAAACGACGTACCAGTTCCAATGAACGGGTTCACGAACGCCGTATAGTCCAAAGGACCCGTCGCTTTGGCAGCATCCTTAATAGCCGCTGAGATTCCAGCCTGTACAGACGGCGCTGGCTGCGCGTTCGCCGACAGCAGGAATCCTGCAGTGGTCAACAGGAGGAGGTGGGCCATGGTCAGATAACCCGTCCGCCTGACGCGCTCCTTACGCACCTTTAAATCATCAAAAATGCTTCGTAGATTTGAAGCACATGGTATGCGGATAGATCGTGGTTGCAGTAGAGCGCGTCAAAATCCAAAAATCGCGGACGAGGGAGTCTTGTGATAGTACTATTGTGATCTCTGGATGCGCTGCATCGATAAAAGCGGGTGCATGTGTCGAGAACGCGATTCTGAAATTCTGATGCCGGCACCCGTCGAAAACTGGAGAGTTTCTCATCCCCAGGGGTTTAGTAGGGTGCGCAAGATGGACCAGTCAGAACTTGAACTCAGGTCTGCGTGTGATCTTCGGCGGGCTTCGAGCACTGAGGGAGATGTTCCAGGGAGCGATAAGAGAGACCACAACGAGTTCTAAGCTCCAAAGGAAAACATTCTTCTGGAAAGTTGTTGCGCAAAACAGCGCAAAACGCCGTCGGAACCGCGCACATGTGAGGGAGCTGTGACAGCGGCCTCTGAATGATAAGGGCGCTGCCGCGTCGGCGTGCTTCATCTGCGTTAATGCCCATAGAATTATAGAATCCAAGAAGCAAGAGGCAAACGGTCCGGTCGATGGAGGAGAGCTTTGAGGAGGTCATGGCCTGGTAACGAGACTGCTTCGTTTATTCTTGTCAACAACGCTCACACGCGCGTCATCTTGCGGATGCCCGACTTGTCTTGTTCCACAGACGCGTGCCAACATTGAGCCACCACAACGGAAAGATCGATATCGGGTGTTCTTGGTCCAGTCTGTTCGAATCTGAAGGCATCCATGATGGTCCCATAGCCATCGATACACGCATCGATATCCAACGTCCAAGGATCCCTGACTTGTGCAGTCTTATGTTGGCGGTTTTCGAAAACAAAAGTCTCAAAGAGCCACGAGAGTTGCACGAGAGACAGCGATCGTAGAAGTCAAGAAGAAAGATGACTCGTATGGCCAGTGGTATCAACCTCTTCTTGCGACATACCACCATGTCGCAGTCTGCCCTCCCCCACAAAATCACACATATCAAAGCCGTAGGCTCATTGACGCCGCCTGTAGTAACCTCAAGTGATTCTGAACTTGACAGGATATCTTCGCGGCGCCGCCGAATACCATCCTTGTGCACGCGTGCAACACGCGCGGCTCCTGGGGCGCCGGCATCGCAGTCGCGTTCCAGGCCAGGTACCCCGCCGCGTTCGTGGAATACAAGAATACCTGCAAGAAACAGGGCGAGGAGCTGCTCGGGACCTGTCTTTTGATTCGAGGCGAGACGCACGACGTCGCGTGTCTGTTCACGTCGAAGGACTATGGCCGGCGCGTCGACTCGCCGGCGGAGATCCTCAAGGCGACGCGCCTAGCAGTTGCGGACCTCTTGCGGCAGAATGAAGAAGGGAAAGAACTACATTCGTGGTATGTGTGGTATTTGAGCAGAGCGGGGCCGGTCTCATTGTCATTCTGGCAGTCGTTTCAACTCTGAGAAATTCGGCGTTCCGTGGGAGGAGACGGAGAAGGTGCTGGTCGATTTGGGGGCAGAGATGATTGTATATGAGAGGCCTTGAGAAAGTGAGCATGCTGGAAGATCGTATGCACGCAAATGTACGATGTAATGAGCGAGGAACGAGAGACGGTTCGATTTTATGCTTGAGTTCTCACCAGGCATTCTATCTGCCAAATTTCGTCGAGAACTTGAGCTGATTCAATTACCTGTTTAATTGCGCAAAACCAAGAACCCACAAACGCTGAACACAATCAATCGTGATTCAAGTAGTAAACGATACAGGGACTCGAGTATTCCAGCCAAGAGGGAGATAAAAATACACTACGTAGGGAACGGAAACGCGAAAATATACAGTACAATTAGGGTGTGTGCTCTATCTATCATATTAGGTGTTGCATGCGTGTCCGTTCGTACGATCATAAGTCGTCAAGAATCAATTCGTGAGCGGCGCGGCAGCGCGCGGGGCCAGCCCTAGAGCGCCACCACCGCGAAGGGATTCGTCGGAATGCTCTTGCGCGCCTGGGCGTGGTCGGGGTGCACGGGCGTCACCGTCACGCGGTGCTCGTCGTCAAAGGGCGTCACGAACGGGTCCACGGACGACGAGCGGCGCGCGTGCGTCGTTGTCAGCAGGCGCGTCACCGGCGTCGACGGCGACTCATCAGCCTCAGGCGGCGCGAGCCTGTTCGCGTCGCTGAACGGGTTCGTCCGTGCGGTCGGCGTCACGCTCGCGTAGTTGTTGTAGTCGTACGCGTCGGGCTCGGCGGCGACGGGCACGGAGACGGACCGCCGGTGGCCCTGGCGCGCGGCGGGGAAGATGGTCGTCCCGGGCGCGGCGCGCGCAGGGTAGACCACGCCCGGGTGGTACGGTAGTATCGCCTGCTTGTGCGGGACGTCGAAGCCCGAGTGCAGCGGCATCGCGAGCGGGGACGGCTGCATCGGGCTCGGCTGCATGGCGGGGATGCCCGCCATCGTGACGTCGTACATCGAGTTCGCGCCGTCCATCGAGTTGACGTTCGAGGGCACGCTAGGCTTGTGCTTGTGCCGCCCCGGCCCCGTCACGGGCGACAGCGACGCCATCAGGCCCGTCCATGGCTTCGGCGGCGCCATAGCGCGCGCGGTGTGCTCGGGCGAGACGGACCACCGCGACCGGTCCGTCCCCGTGTTCGACTGCTGCTGCTGTTCTTGTTCGACGGAGGCGTCACTCGGCGGGCGGTCGATCTTCACGCGCAGCACCGGGCGCACACGCGCACTGTCGGGATTGGGCGTGAACTCGGGGTAGGGCTCGATCGTGTTTGCCTCTTGGTTCTGGTTCTTCCCCAAGAGCCCCGCAAAGCGCGCGAACCACTTCGTCGTCCGGCGTTCTTGCTCTGGCTCGAGCTCGGCGTCGGATTGGAAGGGGGACTGCGAACCCGCGGGTGGGTTCCGGTCGCCGACGAACACCTCACGCCCCCGGCGCCCGAACCCAACGAGTTTCATCGGCTTGCTGATCTCGCGCGTACTGACGCCCGAGCGGCTCGAGGTGGGCTTGTCGAAGAACGTGTCCCAGCTGCGATTATTCGACTTCTCGAGGCTGTCCATCGACCGGCTGGCCTCGTTGTTCTTCGGCCTGACGAAGGCAAAGGGGTTGAACGAGCCGCCGAGCTTGGGCGACGGTAGCGGCGTGAAGGACGGCAGGTCCGCGTGCTGGCCCCCGGAACCGGAACCGGGGCCGAACCCCTTCTCCTCCGCCACTGCCATCGGTAGCGAGCGCTGCTCCCGCTCCCACTTGGCCCGCTTGCGCGCCTCCATGTGTGGTCGGCCGTACGAGTGCCAGAGGATGATGGACACGCCCATGAGGACTACGATGCCCCACAGGCCCATGAATACCCCGAACATGAGCCGCTCCTTCCTTAGACTGTCCGCGTACGTGTTCACGAGCTTCCCGACGATCCCGCTGTTGCCGTCGTTCCCGGTCCCGACGGCCGCGTCGGCGATGGGCTGCGTCGCCTCGTTCACCGACGCGGGCGAGAGCACGAGGATGCTCTCATTTACGCGCGGCATGTCGATGTTGAGGTTATTGTGCAGGAACGTGAGCGCCTCCTCGATCGCGTCGATCTTGGTCCCCAGGATGCACTTGATAAAGTCCTGGATCGGCGCGTCGAGGATCGTCCCGTTGAACACGAGGTTCACCGCATTCTGGATGTCCTCGTAGAACGTCTCGATCGTCGTGTTGAGCGTCGTCGTCGTGGTGTTCACCCAACCGAACAGCCCGTCGTTGATCGCGTCCTGGATCGTGTCGACGTGAGCGTTGACCGAGTTGGCGTACGTCGCGCTCTGGTTGAACATGCTCGCGTTGATGCTCGTCGCGATAGTATTACTAAAGTCCGTCGCGGTCGCGTTCGCCTGCTGGGAGTACTTGTCGACGAGGGGGCCCATGGCGGCGAGCTGCAGCTCGACGGAGAGGAGGCCGAAGAAGCCGATGAGGAAGCACGCGAGCGCGGGCGGGTGGAACACGTAGTGCAGGAACCACTTCAGGTTGATGTGCTTCGAAGGGGAGAGGCGCAGCTTGGCGGAGAGCGTGTTCGCGATGCGCGTCACGAGCGGGTGGGCGCCGTCTACCTGGAGAATCAGGAGGTTGTGATCCGACAACGTGACGTTCGGGGCGCCGCCGGACATCGACTGGACGACCAGCGTTGGGTCGGAGGTCCATGCCTGACGGGTGTACTCGAGGTGGCGCCGCTGGCACCGCCACTTGTACCACTCCAAAAGGCAGTTGAGGCCGATGAGGATGAAGATGATGACGATGATGATGACGATGCCGATCTTGGCGAGCTTCACAAGGTCCCGGCCAAGGTCGTCAATGAAAGACGTATCGAGGTCTCCACAAAAGGACACCGTGTTCAACTCGGGAACTGCGAGTATGGAAGAGTTGAAGGAGAGGCCGGTGAATGTGTCGTTGATGTCCGATTTGAGCAGTTCGAAGGGAGTGTCAATGCTGGAGACTGATGAGGATATAAACCAATGAACAAAATGGGATGACATACAACTGGACTACCACCTGTTTGAGATCCTTAAAGGTGGGGAGTGTGTTGTTGAGGTTGGAGATGGCGTCGGTGAACGACTGGGGAAGGGTAACATTTTCCAGCGACGTGAGGTCGGGGATCGGAATGGTCGTATTGATGTGGATGCCGAATTTGCCCACGACGTTGGCGGCGTCCTGCAGCAGGCTGTCCGCGCCCGAAACAGTATCCTGGATCGCGGTGCGGATCCCGCCGGCAGCTGCGCCGACAACTACATTGAGCTATTTATTACCATTAGTTAAGTGGCCACAGCGCGAAACCAAAAAATACGCACCTCCTGCACGGCACCAGCGAGAATGGCGAGACCACCCTGAATAACGAGTTCGAGGAAGCAGAGGAACGTCGAGCGGTAGGTATCGACGATGAAATTGATAATCGCCTCCATCATGGTCAGGGCGAGAACCAAGGTCGCGCGCGCGGCGTTCATTGAATCGTTAACGGCGTTGGTGAACTGTTCGTTTGTAGCAATCGCCATGAAACGGGGCATGCTTGCAGCGGCTGTGGCGGCCTTTTCTGCTGCCTGGCAGGCAGTCAGAAGGTCACTCTTTGCGCTCGCCACTGCATCCTGGGACGAAGAGAGCGAGAGTTGGATGCGGAAGACGACAAAAGCGAGAGAAAGGATCGGGTATGCAATCCATGTGAGTGAGAGCAAGTGGGGAAGCTGGAGATATGGTCTAAGTTGTGTCGAGTCGATAGAGTGAGCGTCGTAAGTGGGAGGAGCTGCGTTCCAGCTGTTGGTGGACATGGTCGACCGGCGACGTCGTAGAGACTTCGTGAAAAGGCGGTCGGGAAAGAATAAAACGCCATTATTACCCTGCCTTTTGAGAGCTTGTACTTGAACAATGCAGCCTCTTTGTGTACCGAAGCGGAAAACCGAACAATAGGACGGAAGGCCGGGCCGATGCTACGTCACATGGTCACAATCGTGACACCCAATTGTTCTACGCGTCCATCTTGTATCCAAGCTACTTCACGGGCTCCTCCAAAACTCTACTGCGGGGGCATGTGCTCAGCTCTGGATTCACATTCGCACCAAGACAGCTCTCTTTCCAACTGACCGAAATGCCCGCAGCCCGCATGGCACCTTGTTCTCCTTGCAAGAATGAATCGTGACATCATGTGGTAACGCAAGAACAACAACGTTGCAGTGCTCCAAGCACGGACTAGCCGGTGTTGGGTTCCATGAACTCCGGGCGGCGGGCGTCCAGGCGAGCTTCTTTTATTCATTGCCATGGTGTCGAGTACAAAGAGCGCAAATATTGTTTCGACGGAGTTCATTTCCCGGGTTGAACACTGAATAAATAATAATGCTCAACTATAGGTGTGGCAACATGATTATGACCGACATAAGTAGCGTCGCAGAAGAATAGAGACTCGCGAATATTCAGTGGATGATGGGTTGGGCCCACACCGGTGGCCCACAAAGGAACCCACCCGGGCCGATCTCGAGTTCCAAAATCCCTGGCGGAAGACTACGGACTCCAACACCCGCCCGTCTCGTCGTCGATTTCAAAAAGGTTCTCCAAGAGAATGAGAATCAGGGATGGCCACACTTATGCCGCCATCAATAATGCCCTCCCGACATCGCGCGGGTTAAGGCTGTCACAACAACCCGGATGGATAACTACATCCTCCACGCCACCCAGCGGCATGCAGTGTGAAGGAGTTAGAGCAGCATCAATCGACAATCTGGAGAGCGACTACCCTGCGGAGCATTTGTTGTCTTGAATCGATATGGCGAGTCCTAGGCCTAGCAGAGAGAGGCTTCAAAAGTGTGCTTTGTTAATCCGCCCCTATATCTCTCCTTTGATTCTTCCCCTCATCGTCGACATACGGATGATGAGCAGTGAGTGCCCTGACTCTTTCCGCACGCCTCTAACTTGAAGAAGCTCTAGGTTTTGACTATAACGCCGGCCGGCGGGATATCCCAGGACTCCTGATCGCGCTTCAACATGCTCACGGCCCGGAATTCATCGATGCGAGCAAAACGTTCTTTTCGGAAGCAAAATATGCCAGCGTTGCCGCGGCTGAGGATCCCTTCGTGGGCTGGGACGATCTTGCCGTGCCCGACGTCATGCTGCCGGCGAATGTCGTGAGAAAACTGGTTACTAGAACCATGGAATCCATTCCTGAACTGGGCAACGAAGCCGCGACGGGGCTGTTTCTCTCCGGTGTCAGTACTACTGGCTTTGCTACCGTGAAGTTGCTGACGGAGAAATGTTAGACCTTGGTCGGCCTTTTCGGCGGTACCCTGCGCGACAAGCCAGAGAAATCGTTCCCCGGTACAGAACTTCGCAGGGGTGGGGAGATCTTTTGTCGAGATGAGATGCTGATGTTCCTTCGAGAACGGGAGCATCAGCCACAAAAGAACTTCCTCGACTCGCTGGCCCAAGTTCTCTGTGAACTGTTTGGTATGTTTTTCTTCGTTGAACGGGAGGGGCGCTCAATAATTACATTATACACAAAGCCGTTTGGCATCTGAACAGACGCATGAACGCAGGCATCAGCGCGGACAAGCTGACACCAGTCAGAGCATGTCTCTGCGACGCGTCAGAGACGCACTTCTTGTCCTACAACGGACTTCGCTTCAGCAAGCGAAGTGTGTGAGCCGAGAAGTACACGGAGCGGCGTTTGGAGGGTGCGCTTTTTTCTTTTATCCACTCATCTTAATTAACAGCACTTATCTTCGAGTTCAGTGCATAATTACACCTTCGCGTTGCTTTTAGAAGGTTAATACGACTCCCTGCAGCTCCATTACTTCCGCCGACTAATGACCGACCGCATCTCGACGAGTGGCTGGTACGCCGCTGCACTCCGATCCTCCTACGAAGCGCGCGCCTTCTTTCAGCGAGCACACCAAGTCCGCTCTAATGAGCGTGCGGAAAGGGGGCTTGAACTTCTGTTCGAGAGGTCATGCTTCACGACGCTATAACTCTAGCTCAAGGACCTGATACTTCGTAACAGTTTAAAAGCCTGGGCACCGGTGGGTGGTCGCAACCTGGACCTTATCCTCCCAGCGACTATCGAGGAACGCACGAACGCGATCGTCGATGCTCGCCAACGGTCCTTGTTGCCTGACCCTGACCCTCACTGGCGCCCGCATTTCCCAGGGGTCTTCCCGCTAACGGCGCAGGTAAGCGACCATCATTATAACACCCTTTTTTTTACATCACTGGCGACATTCCAGGCATCTCGCAATCAGGCCGTAGAAAACTTCTGGGCGCGGCTCCACCCCGGTTACCGGAAAACCTTCGAAGGGCTCATAATCGATCCGGAAGGAGGGTTTCGAACATTGGCTATCTGGTCTGAGGAACCAGGAGTTGCCCGCAATATCCTCCGGAGCGAAGGGTCGCTAGGGATGACAAACCGTCTCTTGTCTATACTCGAACAGTGCCGCGTAGAAGGACTATGGGGTATTGTGGTGTGATATTATGTTTTCCCGCGCACGCACGTATCAGTCTCTTGATGAGGTACTCTCGATCAGGCTTACAGGATGTCTCTGTGATGCCACTGTGCGGGGAATCGAGTGTCCAGGATTCCAAGCTGAATTACTATCTGCCATATCGGCACCGGATTACGAGTTTGGTTCTAAATACCCTGGCTTGCCTACCTACCTGGCGCAATCGCGGGAGCTCAAGGAGGATAGTAGTCATAAGAGTGTGCGCGGGATTCATCTTGCTTGAAATTGAATCGGCCGTGGTTCAAGTTCTCGGGATTTTACCCGATGCTCGGTGAGAACCCACTGGGCTGACGATTCTGGGTGGAAGGAGTTTTCATTTTTTAGACAGGAATAGGCTTGTTTTGTAACCCTTCACGAGCCGCATCGGACCGTACCAAACTCTGGGTAATACTTATCGGCGAGGTGAGAAATGGGGGCGATCACCAACACGCTGACGATTATTTTGACTCTGAACCGCTGCGGCTTGTAATGGGGTAGCAAATAATTACATGAAAGACGAGGGGGGAATTGGGACGAGGCCAAATGCGTCCTGTCCGACACTTTTTTCGAGGAATCAAGGAGAAATGGCGCCTCAAGACGTGGGACCGTGTCACAGGCGCGCTCTTGATTGAAAATCATAATGTCAGCCTCACGTGGGCGTTCCATCCTGTCGGACCCCAACAGTCAACTCCTTTTGGTTCAATCCCAACATTTAAAAAGGCTTTTCCTTGAGCCAATCCCTCCTCAATACGCCCACCCTTGAGCTCCAATGTCTTTTTCCAAGATTGCCGCTGACACCATCATTCTGGGCGGAGGACCCGCCGGGCTCTCCGCCGCTCTCGCGCTCTCTCGCATGTTGCGCACAAGCATCCCGTTCGACAGTGAGGAATACCGCAACGCCCCCGCGGCAGAGATGCACACCGTCCTAGGATTCGACGGGGCGCCCCCGGCGCAGTTTCGCGCCACGGCTCGTCGCCAGATCGGCCACTACTACGGCAGGACAACCATAAAGTGAACAAGGTCGAGCGTACGCTTAACGGCTTCGTCGTCGGTGGTAAGTGGACAGCGAGGATTATTGCGTCTGGAAGCTCTGATGATCTCCCAGAAGTTCCAGGTGGGTTTGCCTCGTTCAACTAGCGCCCGCCCCACTGGCGCGATTAGCGGTCCTTCAGGTGTCCAGGCCGCTTGGGGCAAACAATTTTCCATTGTGCATTTTGCCATGGCACGGAAGTCGCCCACAAACGTGGTGCGTCGTGGGGCGCGCCCATGCTCCAAAATATGCCATTCTTTGTCACCTCGCAGTTAAGCCTGCTCTTATACAGTGGGCCCGTCCCGGAGGCCTTCCAGCTTGCCTACGACAACTTCACTAAAAACAAGAATCCCGTCATCTCTCCTTCCGTTTCCAGAATTGAAGAATGCACTGGGTCTCCCGGTGTCATATTGCACTTCGAGGACGGCCACCCCCGTGCGGAGTTCAATTTCATCGTGATGGGCGCCCCGTGCAGACAGGCCGCGTCGTTTTCGGAGCAGCTTGGATTGGAACTAGATGAGAGGAACTACATTGTGGTCAAGGGTCCGTTTGGCGCGACCAGTGCCTGGGGTTTTCGCGTCGGGGGACTCAGGCCACCATGGAATGCCGACAACATGCGAGGTACGAGCACCAAATTGTTGTAGTGTCTGTTTAGAAGAGACTAGCCGCCGACGCCGATTTAGGTCGTGTCTAGAGCACCTAAGGGACTGAGGTGCCACTTACATAAAGGCCTGTTAGGTAGGTTATTGTAATAGTTAAACCTACTTAAGAGGCCCCAGGGAGGCGAAGGCCTCCGGGTTCTGTTCGCTTCAGAGCATGATCAGATCATTGATCTTCCCAATTCGAGCAAAGATCCCGTGACATGGCGACTTCCGCCTTCGCCGGCGCCCTCCGCAAAATAGCGCCCGACCTTGGCCGGGGATCCACAAACTGCGCCAGACCCAGACTCAGACTCAGCGATGAGTTGCGCCAGAGTCGAGCCTAGCCGAGCGCAGGTGCTCAGTTGTGCCAGAGTCGGTTAGCGCGGATCAGACTCGGATCTGCACTGAGAGCTGATCTATTGATCCCCGGATTGCTTGTGCGCGCCCGGCCTACTGGGGGAGAGGCTTAATTTCATAGAGAAAGCGCCAACGAGTCTTTAGCGTGCTGACCTGAGATGCCCCGGCTTGGGGACCCCCCGAGCGCAGCGAGGGAGGGGAGGGGCATCGAATGGTCGGTACTCTTGGCGCACACTCTGAAATGCCGAGTACATTATTATTTTGTGAATTTTAGTTTTGCAGCGCATTTCCTAGTAATTGAGTATACTATCACTGACAGTACACCATCATGCCAACAGTTGCCGTGGATTGATTGCCGGGCATCACTAGCACCAGACTAGATCGACTCTGGCGCAACTCATTCACTTTAGCTGACGAGTCTGAGTCCGGGTCTGGCGTTGTTAACACATCCCCACCTTGGCCCGACCACAATCTCTTGATACGCGCTCACCAGCCCACCCCACGCGCCGGATTTCATTCGCCCTTCGACAACTGTCTGAGGGCCTGCCATAAGCACCAGAAACAGGCCGTACAGGGACCGCACATGAAAGGATGACCGCCGTACACAGCGTCTTCGGCGCTCTCTTGCGTTGTAAGCGGGGCCCAGCTCTCAGAACTCGGCCCCTAGCGTTCTTTTTGTTGGGATTGCAGATTCCGACACGAATCTGGCTGACTGGACCGAATTTGAACCTCTGCCTTTACCTCCACCGCACCTCCGCCGCCTCTGCCACCACTAAAAGTGTTGCTCAATCCTTCAATGCTCCATGGAATTGTTATCTACCTCAACTACAGACTCTTGGAACCGATCCAACGAGCGCAGACCCGGCAAAGTGTGCGGGGGGTACACGTACGGTACCTTCGCTGCCACCTTTGCCGCCACTGGAACTTGCCAAAAGTGTACTCAAGAGTGGCTACGGCAGAACGAACTGCCCAGGTGCTTGTCTCTGAACCGTTGCATCTGTTTAGAAGCACCGAGAACGCCAGCACAGGTTTTGAATGGTGCGTGCATTCACCCTTCTTCAAATTTTTTTTTAGCTCCACGTGCCGCAGAACTGAAAATCCGACCCCCTCATCGGACGGCTCTTCCCCCATGGTCGGTACGCGGACGTACCAGCCTGCCCCATTGATTGTGCGGTTTGGCGGTACCCTTCATGGCCTTCGGCGGCACCCTTCGGAGCTTTCGTGGTTGAAAACCCGACCTTCATCAGGCATGTCCTCCCCCATGGGCATCATGCCCATGGTAAAGCCTGCCTTCGTGCCCTCCCCCATCAACAGTAGGCCTTTGACGGCACCCTTGTTACCCTTCGCGGCACCCTTCGTGGCACCCTTCGCGACGTTCGACCACACCTTTCCTGGCACCAAATCCGCTCCTCATCAAGGACATCCTCCCTCTTCCGTAACACCCACGAACGAGCCCACTTCAGCTGTCTAGCCATAGGCCTCTCCCTAGCAGCACCCTTTGACCACCCTTCGTGACCTTCATGGCTCAGCCAATTTGTTAGTCAATGCTGTAATTACCGTTCTCAATAAATCTGTTGTCTTTTCTTATTCACCTTTGCACATTCATGAGTTCAAATGGCCGGTTCTCAAGGTATGGGTGTATTTAAGACAATTTGTTGATCTATTCAAGAGAATTGGATCTGTTCAAGGAACCTAAACCAGTACGGTTGAGTGCCGGCGAGTCAATGAACATAAACCCCCTCAAGATCCGACGCTCTGCGTGACACTCTGTTCATGGAGTCGCGCACCCTTCCTGCAATGTTTCTGCCAGCTCTTTCAAGGCTCTGTATGCTACAGCGGAAGGCCGGGCAGGCTGCACCAGGGTGATGAGAGGTTAGGTTGAGTTTTGTGGTGGTGCTGTGGACGGCAGGAGGTGCTGGGAGGTTGCGCAAACAATTTAACAGTATAAATTATACTGTCAATAAAACACTGGATACGACAACAGGCATACAGTGGGGACTTATAATGTACTCATGAATGGTTTCCTAACTGACTGAGCCTTGTTGAACATGAGAAAGGTGTTGTACCTGACGGAATACTATAGAGATGATATTGAGGTCGTAAAGCTAATGAGAACTTACCTGCCGTTCAGCTCATTTCATGCATCGGCTTTCCATCATCACAGAGAAATCTAAATTAAAATTGGGGGCCTTGGGGCAGCCCAGCAATGGAATTTCCGGTGCTAAAACAGGCAGTTCTGTGGAGAGGACGTTGTACAAGAAAAAAACCGTGCGGGCTGACTGTTATTCTCCTCCCTATTGGCTGCGGATTTGAGGTAATCCGAGGCATGGTGTCTGTCAATTATGTATCCTGTATCGGAGGACGTTGTCGAGGAGGCCGGGACGGCGGGAAGGTCGTCGGGGAAGGCCTTCGAGAAAGGTCACAATGGTCGCCGGAGAAGGCTCGTTGGGAAAGGCAGGAAAGTTCATCTTGAAAGCGTGAAGGCCGGCATGCTTTAGAGGTGGTAAAAGTCCTCGTCGAAGATGGCGAAAGCGGTCCTACATAGTGAAAGACACGGACAATCAGCCCGCTCTGTGGCGGTGTTTGATCCGTGATCTGTTGGACCCGGACGTGCCTCCCTTCACAATCTCTTCAAGTCTCCTTCCTTCATATTACTGGTTCAACTCCTGTCTGTGGCAGGCTCTTTTCTCCTACGGACCTCTCTAATCAGTCAATTCTCTGGTCTGCTCAAGCATCTTGTCTCTCTCCCTTATTTTCCCTTGGCACCGTACAGTGACTTGGACTGTTGGCTCTCTCTTTCTCCTGCTTCTCATCTGCTCACATTTCGTTCGTGTCAGCGCAAGCACAAACACTGTATGTCCAATTCCCCCTGCACTTATACCCTTCTCAAGTCTAATGAAGGTCTTCATGTATTGTTCGAGTCTCTCTCTCATGTTTTCCTCCATGTTTCGCCGTCTCACCCATGTTCTATTCCTCCCGTGTGCTCCAGGTAAGCTCACCCTCGTTTCCACAACCGCCCAAGATCTCATGAAGGCCTTTTGAAGGCCCTCGAGGAAGGTGAGGTGAATCTTTCCTGAAGACCTTCTGTCCCTCCACAAACTGTCTACCCAAGTCTCCCCCGCGGCTTGAACGTTCTGCCATGTTTCATGCAAGTTTTATCAATATTCACGACCTTCTGAAGTCTAACGAAGGCCTTCCTCTACCTCAAAGCCCTCTTGTATTGATGACCATCAAGTCCTCCTCGTGTTTAAAATGTTCTGCCGTCGCTTTTAACTGATATCCAAATCTAACAACGAACAGGGATGCGGAAATCCTCATCATGAAGGGTTCCGCTGCCTACCTCTGGTGCCTCTGTAGGCCTCACAGAGTTGTGTCTGTGCCCCTGGGCCTTCGAGATTTATGTGCATCTCGTCGACCTCACATAATGTACAGCCTGCTGATCCCGACCAATCATCCATGGTGCCGACACCTCCGCTGCCAGCAAATGCTAGCCAGAGGGTTGAGCTCATTGGACAGCTGGCACACAAGCCCCTTGTGCAGCTCACCACTTCCTTGCAATTTTTCCAGGGCACCAGGCCTAGCCACCACAGTAATTGATCTGATTTTGGAACTTTTTGCCGATACACAAAGGCCTTCGTATGCATCATGTTGCGCCTGTTCTTTCGCTACCGGCTCGCCAGCTTGATATACATACCGTGTATATGTCTTGCTGACCCAGGCTAACACCTTGCTAGGCCCGTTCCATCAAATTATTCTTGTTTACTAAGCACTCTCCTGTAGATTTTTGACTACAGTTATTATAATTCTTGTTGTATTCATGTGTGTATGCTCTGTGTGCCCGGCCAGTGCTCTCTGCCATATGACCATGTGATAGAAGGAGACGAAGGTGAGCACGAAGGCCAGCGAAGGAAGGTGGAGGAGTAACCCAATTAGGAAAGGTCGTGGCTCCCGAATAGAAGCCTATACCCTTCGCCTCCCCAGGACCTCTTAGGTAGGTTTTACTACTACAGAATAACCCGCCTAACAGGCCCTTTACGTAAGTGGCACCTCAGTCCCTGAGGTGGTCTAGAGTATTTTCATGCTTTCCTGCTTTTTTAACTGACACTTGAACCGTACGTGGTTGAATCGCTTAATTACACGTCATGAACAGAGCCCTTTCTCTTCTGTCTTTATATAATTGAGCAATAATTGAACACGTTGAAGCCTTTAAACTCCGCTCGGCCATCTCCGGCCACCGGCTTTTGCCGCCGGCGCTCGACTCAAACCAATTGATCAGCCCCTGTTTTTTCCATCCTCGACGTCAACATCGATGAACCGTATGTGTTGCCCCGATTCATCTCCGCACGCCTCTAACTCACAGAAGCTCCTGACCTGAAAGCCGCGTACGCCAATGATGGTTTGGTGGGGATCCTCAGTGTCCTACTTTGTTGATGCTGCGAAGGCATTCCTTGCCAGTAAAAAACCATTTTCCGAGGCCAAGTATTCCTCGGTTGCCAAGTTCTTCGACCTTCCTCCAATGTCCTCAGCTCAAGATCCCTTGGCGGGCTGGGACGACATCGACGTGCCCAACATTATGTTGCCCACAACTATTGTTGCAAAGCTTGTCGACAGGACCATAGATTCCTTCATCAGCGTAGGATCCGTTCCTGAACTGGGCAACGAAGCCGCGACAGGTCTATTTTTAAGCAGAGTGAGTAGTACTTGGCTCCCCGGCGTGAAGTCGCTGACAAATGTCAGACCTTCCAAACTTTGCTTTGTCTCTTCGGCGGTGTCCTCCGCGACAAACCGGAGAAATCGATCCCCGGCACGGAGCTTAGCAGTGGTGGGAAGATAGAGGGGGAGTTTTATTGTCAAGACGAGAGCCTCATCTTCGTCAGGGAGCTGAAGCACCATTCACAGTTAGCAATTAATTTTCTAGACTGTGTAGCCCAGGCGCTGTGTGTAACGGTACCATTTACTTCCTATTCTATTCTTCCTATGTTCCTGTTCCTGTACCTGTTCTCCTGTTTATCACTCCTAACTCCTTTATTGCACAGTATAAATACGAGCCATTGTCTGTAGCTAGTTCCTCAGTCAATCTATCCCTTACAACACTTATCCTTGCTGGTCTGACTAACTAGCGCGAACTCTTATACTCGTGTGCCGGAATCCTTCGTCTATCTAGCCGTCGCTCCGTCACATCTTTTTAAGTGCTCGCTTCTTCGTCGCTGCCGCTGGTTCTCCCTCGGTCTGATCAACCTTGTATACCGCTGCCGTCGACGACTATCTGCCTGAAACTAGCTATGGACAACAACAACAATATTCGTTGAAACACTGACTATCTGAACAAGCATGAAATGTAGTAAAATGTAAATCAGCGCTTAGAGCACTAATAACACAAAACCAACACTGAACACAAATCCAAACAATAAACGATGTGAGTACGGGGATCGGACCAAGTATTAGGTCTCTGGTTGTGCTAGATATAAGTAATAGCTATTTACGCGTAAATACTGATTTGATTCAATTAGCCGATCTAGTGACTCAGATGAGGTCTAGAAGGTGCCAAGAGGTGTTTTATCTCGTGGGGTGGGTGGATTAGTCCTTAGACGTTGTTATCCTTTCAGTGTTCTCGGTCCCTTATGATTCTGTTCCTTGTTCTATCAAGTCCGTTTGCCTAAATCCTTATGAAACCCTTGCAAAACCCTTATGAAACCCTTATGAGTCTGTTCCGTGTTCTGTTTCCTTAAGATCCTAGCGCGAGATGTGATCCAACAACCAACAATATATTGACCGAAATAACTAAAAGAACTTTACAAGTTCCAAGAGGTACTCTGAATGAATACAAGGCTTCCCAAGCGACAATACCAGCAGAGCTGAATACGTCTAGCAAGAAGGGGTGAATTCACTGCCTTCCCTCTCTGAACCTGTCTGTATTTATACAAACGAGTGACACAACATGCAGGACTAATAAAACATAAATAGTACATGAATAATTAGCAATGAGCACGCAATGAATACAAACAGATAAATAAACGGTTAAATAGATACTTTGTTCCGAGACCTATGTTCTGATTTGATTCTAATCCCAGAGATGGCATCATATTATGATGTGGATTTTACCCGTGTCTAGCCCTCTCTGCAGAATCACGGTTAAATGGTCATATAGTATGACTTGTGGTGCGGGAAAACGGATAAACTACTCCAGCACATGAATGATGGAGCTAGTGGATCAATCTTCCCTAGGCAACAACTGCGCTACCCAATCCAGACCTCGGTCTAAGCGTTGAATATCAAACATGCCGTGGATTGATCCGTCGGCTACTGCCGGACTGTTTGGGCCGTGTTCCACTTTCAGCAAAGGTTCCTTTGTTCGTTGATGCCCAACTCCAGTAGTGTACTTTCTCAGGTGTAATTTGTAGTCAGAATGGATGGTGTGTGTATGTCCTTGGTATAACACTTTATCTCTGTCCCAATTCGATCGAATGGTTGGACTTTGAATTATGCGTAAATACACAGCAGCTCCCCAGGCCATTGACCCTCGTGGTATCGGTGACCTGACAAGTCTTTACTATGTAACTAGAGGCGTAGTGCCTTTAGCCAACAGATCGGACCTCTCTATGGCTCTTTATGGGCAAGATATAGATAAGTTCTGGTTCCACTTTAGTAAGTGGAACAAGGACGCAGAAATTGGTAAATTTCAGGCTTGGCCATTTTTCATGCTTATCATCGTGTCACCCGCGCCACCACTCGTGACAGCCGACACCCCCGCTCCCAGGCCCCTATACAGTCCTCAAGCCCTTGCTTTCGGGACCATCGAGGCCGGAGCTCTGGACGCTCCCACCGTCGCTTCGGCGGCGAGACCTACCACTGCCTCGGCAGTGAGACCCACCTCCGCTTCAGCGGAGGAAGACCTCATTACTTTGAGGACTCCAAGCCCTCTTACTTTGGGTGGCGGAGAGAACTCGTCCGCATTGCCATCTCTCACGATGAGCAACGTGGACGCTGGCGTGCATGACGAAGCGTCAGCGCCAGGCGAGGACGGGGGCTGGACTCCTGTAACTCGTAAGACTTCTCGTTCCCATCGTGAACGTAGTAATTCGGATATTAGCAATCATACCAATAACAGTAATGTTTCTGCTCCGGATAACACTACGTTTGAGCCGGAGAATGGGTCTGAAACTACAATGGACCAAGCGACCAATGAGTTGAGCCCAGAGGAGCTCGACACGCTCATTCGTCGCCAGCAGAACATTGTTGAGCAGTACCTTGCACTAAAAGCGCAGAGGGAAGCATCTGAGGACAAACCGGAGGTCAACGTTTTTACAGACGCACCTTCATCCAAGGTCCAGGAGCTTGTCCCTTCTTCTAGTCCAGTCCCTGTGTCATCAAGGCGCCGGGCGACGGTTGAGGAACTTGAGGATGAAGAAGACCTCATCAGTTTCAATGTGATTCCATCCACTTCTAAAGGAAAGGGCCCGGATCCTGGGAACTGGGGAGGCATTAGTGTGTTCCAGAACTTTTCTGAGAGAGAAATGAATGTACAGCGTGATACGCTCATGGCCTATGAGGAGGCTAAGCGCACGAAAGCGGAGGAGAGATCTGTCCCCACCGATTTTCTTGTAGACTTGTCTCCCACCGTGACGTCTACGCCTAGGGCGAAGACGAGCCGAAAGCGGTTGAAAAGCCCTAAGACAAAGAAAGTTGCGGAAGCTTCTGCTGCACCTGCCCCGGTCGTGAAAGTGACCATGGTGGCCGGCCCCCCAACTACTCCTGCTGCAAAGGTTCAGTTTGTGGAAGCTGAACCTAAGAAGACTGGTACAGTACCAGTCGCCCCGGGCCACGATGATGATTGCGCTGCCCAAACCATACCCTCCGTGCAGGAAATACTGCAGTTGCTGAGCAGTAAGATGACCGAGCTCCAAGCTCAGGTCAAAGCAAGAAATAGCGCAAGCCCGAAGTCCGCCAAAGGCGGGTCGGGCGAGAACGTGTCGAGCGCATCGAGAACGCGCCCGATGCCGCCACTCCCGAGGGGTGTAACACCTGGGAGACTGGCAGCAGAAAACTTCTTCAAAAGACAGCATGGTGCCAGTGTTTCTAACTCGCCGCCGTCCGATCCGTCTGATGACTCGAGTTCAGATTCGGGCGACAGTTCCAATCACTCGAGCAACGACGAACCTGGACATCTGCGACGCGGAGCATCAAGCCCGTGACTATCCTCTAAACGTCGACGTGGGCACGAGCGCCAGCAGCGTACTCGAATGCTTTTGAAGCCGATTCCACCGTCCCGGTACAACGGTGATGCTAATGCAAATGCAATTCAGCATTTCGCCCGAGAGGCAAGGACCTATGTAAAAATGGGTCGCATACCTGCAAATGAGCAAGTTTACTTCGTGTCGTACTTCTTGGATGGCCGCGCTCTTGATTTCTATAACCAAGTCATTGCTCCGGATGAGGCGAGTTGGGACTTGGAACGGTTCTTCATTGAATTATTCGAGTTCTGCTTCCCCGCAGATTTCCGTAACAAGCAGCGAAAACGTCTTGAACGCTGC
Source organism: Mycena maculata (assembly GCA_029448575.1). Taxonomy (NCBI): domain Eukaryota; kingdom Fungi; phylum Basidiomycota; class Agaricomycetes; order Agaricales; family Mycenaceae; genus Mycena; species Mycena maculata. Next base: position 114,678 of record JARJLG010000103.1, read on the forward strand.
TATCAGGGTGCGAAGGACGTAGCTGCCCACGTTGCTGAATGGTCGGAGATCTACAACACGATTGGGTTAGAAGATACTCAAGAAAAGATTGTGAAACTGTTCAACAGTTTCACTTATGCTATTCAAGGCGAGATTTATCGTAAGGATGTTGATCCGGAGGTAGCCACTTGGGATGAGGTGGTCAAGGCCGCTGAGCAGGCTGAAATCCTGCTGAGACTTGTAACGCCGAGAGGTCCAGACTCCGGCCCTTCGAGGCGGACAGGTCAGTCCACGCATACTAGCGCAGACAACTGCCCGCCGAATGGCCAAAGCCGACCTTCACGTGGAGGATTCCAGGGCCGTGGACGAGGGCGCGGAGGGCGCTTCAATAGCGCGCCACGCCCGGAGGTCTTGAGGACTTCATCAGTTGGAGTACCTGGTAAAACCGAGAAATCGGGTGAACAATTGTCACCGCAGAAGCGGAATGAAATGCTTGCCAAAGGTTTATGCTTCACTTGCGGTGAAGCTGGCCATCTCGCCCGCAACTGCCCGAAGAACAATTCCGTCCCTTCTAAAAAGAAGGGTAAGCCGCCGGGAATCAGTACCCATGCTGTAAACATACAATCTGGATCCGTTTCCCGCGAGGCGTTGTACCAGAGCACGGAGGTTCTGGAAACGATGCATGTCGGGGCAATGCTTTTTGGAGATCATAGCAGAGTCGAGGAGGGCGGGGAACCCATCCTTGAAACACTAGAAAAATCCTCGGATTCTTTCGACCTAATTTCCGAATTAGACTCTGTCAAAAGTATCGACTCCGGTCTCGCGGACGCACCTCATGATGAGTCTTGTGAAGACCAGAATAGAACCCCAAAGCCCATTGGGGACCTCTATGCGTATTACACGGCCTTGATACTACAAAATGCGCAGCCATATCCGGGAGACGCGGTGCGTGATCCTGACGAGCGATTTGACGAAAAAAGGTTCTTCTTGTACCTGATATCAGACACTGAGTACTTGTTAATGGACCAAGAACGGGACACTGAGCTTACTGTCAGCGTGGAGTTATTGCACAAACCGGACTTCATGCCTGCACTCTGGTATGCTCAAATGTGTTCCAACGCACTGGGCCTAGACCCCAAGGATGCGAGAGAGGAACGCTTCCTCGAGGAAATTGGTGACGTCGAGCAGAATGCCGTGAAGCTTATGCTTGAACACCAGCATTGCCTCAACCATGACCTAAGTTTCGAGGATGCTACTCTGGATGTATTTAAGGTTTGGTCAGAAGAAGAAGTTCTGAAAGTTTCTTACCTAGACCACTGTATGTGTTTGTCGCTCCCGAGGCGCCACCTCCGTAACCCCGACTTTGACCTGCACGCCTGGTTTGAGGATGCCGCAAAAGAATTCTACGCTGAAGACTCGGAAAATGAGTCAATGCTCGACTACGTCTCGGCCGAGTCTCACCTTGAATATTCAAGTGATGAGTACTCGTCCATGCCCTCCTTGCGGGACGCGAGTGCGTCATCTGATAGTGGTACCCACGCGTCAATGCCTGGACTGCACCACAGTTTCAGTGTATCGTCCACCGGCGACTCAGACGAACTTACTGATGGACTGCCGGATTTGAAATCCGTAAGCGACTCTTCGTGTTCAGACAGTGAGCTATCTGAAGACGAGTTCGCGTTGTTCGGAGATCCAGACGAGACGTTGGAAGATCGTTTGAAAATGTGGGCCCGGGCCTCAGAAGATTGCGCGGCGCGTGGACCAGAACCACCAAGGTCACGTCATTTGGGCGACGTGCTCGGGAACACCGTCACCGCGCTTCTGGATTTCTTCCAGCCGTATCCCGGGGATGAACAAATCCCTTGGTCGGATGACCGGCGCGATGCTGTTCGGTTCAGAGTCTTGAGTCCCGGGGAAGACCTTTTAGTGATTGAAGATGCGTACTTTGATGAAGCAACCGTGCTCCCATTGGAGTATATTCGCGAGCCGACCTTCCAGCTGTTGGAATGGTACGCTCGTCAGCGAGCCGCTGCTTTAGGCATGGAATACAACGAGACGTTACCTATTCATGACTTCCCAATTGAAGAATTGTTGGTGGACGCCGTTCAGCAGTACTTCCGAGACGTAAGTCGGAATAGTCCTGAGTTCCACGGCGTCAGCATATCAAGGACCTTTAACGAAGATGAAGGAGAGGGTCCTGATACCTTCACAATTCATATTCCACTTGGAGACTCGGAGTTGCGTGAGCGCATCTCTGAGCGGGACTTGCTGAACCCGCATTTGGACCTCGTAGGCTGGGTTTCGAAGCGCCGCCTGAGGTGTATGTTGCGTGAGCACAACGCCCGCCATAGCTGGGAGAGGACTCGCCGTTTGAGTTTATTTGACTTCTTGTTCGATGACTTGGAGCTTGAAACGGAGGGCGAGTTTATCCTTCAATGTGGTGCGGCTCAAATCCCCGCGGATGGTGTGAAAGGAATTTCACGTACCGCTTCAACCCCTCGCGCCACGGACCGTGTCGTTGCCCGACCTCTTGTCATCGTCGTTCGCGTAAACGGCGCGCCTGTGCGTGCGCTCGTGGACTCCGGCTCATTAGGCGACCTGGTCTCGAGTTCTATCGCAGATCAGCTTCGTTTGAGACGCAAGGAGTTGAAAGATCCTCTTACCCTGCAGCTGGCGGTTCAGGGCTCGAGATCGAAGATAAACCATTCTGTGAATGTGAAATTCAACTATCAGGACATTTCGGAAGAGCGAAATTTCTTTGTAGCTAACCTCAGTGGATACGACATGATTTTGGGAACGGCCTGGCTGTTCCAACATAAGGTGAGCATTGGTATTAATCCGGCTCGCGTTTGTATTGGAAGTGCTGATTCCGTCCCTCTTGAAGGTGTCGCTACCGCTTGGGTGTTCGCTGGAGCTGCTGGGCTGAGTGAGGAGACATTGAAGTCGGTGCGAGATGAGCTGCTAGAATATGCTAAGCCCATATGTAAGACGGCTGGCGAGACGGGCTTACCTCCGTTGCGTGCAATTAATCACACCATTCCCCTCATTGACGAGGATAAAATCTACCCTTGGAGGCCCTCGCGCTGCCCTGAAGCATTAAGACCGCAGTGGGATGCGAAACGCCAGACTTACCTGAAAGCTGGCTGTTGGGAAGTCACTAACTCCGGAAATACTTGCCCGATGTTGCTAATTCCGAAGGTGAAAACATCGCCGCCCAAGCTCCGTGTGGTCATGGACTTGCGAGCGCAGAACGCCAACACGAAGAAGATGACTTCACCGCTTCCGGACATGGAAGGAATCTTGAGGCGCGCCGCGCGCTGCAAGTTCCGCTCGTTGATTGACGGCCAAGACGCCTACGAACAGATTTGTGTCGTGCCCGAACATGTGGCGAGAACGGTGGTGAGCACGCCTGACGGAAACATGGTTAGCCTCGTGTTGCAGCAAGGCGACTGTAACGCGCCGGCCACTTACCAGTCCCTCATGAATTACCTGTTCGGTGAATTCATTGGTGTCTTCATGGACGTCTACCTGGATGATATCATCATCTACTCCAACACGCTTCAGGAACATATCGAGCATGCCAAGAAAATAATTGACGTACTGAAACGGGAGAAGCTCTACTTGAGTGCGAGCAAACTGCAGCTGCTCAAGTCGGAATTGAGCATTTTGGGTCGCGTTATTGATGACAAGGGCATTCGTATGGACCCCCACAAGGTCGACTCTGTGGTTAACTGGAAGACGCCAATGAACCGTGAGTTACTGCGCGGGTTCCTGGGCTCGGTCACGTACCTCGGCGGAGACGTCTCAGGCGTCCAAGTCCCAATGGGCATCCTTCACGAGATGACCAGCGACTCTGTTCCGTTTCGGTGGGGCTACACGCAGCAGCGTGCCTTCCAAGACATAAAAAACTTGGTTAACGAGCACCGAGACCATCACCGAAGGCCGTTGGACTACAGCCCAACAGCGGCGAAGATCTGGCTCGTTACGGATGGTTGCGCGACCGGAGTTTCCGGTGTTGTGTGCCAAGGTGACGACTGGAAGAACGCCGACGTGGCAGCATTCTTCTCGGCGAAGCTGAATTCTGCGCAGCAGAACTATGCCGTCCACGAGATCGAGATGTTGGCAGGAGTTGAGTCGATGCTGCGACACGGTGACATCCTGCAAGGATGTAAGTTCACTTGGGTAACGGACCATAAGGGCTTGATTCACCTGGCCAACCAAAAAGACCTATCAGGGCGCCAAGCGCGCTGGATTGAGAAAATATCCAGCTTTGATTTCGAGATAAAGTACATACCGGGTACGGAAAATGTCCTCGCAGATGCCCTGTCTCGAATCTACTCCAACGAGGCCCCTGGTACAGTTCGTGCGCGCTCCGAATACACCTATCATGATGTGATCAATAACAACGATTTGGACATTGAGTCCATTTCCATGCCTTTATTCGTGGGTGCTGAGGCCATCGCTCTGACGAGCGACCGGGAAACTCGCTCGATGGCGCGTGCAAAGAGACTAGCGGAAGCTGAAGAGTTAGCTAAGGCCACTGAAACTTTGTTTGGGTCACATACCCGAGGCTCCCCAAAGGAGGGCGGGGGTACAAGCCAAAAACACAAGAAAAAGCTGCCTGAGGGAGACGCGAAGTCATCCAGAATATTGAAGGGTGACGCGGAGTCAGCCCAGATGTCGCCAGGACATGCCAGTGTTGGTGGGAAGAAACGCCAAGATGCCGCTGATCCATCACGGACTGATGCTTCCGCCGATGCCGCGGGATCAAATCCCGTAGCCGACGGAGATCAACCATCAAATGGACCCACACTTGAGCGTGAACTCGACGCCATGGACGAATCTTTGCTTAATGTCGTTAACTCTGGCTGGCAAGGTCTTGATTTACTGAAACTCCTGGCCAACCACTATGATGAAGATCCGTTCTTTAAACAAATCCTGGATTCACCAAAAGCCTTCCGTAACCTCGAAGTCGAGAATGGCCTGATTCATCTAAGGGAATCTGACCACCGGGTTCTCTGCGTTCCGAAGATGACTTACCGAGGACGAAACATCCGTGAGATTGTTATCTCGGAGGCTCATTCCATTCTCGCCCACCTGGGTTTGCGGAAAACTTTGGATTACTTACGGGACCACTTCTGGTGGAAGGAAATGGTTGAGGATACTCGGAGTTATTGTGAGTCCTGCTCTACTTGCAAACGCAGTAAGCCGAGTAATCAGAAGCCTCATGGGCTTCTGCATTCGCTCAACCCGCCGTTGGAGCCGTGGGATTCTGTTGGAGTGGACTTTGTCGGCCCACTTCCGGAGTCCAAAAATCGCGATGGAGTATTCAACGCGCTAGCAGTCGTAATTGACCTATTGACAGGCATGGTCCATATCATCCCTACCAGGATCGATTACACGGCCAGGCAAATGGCCGAACTTATGTTCGAACATATCTACAAGCTCCATGGTTTACCCAAGTCGATTATTAGTGACCGAGACTCATTATTCACCAGTGTCTTCTGGAAACGACTGCACGAGCTCATTGGCGTCAAGTTACGTATGTCGAGCGCTTACCACCCCGAGACCGATGGTGGAACCGAGCGAGCGAACCGAACGGTAACCCAAATGCTACGTCAGTGCATTGGGCCGAAGCAGAAAGACTGGGTGAGCAAATTACCTGCTATTGAGTTTGCCATGAACTCTGCGCGATCCGAGACAACGGGATATACTCCGTTCTTCTTGAACACAGGGCGTATGCTGCGTTCCCTCTTGTGGAACTCGGATCGGACCCGGGAATATCCCGGGGTGGCTAATTTTGCCTTGCAGCGCCGCCTCGCGATCATAGCCGCTCACGACAGCATGATCGCCGCTCGGGTCAAGCAGACTCGTTCTGCTAATCGTAAGCGCCAGCCTGCCCCGTTTGAAGAAGGGGATCTGGCTTACCTCTCCTCGAAGAACATCAAGTTCGAGAAGGGTCTGGCCCGCAAACTTATCCCTAAATTCATCGGACCTTACACTATCCTCCGGGACTTCGGCAATAACTCGTTCGAGTTGGATTTACCCGCCAATATGAAACAAAGGGGCGTACATAATATTTTCCATTCTTCACTCCTGCGGATCCACGTCCCTAATGACGATCATCGATTCCCAGGACGTCTTGAATGCCAATTAGGGATTTCTCTTGACGACGAAACCAACGAGTGGGCCGTCGACCGAATTGTCAGCCACTATGGCCGCTGCTCAACCGCGCTCTTCGAGATTCTGTGGAAATCTGGCGACAAAAGCTGGATGCCCTACAATCAAGCCAAGCGCCTTCAGGCACTCTCGGAATATCTCGAGGCCGTAGGAATTTCCAATGTCAAGGATTTACCTTACGGATCGGGAAAGCCTGCCGCTGATGGAGAGTAGTCTTGTGGTTACCACGCCATCATGGTAGGCGGTCCACCTTGTTACATAATCACCAGATTGGGAGGTCACGTGTAATACCGCCGGACGCGACTTCACGCGTCGTAGGTAGCGCAGAGGACGATACCACGCGTTAAACAGTTTTATTCACATAAAATATCCATTTCGATGTTTATGGGATGTGTTGCGAGCAAACAAGCTCGATGAAGCACATCACCACTTTTAGGGGCTTTCATTGCCCAATTCGGTCGAGTGGAGAGCCTGACCTCAGAATCACTGAGCTGGAGAAAAGTCTGTGAGTTCAAATAATCTGAGCGTGGTGTTATATACCGAGCCGGGGTGGACCCGAAGAGTAAATGGCCGAGCGACCGGAGGCTCCGGTATGTCGGAGCGTCGGAGAGCCGGAGGGTCCGGAACGTATACGGAGGAGGATCACAACACCACAGGGGGTCAAGGGTGAGTGACTACCCTAGCCGGCAGGTACCCGATAGAGGAAGACAAGTCGGAGTACCGGAGGGAACCGGAGAGAACGGAGACGACTCAGTGCAAGGGAAATGAGCCAAGCAACGTCAATTATCAATCTGACGTACAGGACATATTAAAGACGTATTTATACTAAGTATCTAATTGTATTCCATAAAAGGAAGGAGAGTGGTTCTTAACAATAAGTCAAGTCAGATGGGCTGATGAGAAGTCGTATGACAATAAGTGGAAAGGAAGGAAGACGGATAAACGGGAAACGCTCAGTAATCCTTCATTGCGTAAAAACCCGATGGTACCGGACGGTTCGGAGGCTCCGGTATACTACCGGAGCCTCGGAACCTACCGGAGCTACCGGAAGGTCGACGAGAAGACTGGGGATGTTGCATGGATATAACACGTGGTCAAGACTGATACATTGGCTTCTATGGCCCAAATTCACGTCAAATAACACAGAGACGCGTGAAATAAATGAGTGTTTGGTTGTGCATCTCCCATCATTACATAATAAGATGGACCGCCGCTAATCAGACCGCGGTAACTAACAGACTGTAATGGGCGAGGAACGAGCTGGTATCATTACAGTGTCTGTCTAGAGAGACTAGATGGAGAGGAGATCTTCGTCGGATCAGCTATGTCTCACTTTTGGGAATGGAAAGCTAACGACTTAAATACAGAGCCCTTGAACGAGTTTCTGCATTCCCCTGCTTTTCCTACTACCATGGCTCCCTCCTCCACTCCCTTCAGCAACGCCATCCTCGCCCCTCCTCGCCTCTCGGACCGCTTTGACGCCTTCAACAAAATCCATTCAGTCGCTAAGCAGATCAGCACCAACTTATTCCGCATTGACATCCCCGGACTCGACACCGAGATCATGTCCGCACACACTATGCGTCTTTACCTCAACTACAACGTCGAGTTGTGCACCAGCGACTCCCTTCCCAACATTGTTCCCGCATACTACCTTAATTTTGCGCAGGCCATGAACGACCACGACGATTCCGGTTTTGGCTGGGCGTACCTTGACGAGACCAGCGCGAGCAAGACCATCGTCTGGGACGACGCCTGGTCTATCGCCGACCCCACGGCCTTCTGCGTCCTGGACCATGAGGTTCACAGCCGGTACCTCGCCGAGGGCGACGTCTCCGTCACGCAAACCTACTACGAAAACGCCGAGCGCCTTCTCCACCTTGAGCAGCAGCGCAAGGTGCAATACTACAAGCAGCGCATTAACAAGCGCAAGGCCACGACGGACCAGGCAACCGCTGCAGGCTCGAAGGCCGCACTCGAGGCCTTCGCGAAGAAGCGCAAGCTTATGCTGGATGCCGCTGATGGGGCCCGCGCCTCTGGGAAGACTCCCAACGCCGTCGCCGGGCCCAGCGGTGCCAACCGCGGCGCGACCTCAACCACGAACCCAGACGAGATGGATGTTTAGGCCGCCGCGTGCGCCGACCTGGAGGGCGGATGTAACGGTACCATTTACTTCCTATTCTATTCTTCCTATGTTCCTGTTCCTGTACCTGTTCTCCTGTTTATCACTCCTAACTCCTTTATTGCACAGTATAAATACGAGCCATTGTCTGTAGCTAGTAGGGCTCCAGACCGTCCGTCGAGGGTGACGGGTTGACGGCCGGGCCGGGGCGGACGGGACCCGTCCGTCAGGGGTCTGACATTGAGCCGTCGACGGGCTACCCGTTGCCGTCCGTCGACGGGTCGACGGGTCCCCGTCAAACATCATGCAATTGTCACTCAAATGTCAAGCAAATGGTAAGTATTTGCATCCCCTGAACACCTGCTATACCTCACCATGTAATCCACCGTTCATAACCTTCTCTTTCCTCCGAGTTTCTTCCTCCGAGGACGCACATCAATTCTTTCGGCATTGCCCGAATGGGATCGATCTTTTACATTTTCATTGAAAAGGTGAATGGAGGGCCTGTGGATAAACTGAAGCCTCAAAATGTATGTCAGAGTAGTTATAGGTGCTAAGAGACCCACAGTGAAAATCAGAATCTCCTTAATACACACCCAATATACGATGTGTAGAGCTTGGACCCGGCGACGGCCGTAACGGGTGCGACGGCCGGGACCCGGCCGTCAGAGAGTTCAGGTTCGATTTTGACGGCCGTTTTCGTGACGGCCGTCCCCGTCTGACGGACGGCCCGGAGCCCTAGTAGCTAGTTCCTCAGTCAATCTATCCCTTACAACACTTATCCTTGCTGGTCTGACTAACCAGCGCGAACTCTTATACTCGTGTGCCGGAATCCTTCGTCTATCTAGCCGTCGCTCCGTCACACTGTGTGAGCTATTTGGTATGTTTTCTCCATTGAACGGAGGCTCATTAATGACATCATTTACAAAGCCGCCTGGCATCTCAACCGACGCATGAATGCAGACGTCAGCAGACAAGCTGATACCGGTCAGAGCGTGTCTCTGTGACGCGTCAGAGACACATTTCCTTTCCTACAACGGATTCCGGTTCAGCAGACGAAGTGTGCGAGCCAAACCACTTGTAAAAGGGTTAGGTGTCGAAACTTACGCGGAGCGGAGTCTAGAGGATGTGCTTTTTTCGGCCATTTTCACTGACAATACTAATCTTCGGGTTCAGTGCATAATTATACCTTCGCATTACTCTTGGAAGGGTATTTTAACACTGTAGAACTATACTACTCACGCTCCACGCACCGAGGAGAGATGGGGGATGATGTGAGTGCTTGACTATACTTATGTGCTACTCTGGGTCTCATCAACTTCAGAAAATCTCCCCTGGGTCTCACCTCCCGGTGACGACACCTATACCCCCACCCATGGGCACACGGACCGACCGGATATCGACGCAAGGCTGGTACACCGCGCTTCAATCCGCCTACGAAGCGCGGGCATACCTTCAGCGCGCCCATCAAGTCCGCTCTAACGAGCGTGCGGAACGGGGGCTTGAATGTCTGTATAATAGGTAATACTTCTCATATTTCTAGATGCAAGGCCCTGATATTGTAACAGTTTGAAAGCGTGGCCATCCGTGGGCCGCGATGTAGAACTGATGTTGCCGGTGATTAGCGAGGAGAGGAAGAAAAGCATAATACAAAACCACCAACGCTCTCTGTTGGTCGACCCCAACTCTGACTGGCACCCCCATTTCCCGGGGGTCTTCCCGCTAACAGCGCAGGTAAGTGACCATTACTGTAACTCTTTTTTCTTCTCATCACTGGCGACATTCTAGGCACGGCGTAATGAGGCCGTCGAGAGCTTCTGGGCGCGGCTCCACGGCGCTTATCGGAAAGACTTCGAGGGGCCCACAATCGGTCCAGAAGGAAGCTTCCGAACATTGGGCGTTTTGTCGGAAGACCCAACAGTTGCCCGCGACTTCCTTCGGAAATTAGGGTCACCAATGATGGTTGACCATTTCTTAAAAATACTAGAAGAGTGCCGGGTAGAGGGACTGTGGAGAATTGTTGTTTAAATAATGTTTGGCCATACTCATGATATCGCGTACGTACGTATCAGTCTCTACGAAGATGAGGCTTACATGCGCACTCTCAAATCTTCCGCACAACTAGCGCTTAATTACGCGCCATGAACAGAGTCCTTTTTCTTCTATCTTTATATAATTGAGCAATAATTGAACACGTTGAAGCCTTTGAACTCCGCTCGGCCATCTCCGGTCACACTCGACTCAAACCACGCCATGACTACATTGTCCGACACTACCCCATCTCTTCCCGTAGAGCTCACAGACCAAATCATCGACTCCGTTGCCAGTTTAAAGGTCACCAAACGCCGCGCCAATCTTGCGGCTTGCTCCCTTGTTTGCCGCGCATGGACGCCTCGTAGCAGACACCATTTTTTCCAGGGTTGCCGCCTACTCATACATAGGGGGAATACCCTCCTCTTCGGTGACCTCCTTCTGTCGCCGCCAACATGCACCGCTCTCCCATACGTCGACTCCCTCACGATGCGCAACAACGGAGAATCTTTCGTCCATCTAATCCAAGACGCACTGAGCCTCCTCACAAATTTGAAGAGTCTACGGCTCTCTGGATGTAACTGGGATGCACACGGAGCCCCACCTACGTCCAATCTTATGCAGAGCCTGCATCAGGGTGTGACGGAACTCGAGATCGATTGCACAAACCTAGGAGATTTCGATCAGGCGTTGCAGACGTTCTGCGCACTGCCGTCGTTGACTCGCCTTTCTATTCGGAGAATGAAGCAACCCAAAATCTTTCCTACTTAGCGGGCCAATCCCCTCATGCCTCTCGCCCTTCGTGATCCCGTTCTTGCAACTCCTCCAGCACAGCTATCATCGCTTCTTCTCGACACCCCCGCGCACATCCCGATTCTTCATTGGCTCAATGGGATGGGCCCGTTGTATATCACCACGCTGGAGCTGTGCCTCTATCCAATAAACGCAGTAGATTTCGGGCCTCTCGAACGATTTATACAGGGTCTGAGCATGTCCCTCGAGCATTTTACTCTCAGTGCCCCCGGTGTCGATCTTCCGCAACGTACTCATTTATCCATTTTTTGAGTGGATACCTTGCTAACGTATCTCACAGCTAATTTCAAACGTGCATTCGAATTCAGTGCGTTTAAGAAATCACAGACGTGTCGGTTCAAGCAGCTTTTCCAATCATATAGTTACCCGTACACGAGGTCCACACTCGAACAAGCAATTCCCTCCATTGTCTGTAGCATCGCCTAGTCCTCAATCCGGAGCGTCTTTTTCGATTCGGAGGGCTGGCTCACCAGCGTAACGGGGAACTGGGATCCCCTCGACGAATTCCTCGCGGAACAACTGTTTCTGAAATCCGTCAGCTTCTCACTCTGTGCCACGAATTGTACTGGGACCATTCGAGCCGCATTTCCAAGGATCGACACGATGGGTATTTTGAAGATCCACCATCCCCTGCCGTCCTTCTAGTATAGATCACTTTCTTGTCCGAGCCGGACATTCCGACACATCATTTCGAACTGTACGCAGGAGGTAGGTACCTCTGTCATTCCTAGCTTTACGATTTCAACCATCGACTAAACGATCAAATGCACTTGCAATTTAAAACAGCTGTCATGCAAACCTCAAGAAAACCAAGCAAAGGTTATGTTGCCGATGGGACGGACAGGACCCCATAATTCTATCCAGAGAGAGAATACCTTTGTCATATATTGTGAATCTAGTCTCAAAAGATTGTTGCATGGAACCAAACTCCCCGACTAAGCGATCGAAGGCACCTGTGGTTCGAAAAGCAGTTAATACAAAATGGCTCTGCCAATAAATGAATCGTAACGAAAATAATACAACGGCCAGCGTGCGTGCCATCTCGGTTCCCTGGATACATCGGTACACTGTACATCTAAAGAGATTGAAAGTGATGATCAAAACAACTATGCCTATGCAAAGCTGTCATCAGAAAGGCGATTCAGATTCATGCGGCTCTTTTCGCGATAAGAGGTGATATCCAGCACGCTGTCTGTACCTAACGTCACATTGGGGTTGGCCGCAAAGCGCATTGACTGGTTGCTGGTGGTCGATACCGAGTTCAAGCCTGGGGGCCCGGATTTCGCGGGGTGTGAAACCGACGACCCGACGTACGTGTCGTCCGAGAAGGTAGAGTCGTTGAGCGAGCGTTTGGTGCTGACAAGTAGTAGAACGACCGTCGGATATGCACCCTGCCATCTGATGAGACTGACAGATCTTTGAATGAATTGAATTGGACGTACCGCAATTTGAACATTGATCGGGGTGTAGATATCTCCCAGGGTGCCATGCGGCAATCGGATTATCGCAGACAGCAGGACAAGGACCTCAATGATGACTCAGAAATGTCGTTTCACGCACTCGTGTGGCGTTACTCACGGCAGAGAAACAGTAAATGACACCAGATTCAACGACGAGGAGAAGAATGTCGTTACTCCTGGTGCTCTTCTTCTCGCCGTTCAAGGCCCCGCGAATCGTCCGCCAATGTTGCCTATCAGAAAAAAATAAGTCTTACAAATAAATTTCACCAACTCGAAAAACCAACAAGGCCGTAGCACCGACGACTCCCGTGGCAGTTAAATTGGAGAGCAGCGATGTTACCAAGGTGGTAACTTGTAGAATGTTGATTGCTTCGCCTACAAAGTCACCGCTAGCGAGGTTGGCGATGGGAGATTCGACCAGACCAGCGATACGGAATGCAATGGTGGCGATGACGGTGACTGTATGCATGAGTGAATAAAGATCCAGTGCGACGGCCGAGAAACATACGGGTGGTGATGCCCAAAAAAACAATTGTGATCCACAAGTACTTCCTATGGTTGCGGAGGCAGATGATCCATGCCCTCCACACCACTACGCCATCACTGAGGCAATACTGAATTTACGGGATTAGATTATTTGGGAGCATGCGAGAAAAGAAGCGGACCGACATTCAGCAGGGTGACCGCGTTCCACAGAGGAGACCATTGGGTGACTGCAGTATGGTCGGGAATAATCTCGGACGGATGCAACGCCAGGTTGATGAACTGGTATATTCGGTCGAATTCGTCCGCAACGTTGTACCCCCAATATGCCGCCGAGAGCAGGTACATGAAGGTAGTGATCCCAAACATGACCTGGTTCACTCGGGTATTCAGCTTCCGTTGTCTATGAAACGGTCAGGATCCCCGCCATATCAGAGGCAGGAGAAATCTGACAATAGCATCCGGGTGGATAAAAATATTAAAACGGAGTAGAGACCTGCACCGCGAGGAGTGTGAGCGCTGGACGGTCCACCAACAGACATTTTGGGTGCATACCGAAGAAGAACGTTTGAATCACCAGGCCGACGCTAAAATAGATCAAACTTTGCGAGTCGCTGGCTATCTGCAGCTTTTCAGTTGAGTTCAGAAACGCCATGATGGTCTTGAAGGAACGGAACAGCAGAGAACTAGAAAAAAACGTCCCTTCCGGAGGGAGGGTCCAGAGAAACCGAACTAGGCGGCGAGAAGATGGCGGTTCGGAAGAAAGGGAGAACGACGCCGCAGGCTGCCACTGCGACACCCAAATGCAGGAAAACTATGTCATCATGATGATTTGATATACCTACCGTAACCTAACAATAGTTCGATTGAGCAATTCCTACGGACGGGCGGTGCCCCAGTCTGCCTTTCGGAGAATACGGCACATCGACTCATTACAGCGAAAGCGCGTGCAGCTAACGTTGAGCGGTGGGACTTGAAGCTGAAAGCTCAAAGTGTCCTGGAAGAAGAGGCGCCAGGCCAGATCAGAGCTGTCAGAATTTCATATATACTAGATAGATCAACGCTGATCAGTGATCTTCGGGGTCACCGCCACCAGCCCGTTCATAGCCGGGACCTCGCAACAGCCGCCGACAGCCGAGCAATGAGCCTACGAAGGCCCCCGGTCACTCACCCATAACTCCGTCCGCCAAAATTCCAAAATTCTCGCTGATTTACTCTATGGAATTTGGGTCTCGGAGCCCTGTTTTACTCTATCCCGGACGGAATTTTTGTTCCCACAGTTGATTTTTCCGCTCCGGCCCTCTCTAGTGGATTTTTCCAGCCCAGCATCTCGCTGAAGCCGTTTGGTGCGATTACTGCTGATCTTGACAGCGATTGGCGAGCAAAACTGACATGAAAGTGGCTGGGAAAATTCCGGTGGTTGGGCCGGCTCCGCCCGATTTACTCTATGGCGGACGGGTTTGGCCGGACCTATTTTACTCTATATCACGGACTGAAAAATCGATTTTTTCGCCCTCTGATTTACTCTATTCCGGACGGAGTGATGGAGAGGCGGAGGAAGCACTGGCAGCCCCTATCTTACTGAACCAAGTCAACAAAAATAATTGATGCCCGAGTGACCGGGGGCCTCCTACGAGGCGTTTTGAGGAACGGAAGCAAAAAAAAGTCGGCTGGGAGAAACGCGACCAACTCGAGTTGCACTCACTCGAGATGCCGCAACCGCATCACCGAGTATTTTCTACCGACTTTTACGTAGTACGAAGAGTCCCGAATTAACTCTGTGGTAGTTCAATTTTAACTGTTCACTGGCAGTTCCAGTTTCACCTCGCCCCGAAACCGCGCCCGTTTCGACTACAAAAATAAATTCTGATAATAGTAATGCTCGGTAGGTAGGCTATACAAATGCGTAGGTATATAGGGAATACAAGTAAGTAGTACATAGCTATGTAGATAGTGTGTCAACGAACGAGCGTGTGAGTACAACGAGGTCGTGCACAGTACAAGTCCGCATACATATGTCCAGCGTTCAAAAGTCCAGGAGTGCGAGTAGTGTCCGCGCGCCCAGCGCAAGCACAAGTCCGGGCCCGAGCCCGAGCCCCCCACTCGCGCGGCGCCCCGCGGCATTCGTGTCCTGGCTCTGCCCCGACCCCGTCCCCCCGCCCGCGCCGGGCGCCGGGACATAGCTCGTCGCGGGTAGGTCCCCAATCGCGAGCACCTCCTGCGTCCCAATCACGCCCGAGCCGACCATCACCTGCACACCAACAGACGGCACGCCATTGACAACGACGAACAGCAGCGCGGGCCCCGGCGCGAGGATCGCGGGGTTCGGCGGCAGCTGCGACACATGGAGCGTCGCCGTGTTGTTCTCCCCGTACGCCGTGTACGTCGAGTCCAGCTGCACGTAGCGCTGGCCCATATTCTGCGCCGACCATCAGTACATCTGTGTTGTGTTATAAAATTTCGAGAGAAAAGTCGAACCATCGCGTGCGTCGAAAAGCCCGTGCGGATGATGATAACCGTGGCGTTCGCGGCGTTGTTGGCGTCGCCGGAGAGATCATCCGAGGACAGCGTGACGTCAAACGGCGGGCCGCCGTACGACAGCTGTGAGAGCAGCCCCTGGGGCTGCGGCCGGCGCGCGTTGTAGTACGACGGGTAGAACTTCTCGACGCGGTACTCCGTTGGGTACTTGATCGTTGGGCCCACGTTGTAGTCGCTGTTCGGGTTCGAGCCCGCCACGATGACGGCGCCTGCGGCACGCCGGCGGGTCAATCAGATGCCAATCAATGGAGGGAAAAACGTGACGCACCGTCGGGGAGGAGGGTCGCGGAGGAGTGGTACATGCGCGGAACGGTGCTCGCCTGAAGCCCAGATCTATTCCACCGTGCACCGGCGGGCGCACTCGGGTCGTAGATGACCGGTGTCAGGACGGGGTTGTCTGCATACGACATCCCAATCGCCCAGGATTCGTTCCCGTACCCAGCCGTCCCTGCCCCAACGTCAGCACAACACCCACAACAAACACTCAGAGCTTACCCGTGCGCGCGCCATTGAGGCACAGCACGCGTCCGTCGGGCAGGAAGACGAGGTTCCCCATGGAGCGCCCTTCAGGCAGCGGGTCGTCATGCGTGTACGTCTGGCTGTAGTCCGGCGTAATCTTGACACACGACGTCGACGCGGGGAACGCCGCGATGTTCCAGTCCGTCGACCAGTCGTCGTTGTCCGACCCGCCGCAGAACATCACCGTCGCCGTCCAGTTGTTCGCGGGGGTGAGCGGCAGCATGATGTTCCCTGCGCTCGCGGGGTACGCCCGCACGGCGTCCGGGATGTCGTCCAACTGGTACTCAGCGTGCGACGCCGGGTCGAGCAGGATCGTCGCGCGGTTCGCCTGCATGAGCAGTTTCCCCGAGGGCAGAAGGAACGTCAGCGGATAGAGGTTGATCGGGAGCGTGTCGGAGAGGAAGGGCGAATTGATGGGCGCGCCGGTGGACGGGTAGAACTCGTAGGTGGGGTTGTCTTGCCCGGCGTCGTTGACGTAGCCGCCATTGTTGCACCCGCCGATCTTTGATTAAGTTAGCTCAAGGTTTTTGAATTCGGGATGCCGCTCTTACGATGATGGCGGAGCCGTCTTGAAGAGTTTCCCTGTGGAGTGTGTTAGTATGTATATGCAGCGGGGTAGTGTTGGGGACAATTTACACGGTCGGGTACCACCGGCGCGTCGTCATCGACGGGCCCAGCGTCCACTCGCACTTGCCGTCGTCCTTAGGGATCAGTTCCCTGAAGAAGGTTAGTAAAAATAGCGGGGAACTAGGGGGAACGGACCGAATCCTGGAACGCAAATTTAGCGTGGCGTTTAATGAAAAAAGGAAACAAATTACGATTTCCCACCGTCGGGATCGTCGTACGGTCCAGCACCCGACGAGCTAGCGGCTGCGTCACCGCCATAAGTGACGGCTTGGTTGCCGCCTGAATCGAATAAAAAAACGATCATGAAAAAAAAAGTATCGATGCCAAAGAACGAAGATCTCACCAATATTAATCCAAGTCCCATTACCGAGAACAGTCCCGCCCGCACAAAAAGTGTTTGTGATGGCGTCCATGGCCCGCTGCGAGTTGGCGCCCAACGCGTATTCTGCGGCACATCAACGAGGGGTTGCGAAATTTTGACGTGAACGCACCGGAGGCCCACGCGGGGTGGCCGTCGATCTGGGCTTTATTATTTTCGACTTTGTCGAGGATGAACACCTTGTCGAGGGTGCCGACGAACATCTAGAGCGTAGAGACGCGTAAACATGCGGGCACGGCATGTGAGGGAATCACACGACCTGCTGGGCGCTCACGAGCGAGTTGCCGATGATTTCGAACTCGCCGATGGCACCGGTGGACGAGGGCTGGCCAGGCGGGCTGAGGATGGTGGGGGAGGCGACCTGGGCGAGGACGCAAGCGATGGAGGCGAGAAAGAGAACGAGTGAGGCGGGCCACATCGCGAGGCCCGGGGTATCAGAGACGCGAAATAGTTATATAGAAAGAGTGTGAGGCCCAGAGAATACAAAACACGGCGAGGGGGGTAGCGCGGGGTGAAATAAATGGGAGCGGGGAGTGTCAACCCGACATCAAATACGGGGACTCGGTGCCAAGCCGCAAGAAACATATCGATCAGATCAGGTGGCCGTTCTTGTCCTTTTCTCCTTTACGCTCGCTGCTCTACGTTTGAGATCCTTGCTTCTAGTCATTTGGCAGGGCTAGAGACCAACCTTGTCATGGTAAAACTGAACATCGACGGGTTCATTGTTTCCATTTGTAATTTAACTGGCCCATATGTCGCAAACGCTCGTTAGCATTCGGAGGCGAAGCAAATTGCTCAAATCTAGGGACTTCCGCCGAACTCTAGGAGGCTCTTGTAGCTCAAGTTGTACAAAGTGGCACGCCGACACTCCGATCTCAAGACGTATATCGCAGCATCGCTCGTCGAGACATTTGGAGGCTGCTCATCTGGATGCTCGGCATGGGTTTTTCCGATAGGTATTTGCGCGCGAGCTCAGGTCGTGAGTGCAACATAAGTTGGTAAGAGCGTATAGGCTCGAGTCGTGCTACTTACACTGCCACCTGTCCCTTTTGGCGTTGCTCGTACACAACTCTCATCCTCACACGGTGCACTCAAAGCTCTTTCGCATTTTAATTTTGCTTGCTCGCATCCACACGTCTTTTTTCCCCAGCCTCCCGTCCCTCTGAATGTCCTTAAGCTTCCTCCCGACCCTCGGTGGCCGGCCGAACCCGTGCCCCCGTCCCGTCTTCCCCGGGCCGACCCGGACTTCCCCGCTGCTTTCATGATCAGTTGGCCAGGACGGCTGTAGTCTCATAATCGTTCTGAGGAGAGTCTATATAAAGTCTGGACTGTGATGGGGGGTGCCTCTGAGAGTCGACCGTGGGAAGATGCTGAGTTTGAAATCGAAAATCTCGGTGCAATAGCTTTCGAAATCGACCTGTTAGAGATTCATGTTTTGGGGGAGCAGTTCTCAAGCATTTAAGAATACCGCCTAAATTTTCCTGGAGGTGTGGGAGCATCCTTTGCGGGAATCGAGTGACGATAATTTGGCGGTCCATCGCAGCCATCAAAGAATCAAAAGTATTACAGGCGCCATCACAGTTGAGATCATCCCACGGTCGACTCTCAGACCCCTCATCAAAGCCTAGACTATGTAGGACGGCTGATCCCCGTACACTCACAAAAGCCTCCTCTCCCCTTCATCGATTGCGCGCACAGCGCGGTTCTGGTGCAAAGCACCGGGAAAACCTGGTGCAAAGCACCAGTTTCCCATCCTTCTCTAATTCTGCGAACGCAAGGTCACGGATCGGAACGGCCGGGTACACATGTGCAGCGCAATCATTGAATCAAACCGATCATATCTTTTGAACTCTTTCGAACTTCGCTCGAAAATTTGCTCCAAACCTCGTTCAGACTCGGTCCGCTGTCTACGGTCTGCGAGGGAACTTGCTGCTTGATTCTCCAGTGCCACAGGTGGCATGTGTCCATCGGTCTAATTAATGTCCGACCTGGTTCCTCCGGGCGCCTTATCTTTGCCTAAACCAGAACAACTTGTCAAACTTCCGTTGTTGGCGCTTTTGGATGTCCCCCCAACCACCTCTGCTTACCCCCTCATGTCGGTTCCCCCAGGCGTCATTTGCAGCCCTGAGCAATACTCACAATCTCTATCTGACTCTGCCGATATTTATTGCCTCACCCGAGGCCAGAGCATCGGGCTCACCGTATGTCTCAACGCTTGTTTTAACCTAAAAAAATTGTTCCAACCGAATTCACCGCAGGTCACATCGGAGGCGGGCTTGATCTCCCTTGTCGCTGTACTTGGAGTGTTCACTCTAATAATTGTGCGGCCTCTGTACCCCGCAACCAATTTCGTCGCTGATAGCCCGTAGCGCAATGGAATTCGCCACGTCCGGCGGACGGGAAAGTGGTACCTCGTGCAGGAGCCCATGGACGTCCTTATGCTGTCGCTGTTCATCGCGGATCTCATCCAGGCGATCGGCGCCGTCATGGACATCCGCTGGGTGCACAGCGGCCGGGTCGAGATCGGCGCCTTCTGCACCGCGCAGGGCGTCGTCCAGCAGCTCGGCGAGACGTCGGTGGCCCTCACGACCCTGGGCATCACCGTCTTCACATTCGTCGGCGTGTGGTACCGCAAGGGACTAGGCGCCACGTTCTCGGCTACGATCCTTATCGGTGCCGTATGGCTTTTTGTGATCCTCCTCGTCGGGATTGGCAACGCGGAGCATAAACACTTGGAAAGCCCTACTCCGTACTGGTGCTGGCTCGGGCAGAGTTATTTGGGGCTGCGGATCGGGGGCGAGTACATGTGGCTTTGGGTCACGCTCGGCGTGTCCGCCGTCGCGTACCTCCTCCTGTTCTTCTGGGCGCGCGGAAACATCACGGTGAACGAGGGCTCCTGGTGGCGCTTCGCCGTGCACCCCTCGTCCGCGAACGCCGTCGACCGGGGCCTGCGCCGCAGCTCGTACACGATGATCGCATACCCCGTGTGCTACTCCGTGCTCATCCTCCCGCTCAGCGTCGTCCGCTGGATCGGCTTCACGCACAGCGACGCAGCGATTCCCTCCGCGGCGGAGTTCGCGGTCATCTCCGTGTACGGGCTCAGCGGCGCGATCAACGTTCTGCTGCTGCTCAACACGCGGCCGAACTCGGTGCTGTTCGGCGACGGCGGCGTGCCCACGGACGACGGGCGCGCGCCCTCGCCTGTGGGGACGTACCTCAATGAATCGGCATCCGACTTCCGGGCGCGCGAACGCAGCCAACGCAGCCGGGACAGCAGTCTGCAGCTGGGTCGGCTACCGTCTGCGTCGGATGGCGACGGGTGGGACCTCCCCCGGGCAAAAGGTGTGGTGCATAGGCACCAAGACGACAACTCGATGGCGACGACTGTATGATACCAATAAGTACCATGTAGACAAAATGTATTTCGGATTAATTCTGCTCGATGTACTAGAATGTATGTAGTAGTTACAATTGTCTTCCTTCTTCCGTGCTTTCCTGTGGCGCCACGATGTCTTAATTGAATGCGGGGTAAGTTAAAGAAGCAATCAAGCGGGGCAATCCAATGCTGTACCTTAACACACGTTGCCTTCGCGCGCTCTCTCCGCCACCGCAGGTAGCCCAGGCCACGTCTCGAGTTGCCCAGATACGAACGGATCTATCCCTTACTTGGCCTGCTGTGAATCTGACTGGAGCTTGCAACACCTTGTATCTATATATTGGTCGTCTGCACCGCTGACTCTCCTCCGATGCAAAATCCCGACCGGCCAGCTTTTGCAAGGGCATTTACAAGCTCGTTGCTTGGCCCGCCAACGCCGACGAATCTCACGCCGACTGTCTCGACTCCAAAGACTGCCACTATGCATGTCAAACGCGTTACTTTGACTTCAAAGAAAAATTGGTGGATGGGTGCGTAGCTGATCACTTGGGAGCCATGCTGCATTCTGACGACGTGCAGTGGAGATGGACGAGGAGGAGCCCACAGACGTGACTGCATTCACGTCTTCTTCAGAGGAGACAGCGGTGGATAATATCGATTCTCTGTACAACTACGACCACCACCCGTCGGATGTGCACCATTCAGAGCCAAAAGTGCGGCAAGCACCCACACCAGCGCCGTCGCAGACGATATACAACCCATCCCAACACCCCAATCAGCTCTTCTCGTTCCCCACACCACTCGCCTACACCGCGCCAAAGGGCTCCTCCAACCCCACGGCCAGTCTGTCTCCTTGCGCGCATGGCTCCGCCTCTGAACTTTTCAAATGCATAGTCAAGAAGCCCGACGTCATCCAGCTCGAGATCAACGGCGAGATGCAGTCCAACGCGTCCGACGTGACCGTCCAGTTCCTCGCCGAGCTGCGCGTCTACACGACGCTCAGCCGGCACCGCAACGTGTGCGCGTTCCTCGGCTCGCTCGAGAACGTCGGGATGGTCCTTGAGTACATCGACGGCCGCACGCTCTACGACGTCGTCATCGCGCGCCCGCCGCTCTCCGCGCCCAAGAAGCGCGATTACCACAACCAGCTCATCGACGGCCTCGCGCACCTCCACTCGTACGGCCTCTCCCACGGCGACCTCTCCCTGCTCAACGTGCAGGTCACGACCGGCAGCGACACCGTCAAGCTGCTCGACTTTGGCCGGAGCGTCTCCGCGGACTCGGACTACACGTCCCCCGACGACGCCCCCGCGGACCCGTTCGCCGCCGCCGTCAGCCCTGCACGCAAGACGGAGCAGATCCACCCGGGCACGCGCCCGTTCTCGGCGCCCGAGGTCCTGCGCGGCGAGTGCCAGGACGCGCGCCTCGCGGACGCGTACAGCTTCGGCATGATCCTCATCTGCCTCGACCGCTGCGAGAGCGTCGACGTCAAGCCGTGGGACCAGCGCCGCGACGTCCTCCCCGCGGATCTCTTTGACGGCTGCGACGTCTTTGGAGAGCGCGCGCGCGAGTATCTCCGCCGCTGGGACGCGGGCCGCCGCCGTCTCAAGAAGGAGGACATGGTCGACGTCGGGACGTAGGTGTGCATGCGACTTGCTCATTATGATATGCTTGCGCGCTCGCACGCCTTCCGCTTGGGCTCGCTGTAAACTACGAACACATACTACAGCGCTCGCTGTGCATCCCTGGGTCTCATGCATTAACTGCTCGCTGGGCTAATGGATAGTTTGGGCTGAATGGATATGTATAATTTTGTACCGAATTTATAGGCATAGTGTGGAGCTGGTGCTTAAGCGCCCAAGCGCTCACTGTAACTGGTTGGAAATGATCAGAATTTTTCGAGACTGGTATAAGTAATACACTCTCCATCCTTTTGCTCTGGGGTTCTTGCAAAGGATCTCAGGCTATTCTATCCTATCCTATCCACATAGGAAACTCATATTGATCTCTTTAGAAAACCGGGATTATTCTATTTAACAACCCCCCTTGTTGAGAACAACCCGGGTTGTTGGGGGTTGTTGGAAAGATATTCTATTTAAAACCTTGGTGATTTTTAAGCCAAGATCTGATGATCGCTGATGGCGGGCGTGGCGGGAAGGGGCGGGAAGGGTTCGGGGAATTGCTCAGGTACAAATAATGCTCTAAAAGAGCCGAAAAAATTCTTGCACGTTGGAGATCATATGAGCTGACTCCCTAAATTTTACTGGCCATTCTAATGTCCAGGGGAGATGGAATTCGAGGCATTTTACCGTTTGTACACGACAAACTCCTCAGAAACTCCCAAATCAAGATGGAAAATTGAGGGAAAATTGGAGAAGCAGTGTGAAGGTGCTCTGATAGATATGGGCTGGTAGACGCACGTGTATACTCTTCTTGGGACTCCAAAATTTCCAAATATTGCGAGCACCGCGGTCAAAGCGTTGATTTTCCTGATCTTATCAATTTTTGTTGGCATCCAAAAATAAAACATATTTCCCAGCAACCCCCGAATAACCTCAACAACCCATGTTGTTCTTAACAAGGGGGGTTGTTAAATAGAATTATCCAGAAAACCGGATGGAAGGATTCAAGCTTCTCGCGTCTTTTTTCTCTTCCCTTAAAAACATTCTAGAACTTGTGCCGACACGTCATTGTTGTAATTCTAATCTTGCAATTAGACACCGGCGCGGGAAAGCTGAACAATTGTCGCACTCTCAGTAGACCAGATCCTTCCCATCGCGAGTTGATCGCAGGCCATGGTGCGAGGTTGAGCAGCCTATTTGCCAATGGGGCCAAGGGAATGATATCAACGAATATGGCTTCTCATCGGATTTCCCACAGTACTGGAACAGCGTATATAGGGCAAGCATATGCTAACAGACCAGACCTACCATACCAGCATGACAGGGAATGGGACGCACCACGAAGAGGAGGACCTCGCCACGCGTATCGCTGCATCGGGCAAGGTGCGCGAGATACGCCTCAGCCCGGATGGCGTGTACGTCGTCTACCAGGACCAGCATCAATACAAGGTCGGCCCGAGCACCGAAGCGGATCTGTGGGTCGCACGGACAGACGTGCCGGGAAGCGCGCGCCTGCTCGTCGCAGGTGGGTGCTATAACGGCGGTGTCGTGTTCCACCCCGACGCACGGCGCATCGTATTCTTGAGCGACCGCGCGACGCCGGGCAAGGCGGGGCAGATGTACGTGCTCGACATCACGGCGGAGGCGGGCACTGAGCCCGAGGCGATTACGACCGGAAAGACGGTGCAGGGGTTCGACATCTCGCCGGACGGTACGCGCATTGCATTTCTGAGCCCGGCGCCGGTCGGGGAGGCGTATACTGCGCGGATGAAGGACAAGTACGACGCGAAGGTGTACGGGGAAAAGGTCGGATTGTCGCAGATTATGCTGTACGACTTCGCGACTGGGGAGACGTCCGCGGTGGAGGGGATCCGCGACGACAGGCATGTTGAGAGCCTCACATGGAGTCCCGATAGCAAGGAGCTGCTGTACCGCCTCCGGGAGAACAAGGGTGTCGAATATTCCGAGATGCCTATCCTCGTTGAACGGATGGCCATCGCGGCAGAAAATCCTGTCCCCATCCGCGTCGCGACGTACCCGCGCTCCCCTGCGGGCCAAAACGTCTGGCTCGGCTCGGGGCACATCGCGGACCTGCAGAGCTACATCCCAGCAAATACCCTCGATGCACGTACACTCTTCGTCCACCGCACCGGGGAGCCGTTCTGCACAGGGAATGAAGGCGGGACGACGCGGCTCTACGGCGACACGGAAGACGCTGTCCGCATCGTCAACATGCAAGCCGGGGCCGCTAATACAGACGGCGAGAGCTTCCTCGCGGTCGAGGTCTGCAAGGACATCGACACGCACATGGACGTCGTCGTGTGTTCTGCCGACGGCGTCCGCGTTGTATCGACCATATTCAAGACGGACGACGACGCCATTTGGTTCAGTGCTTGGGACGCAAAACGTGTCGTGGATGCGGCCGGGGAGGTCTCGTACATCTTCGCGGCGATCCTGAGCTCGGCCACCCGCTACGAACCACCCAACGCATTTACGATACGCGTCGATAGCAAGGGGACACTCAAGACGCGCGCCAAATTGTCGTCCCATTTGCAGTGGCTGGCAGACGCGCCACGCCTCCGGACAGAAATTGTGTATTGGAATGCGAAGGATGGCACGCGTCTAAGTGGTGTGGTGAAGTATCCTCCGGACTACGAATCTGGAAGGCTGCCGACAGTGCTCTTTCTTCACGGCGGTCCGTATCGGTGAGGCCAATTATATTTGCTCGCGGCAAGAGCTGATGGTCTTCCCCTCGCAGCCGCATGATACTTGGTCCGTGGTCCATTGTCTTTGTTGATTCTGATCTAAACGCACGCCCAGACTACATGCCGTACTTTTGTCAATGGCGCGAGATCCTCGCATGGTCAGGATATCTAGTTATTTCACCTAATTATCGAGGAAGTGAGTGACCAGTCCTCAGACACAATACTCTTACCAACATCGGGAAGGCCAGGGCCGTGGGCACGAGTTCGCGGATGCCGCAAATCTCGGAGTGGGAGTATTGGATTGGCCGGACTGCGACAGCATGGTGGACGAGATGATCCAGCGCGGGGTCGTTGATCCAGAACGTTTGGCCGTCGGCGGTTGGAGCCATGGTGAGCCCACAAACTGGCAGAGTAGCGCTTATGCAAAAATATGCAGGGGGTTCCATAGCAGCATGGGGAATCACGAAGACCAAGACACAGTACAAGGCCGCAATCATAGGCGCGGGGGCCACGAACTGGGAAGGGATGGTGATGGAATCCGGATCGCCAGAACTCGAAGTCAATTTTTCTCCAGCGGCTGCGAAAACGATGCTGATGAAATATTGGTAGGCGGCTATTGGGCAGAGCACTCCATGGGACCACGACGCTCCAGGCGAATCAACACGGAAGACAAGCCCCATACACTCGGTCTCTGGTGTCAGTACCGCCGTGCTCATTCTTCATGGCGATAAGGACGAGCGGGTGCCACTGGGCCAGGCGATCGGGTTTTGGCGGGGCTTGAAGAGACGCGCAGCAGACAGGGGGAAAGAGGCCGCTGAACTGGTCATCTACCCTAGAGAACCTCACGGGTGAGTTGTGATTGACCGAACGCGTGAACGGGTGTACCTGATATTCGTGTAGATTCGTGGAACGCAAGCACGCAGAGGATGTACTAAGACGCGTCGTGGCGTATTTAAAGATGTGGCTGTAGACGGAGTTATTATAATGTAATCTGTGAAAAGACGAGATTAGAAACGAGATTCGACGGCAGCAATATTAATGACAATCACAACTTATTAATATTTCGGACCAGCGTGGGCAGGGTACATATTAATTTAGCAAGGGGATCAAGGACCCGACCCCGCGAGTTCCGTCTTCGCTGAGAGTAAAGCCTCCTAGAACAAATTATCAGTGACGAAGTGGTGGACAGGGTTTTATTGCGCACCGTAACCAATGCCTGCCTTGCCTCGTCCTTCATCTCTTTCCATCTCTCCTCGTAGTTAATCAGTAGATTTTCATATAGTCTCCGTTTGCCCGTGTCTGCTCTTATGGACGTCCGAATGAGAGCCTGGAGGACGAGTACACCAGCAACCCATTCCACCTCGTCGTCCTCCCAAAGGCAATCTTGGGCCATCAAGTTACTGAAGGTGTCCCCATAATCACATCCTTGCCCGTCGGAGTTGTGTATGTCGTAACCAAAAGTGAAGACCCCGACTTCCAGGGCAGCGGCGTGGATGCGTGCCCACTGTATATGATCTTTGCGCCGTGCCCGGTCCAGGGTAATTCTATGTAGTTCGAGTGACATGGAAGAAGGGCCCGACGAAATGGAAGGCACGTTGGGATGGACATTCGCGGCTGATGTAGGTGTCCATTTCGCGGATCTGCGGATTTGCATCTGGAGAGCGGTGGCCGCGGCAAGAGGCCCCGATACACCTGCATGAATGACGGCGGGTGTAAAGTAGGCGGCGGCCCTAAGATAGCTCGTCAAGAAACGGTTCGGGGGTGTATTGTTCCTGTCCCATTCCGTCGATATGGCTTGGAAGAGGGCGAATATCACGGGCCTGAGGGATAATGGAGATTGATTCGATGTGACGAATGCCTGTATTTGAGACGCAAGTATGGGCGCATCGACATTGGTCAGAAATGAGTCCCGCAAGGAAGCAACGGTGACCGGGGCTAAAGTGGCTGGAGGGGGCGAAGGCGAAGGCTGGAGTGCATTTGCCAATGTACTCGGCAGGGAATATGAAGCGGGTATTCGTGCTGCCACCGTTGTTGGCGATGGAGTTACAGCGGGAGTGTTTTCTGCGTGCGAGTACGTGCCTGCAGTGATGGTGGGAGAAGAACTCTCCGGATGGCCGTAGTTCCTATTAATCGTTAGAACGCCAGAGTTCGCATCCTGGTCCCATGCGTCGCGTCGGTCTCTGGTTAGCTCGGTAGCTGCTCCTTGAGATCGTAAGTAAATGACTTGGCAGGGAAACGATCGAGCCACCTTTGTCCACATTTTTTCTTGCAGACTTGGGCTTCCCCTCTGTCCTTCGCCTGTTCCGTCCGACTGTATTCTTGAACCAATTGTATAATTGCTGTTTTCACAGTCAGCTCACATTTACCTACTTGCCACCTGAGACCGCAAGACGCACCTCTTTAAATCTGGTCTCCGATTCTATGCCACCATCGGAATCCTCTGGGAGACCAAATCGAGTGATAAACTCGGCAGCTCGCTCGAGAGCATACTTTTTTGGGTCTCCCCTTGCGGAACTCGAATTTGTGCGTCTCTCAAATTCAGGGAGATAGCTGAGGAACGTGAGTTTTTCTGTAGACATAGCTGGGCCCTATACCAGCCTCTTCAAAAAATTGATCTGCGCCTCCGTATACTGCACCTTGGGGAAAGTCCGCGAACGAGAGGACATGCTGTTTCAGAACGAGGCAGAGAGGCAGGCCTGAGAGAAGGATTTCGGATGTTCGGGCCGATCTCAAACCGAGGTAAGAGGTCGATCCGAGTCATTGTTGAAGTCTGGCTATACACATATAACTCTAGGAGGGCCGCGCAGGCTGAAAATCAACCTAAGATTCAACCAGTATCAGGATGAAATATAGCGGGCCATAGGATGATTTTCACCGACATTAGGTTGAAAATCAAGTGGCTGTAGGTTACGTCCCATAGGATGAAATCACCTCTAAAACCGTCACTTTCAACCTATCGTCCCGCCGACTTTTCTGGGTGTTTATCAACCTAGTGTAGAATAATCTGACCTCATCCTATAAACAGCCGAATATCGCCCGGGTTTTGGAT
Organism: Mycena maculata; assembly: GCA_029448575.1. NCBI lineage: Eukaryota > Fungi > Basidiomycota > Agaricomycetes > Agaricales > Mycenaceae > Mycena > Mycena maculata. The sequence continues at coordinate 142,561 of JARJLG010000103.1, forward strand.
GAAAAAGAGGAGCGAATATATTGATGTGGTATATAAAAACATTTCATATTGCTATTCTATACGCCACAGCCGCTTCGAGACATCCCGGTGTACCCATCTGTATCAACTACATGGATGTGGATGCGAATGGAATGATGCGGTCCAAAATGTAAGGGCTGTCGTGCCCCAGCAAGCAACGGTGCACGGAGTATGTTGAACGAAAATAAGCGGTAGTCAGCATGGATACTCTAGTTAAAATGACTTCGCACCTTCAGTTTCGTTCCCCCGTGTCCCCCCGAGGCTCATTGTAAGATGACATTTCACAGTAGAGTTGCGTGTCCAAGAACCAGCCAGTCCAAAGTTGATCAAGCACAAGACATGGAGGCAAAGATGAAGAAGGGCTTGAGGAATATCAATCATTCTGCGCAGGACTTGGCATTTTTCACTTGCGGTGGGCCGAGAGTGTGTGCGCGACGGATAATTGAATGAATTGGCTCCGATTGAGGCACTGGAGGAGGGTTGCGGGTACGATATGACTTGACACTTGCCATCTTGGAGGTGAGACTTTAGAAGTCTTGAGGGGATCTTGGTAAGGTTTCTAGAGACGGCGACGCAGGGTGGGGGAAAGAGAGAGAAACACAGCGCTTATCGATCGAGTCATCAACCATCGATCACGCCATCGCATGTGATCGATCGGAGTTTAAATACGGGTGAAATTTCGTTGGCGCTGGCCCGAACTTCACGTTGAACTCATCACAACGAACTAGAGAGAATAGTACAGGGAAGAGGTCAATCAGACATGGTATTGCTGATCGTGTTTTGAGCTGTTCGGGCTGTCTGACACAATTCAACCTATTGTAGGTTGATATCAGGCGTAGGTTGATATTCTTTGTGGTACCAACCGACGTGAAATCACTCTCTGATAGGATGATGTCCTCAGGATGGATCTCAACCTAAGAAATAGGTTGGAAAATATCAACCTAAAATCAGCCAATTATAGGTTGAGAGTTACTTTTCATCCTACATTTGGTTGAAAATCATACTGTGTTGGTCCTATAGTGTAAGAGACTATGATTTCACCTCTCTCGACCCAATGGGGCGTAGTCGACGTAGCCTCCGACGGACTCCGACGATGTGAGCGCACCTCACGCTCCGTTCGTCTTCCGGTCAAACTTGACTGCATCAAGAGACTGCGACGATTCAGTCGGGGTTGCTAGGTCACATTCAAGTTGCCATTTGTTTTCAGTCCGCTGGTGATCCTGACTTTAAGTTGATCTGTATGCCAGAAGATTAGGATCAAAAAGCTCATTGGGCGACCATCTCTGCAGCGTCTCACGGCCACTGACGCATACCACCACGGCTACGATACGGCTATCTGAGCGACCCCGCAACAGCTACCTAGCATTCATTTGAATCTGATTGTGGATTCCACCGGTGTACTCAGTTACCCGGGCGTCCAGGACTACTTATTCGGACTAGCGCTTGCGAGATGCTGTACTGCTTTGGTCGGCCCCACGTCATTTTCTCTTTTTTTCTGGATTTGAAGCTTTCGCTGCTCGCGAGACTCCCTCTGGAGGGATATCTCTTTTGAGTTTTGCTTTTCTTCGACGATGGCGTCGTCATCTGTTACCACGCAAAGCTTCAGCAGCGTCGGGGAGGGTTTAATATATGACGTGGTCGGCCTGGTGGCGCAGACTTTCGTTTTCGGTGCGTATTTCTTATCTCGAGTTTCGGAAAAAAGCTGAATATATTTGCATGGGTAGGGCTCTTCACAATCCTCATATCTTTGTCGACGCGGATGTTACTGTAAGCGTTAATACCACCTGGACTTGTGATAGAGTCTCTCATCTATAGTTGAATAGGAAACGAGGATTGAGGACGCTCACCAACTGGGTCATATTATTCCTCACCGTCTATATGTACCTCCTGGCCAGCGCATACTGGGGCTACTGCATCGCCGTTGTGGTAGACAGGATGCTAGCTTTCATCGCAGCTCCCCCAAGCGCACGGGGTACCATTCAAGTTCCTGATCACGACAACGTTACGAAATGGTCGCCTCTGTTCAACGCGGTCGCTCTGATCAATGTAAGCCAGATTTCTTCTACATTTGCTGTTCAACATTATTCATCCTTGAATCTCCAAGTACGTCCTCAGTGACGGCGTTGTAGTGTGGAGGGCATGGATCATCTGCCAACGCAGACTCAGAAAATACCTCTGGATTGCAATTGTTTTCTTGATGCTCACCGCCAGTGCGTCCCGTTTGCTTTGCCTCTAGATGTCATTTTTGACGACCCCCCCAGCTTCGGTGTTCCTGACAATTGGGTTCAGAGGGGCTGCGTTTATGCAAGCTCCGATAAAAGATCTGCCCGAAGGCAGCCCCCTCGTTTCCGCAATCAATGTCCTCCAAATTTCCAACATCGCCTTATCGCTGGTTTCGAATTCAACTGCGATGGCCGTTGTTGCAGCCACTGCGTGGTCCGTTGAATTCCTTGTATATCTAATTCTCGTGCTAAAACCACTTGTTCAGGCGACATCGACGAATACTCCGTGCTGCGTTCACGGATGAAAAAACGACCTCCACGGCTAATCAGATCCTTTTTCTTGTTGTCGAGTCTGGCTTATTGTACTGTGTCTCTGCCGTGAGTGATAGCGCGAATCCGTCGGAGACGGGTCTGATTTTTGCCGTTCTTGCAGATCACGGTCCTAGTGGCATCGCTTATACGGTTGCCCCACGGCACTCTGGGGGATCTGTACACCCCAATAAGCATACAATTCGCCGGCGCGTACCCTTCGATCGTGACTTTGCTCGTCAGTACGAAGCGCTCCCTGAATGAGACGGCCTTTTCGCACATGGTTTCCTCCGACTCGATCCCGTCACAACCTCTCCGATTCGGAAGTGCTTACACTAGCCCGACATCTACAGTGGGTGGTCCAGAACCGATGGATATAACGGGCAGGAATTCTATGCTCATCGCAGAGGCAAAACCTGTTCAGTTAAGCCGTTTCTCTGACGATAGCTTAGCTTAGTTTTGTTCGTCTCCGACCCTGTATCTCGGATATCAATGCTGTAGCCCTAGTGTAGTGCCCATTGGTTGACAGGCCGCTGTACCAATCGACTGAGCCATTTTTGTATTATATATGTATTGGGTAGAGGAATCTATTGAAATCACCTCGTTTATTTTGGAATAGGAACAGGAAACCATATGGGTATACAAGAATCGTGAAGCACTGGGAGGTGCCGCTAAACTTGCTATGACAATCTGAGGAAATCGTCGAGTGGTTGGGACAAAGATATCTCTCTTCTTTTAAAATTGCGTGTGTCTGAAGCCTTTAAACTCCGCCCGGCCATCTCCGTAATGCTCGGCCCGGCAACCCTTTGTCAGCATTACGGAGATGGCCGGGCGGAGTTTAAAGGCTTCAGACACACGCAATTTTAAAAGAAGAGAGACTAGGGCTCCAATCCGTACCCGTATCTACGGGAGGGGTGGAACCGTAAACGTGTACCCGTACCCGTACGGGTCGACGGGTCGGCCTCTAAAATATCAGGATTTGAACCAAAGGACCTTCATCTGAAGGTTCAAATATCCCTGATCAGTGCCCAGGTCAACTCTTCCAGCTATCTCCCTTACCTCCAAATCAAATCCTCCATCTCAGCGCATCCACATCGCTTCCCGTCATTTTCCGTTTCAAACCTTTTAGGCAAGCAGATGAAAACCATTGTGATTGTTCAAATCGGGGCCAATTGATTCCTGTAACAGTTTGGTGGTTGAAATTTGGGGTGCATCGGCATTTGAAGACACAAGTAATAAGTTTTTGTTCTGTTCAAAGAACCGCACCCTGGCTGCACTGCATGAGCCCAGTCTGTGAAACACCCCAGTGGGCCCAGGCTCCAGGTTTGAGTCTTGACCGATTGGTCGGAGGAATGCAAGGAGGAATGCAGAAGGAAACTGCTCACCCAGTTACGAGCACTTATGTAATAAGTTCTCGTTCTTTTCTAAAAGTTTACATGGCCGTTTCGCGAGCTGCGTGAATTATCAGTTACGATTTTATAGTACAAGGAAAATAGTGGCTGTGTTGAAGGCATTTTTAGAGATTCCATTAGATTCTTTCTGGCTACTTAGTGGCTGTGCTCTCAGCTAATGCCGAGCGTACTTCTAAGGTCTGTAGTTCGAACCTGGTTGATGCATTTCTTTTCTATTCAGTCTTCTTCTTTTCTATTGTGGTCATGGCAAGAAGCAGTGTACCTGTTATGTCTAAGTCATTCCAACCCTGCCCCTGCAATCCAGCCAACAAACCTATTGAATTCTTTCAACCATGTGCATTCAACCACAAATAACTATGTTGTCCAATACAGTGTCAAAAGCCACCCAGTGGAACTTAAATTGCTCGAGCACATATTCCAGAACTGGATACATGCCTGGAATCACTTGCCTCCCCCATGCCAAACTTTTCCGAACTTGTTGTGATCCTAATCATATGATTCAACGAACTACCATGGTAGAAGTCAGGATAATAAGCACCTACTGAACAAAATATTGGGATCAGTGGCTCATGCCATTCCCTGTGCATCAATGATCAGTGCGTGGTGAAAATGACAGTACAGGTGCTTAGGTGAGTGGCTCTCCTGATATGAGATATACAATACTCACCCCCTCTATTCTATTCTTCCCTCTTTCCAGGGCGGCATTGAGACATTCATACCTAAGGTTACAAATGTAGATGGGAATCACACTGTTAAATTGTTAAGTTGTTGAGAAGAGAGAACTTTAACTACAATGATGTCAGGGGAAAATGTAGTTTGAATGATTCATAAGTCCCTTCCTTACCCAAGCTTTAAACCTGACTCTTCTAGGCTCAATAGCCCACCATTTAAAAAAATATAAGTACGAGTTTTGCCAGGCTATGCCACGGCCCACATTCCAAGTGCTAAATATTGCCGATGCTGCTCACTGAGATTAAGCACAATTCTTTTTCTACTTCTTTTAAAATTAAGCTTGTCCGAGGCCTTTAAACTCTGCCCAGGTATCCGACAGCTCCTTCTCCGGTGACTCCCTCATTTACAAGAGGAATTAGCGCCCAGCTGGACTCGAAAAACGAGTCAACGACTCCGGCTTTTTCCAAAACTCATTACGACACAAATATCACGAGTTTGAATAAACATTGCAGCTGCCGTCCATTCTTGTCCATTGTACAATTCTCGACTCGGAGTTGAGTCTCATTGTTTTCAGCTGCTTTCAGTCTCCCGTTGGAGTCTCGTCTCAGCATGTAGAGCTACCTGTTCCCTAGTCTCTCTTGACAGACTGACCACACGTAACCTCGTTTCTCCCTGTCACACTAGCAAAAGTGAATGTTCAGCTCAGCTGAACATGTTGCCAAAAATGATGATTTAGGCTTCAAAAGAGCTGGCCTGAAAATGCACTTGAAAAGAACAGATTCAGGGAAGCTTAATAAGGTGCCGAAATAAAGGAAAGCAGGACATTTGGCTGGGCTTAATGTGGTCATTTCGGCAGCAAATTTTGAGTGTTTGAAAGTGAGAATGAAAACCAATTATTGGGCCACACATTCAGACTGCCTGAAAACAACAATTTTGGTGCTGCCAAAAGTGTAGCCAAAAGCAATGCTTTTGACTATACTTTCAGCTATGCCGAAAGAATCACATTCGGCGTGGCCGAGATCAGAGCTGAAAGAAGTTGTTTTGGGTCCAGCTGAAATAGCAGCCGGTTTATTTCGGCCGAAGCCGAAAGTGCAGCTGAAAGTAGCACTTTCGGGGCAGCCGAAAATAAACGGCCACCAACTGTGGCAGTGCAGCAGCTGCTCAGGAGCCGTAGCCATCTGACTGGGAAATTGCGGATTTTTTATTACATGACCAAAGCTATCGGTCAAAAAAACAAACAAGATATTCTTGAGGGCAAAAAAAAATGAAACAAATTCGGAGGAAATAAATTTGGGAAACATTCATATGTGAAAAACATTTATTCGACCACACTGTGGCTACCAGGCTGCACAACCCCAGCTACAACTTGATCTCAACCGTGCCAAACTACCCCTGCTTTTTATTGGTGGGATAAGTGCCATACAATTATAATCTTTATAATCCAATTATTAGTATATTGCATTGCTGCTCAGCGGCTGCTGCACTGCCACAGTTAGCTGTTGCCAACTGCCGCCAGCGGCCGCTTACTTTCGGCTGCCCCGAAAGTGTCACTTTCAGCTGCACTTTCGGCTGCTATTTTGGCTGCAGCCGAAACAACTGTTTTTGGCTGTGATCTCGGACGTGCTGAATATCATTCTTTCGGCATAGCTCAGTGTTTGGCTGAAAGTATTGCTTTCGGCTACAGTTTTGGCCACACCAACATTGTTGTGCAGTCTGAATTTGCAGCTCATTAAATGTTTTTCAGTCTCACTTTCAAGTACTCAAAATTTGCCGCCGAAATGACCACATTCAGCCTGGCTGAATGTGCTGCCGAATTCCTTTAGGCGACTTATTAAGCTTCCCTGAATGTGTTCTTTTCAAGTGCATTTTTGGCCCAGTTTTTTTTGAGGCCTAAATCATCGTTTTTGGCAACATGTTCAGCTGAGCCGAACATTCACTTTTGTTGGTGTGTGTTTCTCTGATGGCATTGACTGTTTTGTATCCGAGGTCTCTGGTTTGTGCATCAAAATGACTGACAGGATTTATGGCGGTGGAGTCTCGAACCTACCACTATTAAAAAGGCAGGACCATCGGAATGTGATTCCGCCACCTAATAATCCCACATAACCCTTCATATTAGAAGGGGCATACCCTGTGCCCCTTCTAATATGAAGTGTTTGAAGAAAAGCCAGTGTGCTGCAAAAAATGCTGCACGCAAGGTCCAAATATACTGCAAAGGCACTGCAGCATATGAGCCTTTGGACTTAGAGCTCTCAGTTGTTACTTGTATTAGATAATCCTGTTGGGTGTGGGAGTTAGAATAGCTCAAAAAGGAAACTTTCAAGAAAATACAAGAAAAATAGAAGAAAAAAGTAGAAAAAAATATGAAGAGGCTATAATGTGTCTGACAGTGGAAGCGGAATATCCAAAAAAGGAAATTCAGCAAAAAATATTGTAAAATACAGGAAAAAATACAATAAAAATAAAAATAAAAATAATAACTCCTTCCGTGCAGCATATTCACCTCTGCGACTTGAAGCTTTAAAGAGAGAATGTATTACTTAATCCTGCCAGGGTGGGATACCTAAAAAAGGAAATCTATTAAAAAATATTGTAAAATACAAGAAAAAATAAAGAAAAAAAAACAAAAAACAAAAAACTACTCTTCCCCCTCTACCCAGTCGCCAGACACCCAAAAAGGAAATTCACCAAAAAATATTGTAAAATACAGGAAAAAAAAAAACACCACTCTTCTCCCTCTACCCATACTACCATTCTAGTTAGAATAGGTAACGTAGTAGGTTTTATTAGAAGGGAGATATAGTGGTTTAAGGCTACTCTCAAGAATTAGCAGCTGATATAAGTCATAATTAAATCATATTTCTGCTATTTGTATTAGAATTGATGGGTCCTGCCATTGCGTTGAAATTGATGGCTGCCTGTATTGGGTGCTATAGCTGCCTGACAAATGATGGCTGCCCATATTGAGGTTGCAATTGATGCCTGGTTGCATTAAATGCTAAAATCTGTTCAAAAAGCGCTGGCTCTCAGAAAGTATTTTGCATTTTACAGGCCAATGAGGCCACCAATCACAAAATGCTATAGATGACTCTTGTAGCCCTTGATGAGCTCTACAATTTGGGTATAGGGATCAAAGGTTTGGCTGATGACTTTCCTTTTTGGGACACTAACACTTTTGTCCCAAAAAGGAAGTTTGCTACATTGGCCCTTCTCTGGCTCATAATTTAACCATTATTGATGTTCTAACTGGATAGGAATGTTGTTCTAGGTTCTCTGAAGCCAACTAGGACACATTAGAGCCAACTACATTACAATAATAGGGTGAAAATAGCAAAGTTGATAAATTGTTCCCTGGCCATAATATCCTGGGGATATACAAATGGAAATGACTCTGGAGTGCACTACCTTGTTTCTTCAAGCTACAAAGATACCCTCCAGGTGGTTTATTGTATTCCAATGATGAAAAACATCACAATTTGGTCATACAAAGAAATTTCACTTTGACCCTATTATGTATTCCTCCATGATATGAGATACCCCAAAACACATCCTTTGGGATTGGATGATGTATTCATAGTAGTGAAGTAGGCAATTGACACCCAAGGCACCCTGTACCCCATGTTTCAGGCTGATCTTGTTTTGTATTCTTGTTCACCATATTCAGTATGCCACAGGGTCATAGACGATGTTCTGAAGGTTCTTACTGAGTTGCCTGGGCTATATGACCAGTTTTGGGTCAAAAGACAGGCCAATATATGATGATAAAACTCGAAAATGCTTAATGACACCTTTTGCCTATTTCATGAATAGGGCATTAAGGAGATCATTTAGTGGGAAATGGACATTGGAAATAGGATCATACAGTGTAAATACCCTATATCATAAGCGATTTCAGGTGTTTTGGTGAAGTTTTAGCCAGATAGTGTTTTGAACCATAGCCAGTATACGGAGCAAAAGTTCTACTCAAACCCATATCCTCAGAAACAGAATTCAGTCAAAACTTCACCAAAACACTTGAAATCACTTATGATATAGGGTATTTACACTGTCTGATCCTAGGGAAGAAGCAGAGCCTACACACATTAAGATGGTTCCTGTGGATTAAACTGTCCATGGACTAAGTTGGTTGTGGTCCTCACCAACAATTATGTTTACACCCAAGCTTGGGTTTCCAAATCCAGGAGCGCAGTACCTCTGCAATTATCTGAATACGATCATTATATCCATGGGGTTCTTTTGGATCAATTGCATCGCCAGCCATGTACTTACGATGCACATTGCAGGTTGGCATAGGTAGGCCACATTTTCTTGCGAGATCCTTATACTCATTCATAGTCATGCTTTTTATAGTCAGCTTCAGTTCTTGGTGTCATGGATAGTTTAACTATGGTGGTGTTGTATTTGACCTCAATCAAAATTCCTCGTGGTATATCTGGAGTTGATTTGCGGGAGCAGCATCTGGCCATTGTAAAGCTGATGTCTATAGCTTTGAGCTTGCTTTCGGCCCTTACCCTGGTATCAGCGCTACTGCTATTGTTAGTGCTGTAACTCCAGTATGCCAATGATTTCTCAGCTGGTCTTCTGTTGACTTGGCCTCCAGGATCTGCTGAGTGCTACTTCATTTGTTAGCTTGGTTGCTGGCAAGTTCCTTTGGGTTGGACCCAGAGGAATTTTTGTCTATTGAATGTATTTCAAGGGCCAATCAGTCTATCCACTCTGGAAATATCTGTATTCTCAAGCAGATATCTCTTGGCCCAGTTCTCTACACTGCCACAGGAGACATGTTGATATCTGTCTGCAGTGGCAGTTGTATCCGCTCGGTTTTTTTCCTGGTGCTAACACTCCTTTTATCACCACCGAGTGACATCTTGTAGACTGACTCCCTATATACTTTGGGATCATGTCTGAGTTCAGAGTCAGAATATACCAGCATCCTTATTCCTTATCCATTTACCACTTTCTGCCTTGAAGGGCGCAAAAAAGAAGCACACTCATTTTTTTACAATAGCGACTATCTGCTCAGGGGTTCTGTGGTATATCATACTGGGATGTTAGACACTGTGGAGCCTACTACTTTGCAAGTCGATGAAGGACAGGGACATATCATATTTGTATTGCAGAAGAACCTGAAGCTGGAAGGCAGGGTTGTTGTTCTTCAGCTTCTTTGGTTCCATAAAAACTGTATTATAAGCAGGTAGAAATGATGTGCTTCTATTTATTCTGTAGCTGAGGAGCCGATGTAGTGCTAGTTATGTTGGGACAATGGGGGTGTCCAGGTGTCGGTGCCAGGTGCAGAGGACCTGTTATATGTCGAATCAGGCCAAGGCCGAGGAAGTCTGACCTCGGAGTTCGTGGTTTCTCGCAACACTACAAAGAATAGAGTGAGCGACTATTCGGGTCTGCAGTTCCGCACAAGACTAAAGTCCGGAGTTATGGAGTTCGGAGTTCGGAGTTGAAGTCCGAATAGAGGATGAAGGCAGAGGCTCAACCAACGCCGAGATAGCGAAGAAACAATCAATAATCAAACTGAAGTACAAAACATAACTAACTAGCTTTTAAACTAAACACGCTATTGTCTATTGAATACAATAGCGTGCGAGTTATTGGTAAGTAAGAAATGCAAAACAATAAGGTGCCAATATGACTTAGTAAGACTTAACAATAAGAAACCTCGGGCTTGGTAAGGAACCTCGAAGAAGAAGACGGACCAGACAATAAGGCCTCAGTGTAATATAAGTCCGTCGGCCCGAGGAGTCAACCGTGCTTAGAAGGGAAACGCTCAGTAGACCTTCATAGCGTGAAAACCCTTCTCAGGAATTGCCGGACTGGGCCGGCCAGGCCGGCCGGTCCGATAATGCACGGATATAACAGGACCTTACCTTCTCGCCCGTAGGGCAATTTTCACGGAATCATGATTTTCTTAGTCTAAGCGCCGGAAACTGAAAATTACCCAATTTGGGCGGACTTCCCATGGTCAGCTAGCTGCGGTGCGGACAAAAACGCCTAGATCGCGCCGAAATCTGGGTGGATCTGCAGACTGAATGTCATTATCCCAAACGCTCAAAAAAAAAAAAAAAAAGGTGGATCCGGGAGGCTAGCGATGCTGCTCATGTTTCAAATGTATGCGGGTATAGGTGCGACAGTGGGGGGTGATTAGACTGTGTCACCCGGAGACCTCCTGCACATGCAGCACAATCCACCAACCATTGCAAGTACATTCTACGGGCAATATTCACTTAACCAACTCTTCATTTTCAAAGGTATGAGCCCACAACAACTCCTGCCACATTAAAAGATGTACCATGTCGAAATGACCAAGGGTTCAGCCTGAGTGTCTTGCAACAAATGGTGCACGCCTCTTTGGACTGACACTCGGCGCTATCCAATGCTCAGGCTGTTCCTCCTTACTTCCAACCACCATCTTCATTCACTTTCTTATTCCATCCCTCTCCCAGGGATGTTTCCCTTTTCTTTTGATCTTCTTCTGGGCCATGTCGACACCAGCTTCACCCGCCGACATCACATGGGCTGGACAAACTGCCACTTACTTTGAATTTGGCCTCGTTGCACAAACCTTCTTTTTGGTGACTGGCCTGCCCATCACGGTAACTGCAATCTAATTCTCAATAGCTATATTCTCTCTTTCAATTTTAATGTCGACCCAGATGCTGTTGTGAGTTTCGTTTGTGTCGGTATTGTTCAAGGTTGCTGAGATTACTGGACAGACAACGCGGGTTGAAGACTGCCATCAACACTGGGGCTATGTTAATAATCACTCCTTCGTGTATGGCCTCTTGGCTGCCTATTGGTGTTACTCCATCGCCGATGTTGTGATCAAGCTTGCATTGAATCCATACTATGTGCCTGACCCGACAGATGCCATCCTCAAATGGTCGCCACTGTTCAACGCCATCAGTCTCATCAATGTGCGCATGATTACTATCTTTCCCTACACCACCTCACATCCAATATACTAGTACGTTGTCAGTGATGCCATAGTGGTGTGGAGAGCATGGATAATCTGCTTGCGCAACCATAGGAAATACATGTACATCCCAGTTGTTTTCTGGTTTTTCACTGCCAGTACGTGCCATTTGTCATTTGCAGGGCATCCAAGCTGACGAGAGCGACACAGTCAGCGTGCTGGGCATAATATGATTCCAAATTACAGCTTTCAAAGTCAACATTCCCTATTAGCCGAAGCGATAAACGCGCTGCAAGTTTCAACGCTGACCATGTCGTTAATCTCCAATCTTTCTGCAACAAGTGTGTTTGGAGCTACTGCATGGTTTGCTCCATAGATATTTGCATATTACCTCTGAATTTGTTTAGGCAACACATTTGAACTATCTGCACTGCATTTTCCGAAAAGAAGCAGACCACGAACCACATTTTGATTTTGGTGGTAGAGTCCGGGTTTTTGTATTGTGTCTCTGCCGTGAGTTTCTGTGCCCTCGCCCGCCAAGATCCCTGGAATTACAATTTACTTAGGTGACAGTATTGGTGTCATCACTCATTCGATTACCACAAGGGACTTTGGGAGACTTCTACATTCCCATCAATGTTCAGATTATGGTACTGTACCATTTCGACCTGATGTTCAGCGGGTGTGACCAGTGACCTCCAAAGTTCATCAGGACCGGTGTTTATGCCAATTGACGTATGATACAAAGTCTGGACAAAAAATTTCAGAACCTGGACACAACTTGGATACGAGTCCGGACAGAACTGCCCCCTGAGTCAACCACCTTTGTTCAACCAATCCGGACAAGGTGTGTGGGTGCCACCAAGTCGGATCATAGTCCAGACACAGGATCACAGAGCCACTGAGGTGTAGAACAATGGCCGACACACTATCCGAGGACCACCGGTGCAGCAGTGGTTGCACACCTAAAACAGCACAAATGCCGGACCAATAGCAAAATTCCCTCTAACAATCTGCCAGCCTTTCAACAGGGTTGATAGTTTGCCATTTAGGGTTTTAGGTGTGTTGGCCCTCACACCTAAAAAAGGAAACTCTCCACTAAGTTAGATGTTGTATGGAAAATGAAACTATTTGCGTCTCTTTCAGAAATGAAGGATTGTAATACTTTCTGCATGCCGAGGTTTTTCCGATTGGTTCGGCATTTCCAAAGTACGAAAGTATCACATTTCATATCACATCTAACTGAGTGGAGAGTTTTCTTTCTTAGGTGTGCCTTAGCCCTCCATTCAGAGTAGTAGGTAGTAGTTTTATTTTCCATACCTGTACAGAATCATATTATCACTACACCTACCCTACACAATGGGCTCATGGATGTAGGCTCAATGACAGCCTCTATAGTAATCTGAAGTGATTCTGAAGACAGTCATTCAGAATCACTATACTATAGACATGGATGAGCTTACAGCAATCAACACCGCCGATCTAGAGAAACCAAATCCCCACTGGAAACCTACCAAGTGGATAGGATGCAGCAAATCCTTCCAAAACATCCCCGATTTTGTTGCCATTGAAGCAGTACGTGCTATTTGCGTGCCAGAACATATATCTATTTTTTTTACAATTTTTTGGGATTTTTTGGAGATTTTTCGGGGTTTGAGCACAGTCCGGACAAAATTTTGGCCAAAATTGGGGGTCTGAATGCCATCCGGACAAAGTTTTGCAATTCCTGCTCCAAAAAAGTCCGGACAAAAAATCTCGGGCGGGGTTTTTTGGTATCAGACCTTTACCCCCATAAACACCGGTCCTAGTTCATCTGCCAGGTGTTCAACTGGGGTTGCAACCTGTGACAGTGATTTTTATTGTTCAAAAGTTCAATTGTTCAATCCAGATGGGGGAGGTATTTTTCCACCCAGAGAGGTGTGCCCACACCATTTTTACAGAAAGAGCATTAATCACTTGATTCATGCCGGCCGTGGTAGTTGGTGTGCAGAACCGGAAGCAGGGATGCATCGGGGGTACCGGAATGTACTAGGGCCCAGGGGCTAGGAAAAATTCAAATTTTGACAGCTAGGCGGAGGCAAAATGGACCATTGTTCAACCCTCTCGGTGACCCGGGACGCATAAAGTTATTGTTCAGTTCAGCCCAGCTGTGACCTAGTGACTGAACATCCGGTCGAAATGGTACAGTATGTTGAATGCGACCAGGTGCCTTTGGTTCTCATCGGATATCAGGGCGCCTATCTCACAGTGATGTTACTGCTGGTCAGTAGTATGCAGACGTCACTCGGAGACTCTCCCTTTGTAGATGATACATTTTCGGGGGCAACGCCGTCCCAGCCTATCAGATTCAAGGCCCCGAGGCTCTCTTCCGTGGATACCGTCGGTGGGGAAAGCTGGCCCGACTCTATATTCCAGGCTCCCAACCACCTTCAGCACCGCCTTTCCGACGACACCTTTGTTTAGTTCTATTTTTTCTCTTTCGATCCACAAGCTTGGTTGATTGGTGTACTTGGTATAATATTTACGATTGAGACACCATGTTATGATTCCTGGCAACGCGTTCTCTTTCTACGAAAAGTGTACATTTGAAGGCCCCTGGCCCATATTAATATTCATCCTACGAAAGGTGGGGTCTGGGCTTTCCCGCATTTATCGCCATCATAGTGTTTGTGAATCGATATCTGGACGCTGTTCCGAGTTCACGCGTTCAGGCGCTGTTATCAAATACCAGGTGTTTCAAGACGCAAACGAGATGACCAACACTGAACTTCAACAACCGAGGTATGACAGTACGAGGATCAACCGTTGAAGCGTCTGTCTACGAGAGACCAACACTGAACCTGAACAAGGGCTTCGCTTCCTCAAGGAATTTAGGATCATCGGGTTGTCATCGGGTGACATGAAACATGAACCATTTTGAACGTGGAGAGACCTTGAAAAGCACGGTAATGCCATCGAGAAGAACGAGTGCAGAGACGAAACGAGCGATTAAGCAAGGTGGACCGGACGCATTCTCTCCATGAAGTTCTTTTCTCGCCTATCCGCTTTTTCAAATGCGAAAGTCCACATGATAATTGTGTTTAGATCATCCACTATGAGCTCGGAATTCTCTCTCCGCAAGGTTGTTAGCAGGGGCAGCTGCCGTTCTGTATAAAGGTCAGCATAACCATCCGAGATTCCAATGAGTACTCACAGCGCAGCAAGCCGGGCTAGAAGACGTGCATCCATCCTCGTTGCAGTCCTAGAGCAAGGTCAAGATCAACAATGGAATAAATCGAGGCGACTTACGCAGTAGGAAGGGTAGCAATCCTGGCGGTTTTGGAGGCTGGAGGCAGCGACAGCGGTGGCGAACAGGGCAACGATGAGGGCGGCGAAACGCATTGTAAGAAAAGGCTGGTTGAATGAAGTGTTTAAAGCTTTGAGCCTGTCGATCACCTTCGAAACCCAGGCCTTTTATACGATTTCCAAGGCGTTGTCAAGCTGAAACGTTGCCCCGACTCAACGCGCATCAGATATTTGTGTGCGCCGGCCCTGAGCTCAACGAGATCTAACGGGATGCTCGAAAGAATCATCGGTTAGCGAAATGAACAGTCGAATAGCCTTCTCGTACTCCTTGGCCGAGCATCTAGCTTGATTTGCAATGAACTGTCTCCCCATAATGGTACCAGAAGAAAGTGGAACGATCCCACTGTCGTCCGATACTTTTCGAGGGATTCGACCATAGCCCGACGAACGTGTAAACTTTCACCTGTAGTCGAATCTTTGATGTCCAGGGTGACGCAAATACTCCTTGGAGAGTTGTTGACTGCAGAGTACCCGCGTAGTTACCAATACAAGGCGCTTCCCGACAGGTTGGTCATGTGGAGTGGAGTCCAAGTAGCCCGAGAAAAGTACAGGGGCCCCATTTGAACGTTTTCTGAACGCCGAAAACTACGGCGCGGTCCAAGCGTAAAATTTCTGAACCAACGCCATACTGCGGGGAAATTGCGCCATGGGACTTTGCCGAGGAAGAGTCATTGCCGGCGGCAGTCCGGATCGTGGGATCACCCATTTGCCGAGAAACCCAAGGTGGTTTTATAATGCCCGGTATGGGAGGCTTTGAGAGCCCTCCAGGTAGTCTCCAACCAAACGTGCGCGGCGTGGGCCCCGCATAATTCGATTCCCGTTACCTTTAGGTAAGGCTTAACTTGAAGTGCGTAACGACTGCGCGTTCAAGGCGCCCTATTTTCACGTCTTGCATTTTCATGACGTCTCACTGGCAGCGGTTCGATCTCGCATAGCCACGATTTCCTCTTGAACTTCTGCGAGCTCATGCAAGCCACAGATCACAAAAAGGCATACCTAGGTGTTTACCAGGTGTAGCGAGGTACATTATTTAGATTCTGATGTACTATACGCTACAACCAGGCATGTCACGAAATGGGACCACGCTGGGCTTAATCTTATCCAGGCTCACGGCGACCAAGCGAACATGAACTGGGACGCCGCAAGAGTATTCTTGAATTCCCCAGTAAAACAAAATTAATTGAACCTTTGACTCGGCAGGTAACGGTGCCGCGAGTTGAATACTTGTCGGCGATCTTTGGTGAGTACTTGAACAAGCGAGCTAACTACGTTCCGAAATGCGACCCCACCGAGCTTAATATTATCCCGAGTCTTATCTGAGAAACCAGGTTACGAGTGGTCAGTCTGTCAAGAGAGACTGAGTCTTATCCTAGTTATTGCCGGTACGCAACTACATTGCGCCGGCCATCGAGTGTCAAACTTGTAGTTCGCTGACGGTTATCCCGAACTCCTCCTTGATAAAATCGGCTGCCCGCTCTGCAAAGATATACACCGCCGCTTGGGTGTGCGCGGCTGGAATAAATGGCTGGGCGGGTATCAGTTTTATTCAACCACTCTGAAACCACTCACCAGAACCGACGCATCCACCACCCGTAGCCCGCTCAGCCCCTTGACCTTCAAGTCGGGGTTGACAACCCCGTAGTCGGCGGTGACTGCAGACATCGCGGCGGTGCCAATGGGGTGGAAGAGGCTACCCGTGTTCGCTTGGGTGTACGCGTCCACCTCGGCATCGGACGCTGTGTCGTTCAGGCTAATCGGGGCGATGATGTAGTACGACCAAGCCGGCCCCAGGATGAAGCTCTGGATGGTGCGGACCGCCGTCCGGAGGATCGCTACGTCCAGCGCTGCCCCGAGCAGATTCGGATCGATCACCGGCGACGAGAATGGGTCGGTGCTGTTCAGGGTGACCGAGCCGCCTGCGGTGCAAGTGAGTGATTTTTCAACCATTTTGTTGGACAAGCTCACGAGCGGATGGAGAGACGACCGCGGCCGACATGGAGAGGTAGTGCCCAGTGGGCGGCGGCGTGCCGACGATGCCATTCTGCAGCATGTTTGTCGCTCACCACATCCTAAACAATCGAGATATGAAATAACCAACCTCGAACAGCAGCTCGAAATGAGCGCTGAGGGGGCCCGCGGAGGGGTCCGGGACACCTTGAAGGACGGGCGAATCGTCGGGCAGGCGCAGCCACCCGATCTGGTTCGAGACCGAGTCGACAAGGAGGCCGGTTCGCGTGGCGTTCCACTGCATCAACTCCTCGGCCGCAAGCGTCGCGTTTCGATTTGCGTCGTCGAAAGTGTCCGTGGAATTGACCAGCCACGATAGTCGTACGATTGGATGGTCGGTCAGATTCTTCCCGACCGAGGGGAGGTTGTGCACCGACGCTATGCCAATGGTGGACAGCTCCCTGGAATCACCGATCCCGGAGTTCATCAGGATGTGGGGCGTGCCGATGCTGCCTGCGGACAAGATAATTTCCTTCGTGGCCGTGGCACGGAACCGGGTAGATCCTATTTCGCGCTCAACGAGAGGATTAAAAGAGACGTGGGGAAACTAACCTCCAGAACTTGGTGCAAATTCGACAGTTTGGAAAACGCCAGCGTCGCTTTGGAGAACCCGAGTGACAAGCGTATTCAACATGACGTGCAGATTGGGCCGGCCGATATATTGCGGTCCCAAGTACGATGTGGCGGAACTGCTCCGTGAGCCATTTTTGATCGTCGTCTGGACCCATCCTACGAACAAAAGTGTGAGAACAACCCTGCAAAGATCGGAATTTATCCTGTACCAATACCCAGCGGTTCCCCGGAGTTCATGTCGATGTTGAATTCTTTCAGTTCCTTGGCGGTGTCGATTACTCGTGTATCGGTGCCCTGCGGAAATGCGGGCATGCTGACGGTGTTGATTCCGTGGAAACCATGCACGGCAGGATTGAACACTTCTGTAGTGTTTCCGATCGGGGGACTAAACCGTTCGTTCTGCAATTATTGTTCATACCGGCCAACATAGAGCTCAATCCGAAAGACTGACCTTTCGCATGTACGGAATTAGGCGGTCCCATGACCAGCCATCGTCTCCCGAAACCCGTGCAAATCGCGCGTAATCGTCTTTGGAACCACGCGTGTAGTCCATAGAGTCTGAGACGGCAGTCACATCAGAAAACGATTCCGCAGGGCCGCGACGGCAGGGGTAATGGACACGTACTGACGGAACTGCTCCCGCCCAAAACAAAGCCTCGAGGATACGGGACCGAGCGGCCGCCGAGCCCGTCTTGGGGGGTGGTCGTATAGTTCCAGTCCTGCGGCGTGTCCGGAGTCGCACGGATGCAAAACCACGGAACGATAATATTCAGAACATCTTCGTTGCTGTGTACCCGTCGATAAAGAATCGGATGCTGGGTACGAGAATAACTTACGAGCCACCCGCCTCTATAACAAGCACGGAGGAATCTTTATCTTCAGTCAAACGGTTCGCGATGACGTTCCCTGCAGTACCGCCTTGAAAGGGAAGTGAATTAGTCGAACTTTGGGCTCCAGATGGGACTCTTACCTCCGACCACGATGAAATCAAACGTAAGGTTCAATCCAGCCGGGTCGGTCGCCCGGTTGATGATGGACGCCCAGGACGCCGTGCAGGCGAGGTTCAGCGTGATCCAGATAGTTCTCAATTTGGAATTCATTGAGCGTGGTCCAGGGAGAGTTCGGGATCCCAGCCTTTTTGAAGAGGACGCCAAGACTGATACGAATCGTTTATTTGCGCTGGCAACGGCAACGGCTTGAAAGTTAGTCGCCGCTTGTCGGCGCAAGTCTAGCCATCACTCTTCGAGAGTGTTCCTGGAACTGGAGGCTTCTGTTCAGAAATCTTAAAACTTGGTAAACGCCCCCGTCGAATCGAATTTTAAGAGTAAGAAGTCCGGGCAAAGAATTCATTGAGCGCGCCGCGGTCCAAGGGGAGCTTGGGATCCCATCCTTTATGAAGAGAATAAGGATGATATTATTGTTAGCTCCCGGATGGAAGGACCTATAGGTCAGGCGGTCTCCGTGCTCACCACTACAAGATTAGGGCCAATGGAGTCGATACAGCCATCACACGACAGGGTTCTAAATCCCAGACGCCGGCGACTTGAATTGCTGTCAAGGAGCTAATTCAAAGCAGTTCATCCAAAGGTCGATTTGTTTGCCACGGCCGATGCCCAGGGGCCTCGAAATGGATTGTGACTGATCACCTAATCCAGTGAGGCAGAGAACACGAAAACACAAATTCAAATACACACATGAAAAATCCAGAAAATCTCCTCAAAATATGCTCCTTCCAGAGGGCGCCCCGGTACCGTTTGACCGTCCTTGACTGCTTTTAGTGCGATGAGTGCGGCCGAAACCCACTGGAAGTATCAGCATCCACCTCCTCATCAGCGTTCAGTCGTCCACATCTGATTCTTTGGTCTCGATCGCGTGACCCCAGCGCCGACGGACGGGAGGAGCTTGGGAGGAGCGGTGAACTAGGCGCTGGATGTAAGTAATGTAATGACGTAGATTCGGATCAAGCCGCCGTTCTTTATTTGATGCGAGGTCAGGGTGGCGGAATAATCCAGCGCGCCGGACCGGAGAGAAAGGAAACACGCGGGCCGGTTTCACCCGCTGTCAGCAGTGACCTCTAGGACCTTGATCTCGTTTTTCAACGTCTTGTCTCGTTCAGATTCGTTCTCTCTGTAGAGTCTCACTTGTTTTAGCTTTCTAGGCAACGAGGACCCTCTGTAACACATTTTCCAATTGCGCAGGCCCCATCGTCATCGAGAAGCGCTGGATGAGACGATGACCGGCGCGATGCAGCGAAATGGAGCACCCAGCACCA
This sequence comes from Mycena maculata, assembly GCA_029448575.1. NCBI lineage: Eukaryota > Fungi > Basidiomycota > Agaricomycetes > Agaricales > Mycenaceae > Mycena > Mycena maculata. Next base: position 162,316 of record JARJLG010000103.1, read on the forward strand.
TATCCGCATGGTATGTTGCTCGTATGTGCCACATATCCCGAAATCCATGAATACAGCGAATTCGACCCCCGTGTTGGTCTTGTTCGGCAATCGAACCCATTGTTCAGTTCGTTTTCCCTTCCGACCGCCCTCTCCTCTACTCTTGACACCTATAAACATGTTCCGATATGCCGGTGTTGCGCAGAATTTTTTTTTTGAGGACCCTTTCCAAGTCTTCATTTTCATTGGCTTTTTCCTTGACAACAACAACCCCCGGGCCTACCACATCTTCCGCCACTACTGCCTACCAATATTTTCAGCCAGTTACCTTGGCGCACTCCGGGCTATTCTCCTGGATTTGCCCACGGCCTAGGAATGGGAATGTTCCGCCTTGAAATCAATAACACCGGTCGGTGCCTGAGACCTGAATAGCTCCTCCGTTTCCTCCTGTCCCTACCTCACTCATACTCTCAACTCAAACGGTCTGTTCAAGTCTGTCTATCCGGTCTTCGTTGCGCGCTATCTCTCCGCACATTGCATGTTCCATGTAGGCCCTACATACCCCGCATTTTCCCCTCTCGGAACACCGCACTGCGGACCAGACTAAGTCTTAGTCTGCGGTCCCGCAGCTTGACCCCGATCAAATTCTCAAAACTGACGTCACTGACTGTGGCAGATTCGCTTGGCAGTACATAGCCTGGGCTGGCCTGGGCCCAGCCTGGGCCTGTTTGATCATCCTATCTTGCATTCGAAAATATGCACGCGGCGATCGGCGGATTGAAACCTGCTCGCTTTTTTGGGGGTGTGCATTCCTCACAACACTCGCGTTCACCGTCCCACAGCTATCTACATTCCAAATAACATATTCCTTCCAATAATCCAACTTTCTCTGCGTTTTGCGTTTTCCCTGGCAATTTTCACATTTCAAAACGAAGAGCACATTTATTAGTATTGTCACAGGCGGATTGATTATACAGTGGGTCAGGTATAGCAAAAGCAGGGAATAGAGCAGCAGAGCGGCATGTCGACGTAGGTAAAGTACGCATAACATAGGGCGGAGGGAGGAAGACAGCCCGAAAGTCGGGGGGAAGGGGCAGCGTACATACGGTTACGGTTAACGCGCGAGCTATATAGCTATAAGTGAGTGTTAGATAGTAGGCGTGGTAAGATAGTGGCGAGCGGCGCGGGAGCCAATACAGCGCGCAGGCGATTTGGTCGTGCGGTCATTGAGGCGGCGGCGCCCCGGTCGATGAGCGGCCATAGACCGGGCGCGCCGGCGCCTCGCGAGGTCGTGTCATGTGTGGCGGGTATCGTGCGATGTAGATGGGTGGTGGTGCGGTGCTGTACAATGGTGGTTTGGTGCTGGGGGTCGGCGGCGCCGAGCCATAAATATATTCTTCTTCTCTCTTCTTGCTCCCTTTCCTCCCCCCCGCTCAACTGGCACGCCCGACCGGCGCCGGCGTCCCCCACTGCTGCGACTGCATCCCCGGCGGTATCCGCCGCGGGATAATCACGCGCAACAGCTCCCCGTCAAACTCGGCGCGCACCTGCGCGAGGTCAGCGTCGTACCCGAACGATATACGCCGCTCAAAGTGGCCCCCGCCCTCCTCCCACGAGTCGGCCACGACGTGCAAGATGCGCCGTTTTTTCGTCGCGAGGGTACTAAAAAAAAGTAGATTAGCACATAGATGTGGGGTGAGAAAAAAATGGGGGAGACGCACATCCCATCGCGCTTGAATCCCGGTAAGCGCACAATAAGTCGGTACTCGGGCTGCGACGTCTCGACCTCGATCCAGCTGTCGACCGGCGGCGGCGCATGGCTCAGGAACGGCTCGTAACTAGCGCTGCTCGAGCGCGTGCCCGCGCTCCCAGCGCTTGCACTGCTCGCCCGGCTCCCGGGCTGCGGGGCGTCCACCTGTGGGGGCGCCGGGATGTCCCCGTCGCCGTGCAGGATAACGGGTGGCTCTGGCGGCGGGTACGAGCGCACGGACGGCGAGCGGGTGATGGCAGTCGCACCGGTATCAGGTACAGGCGGCGGAACGGGTGTGTACGTCGTCCGCGGGGGGCGGTACGACGCCACGGAGCCCGAGTTTGACGTCGAGAGTTCGGGCGGCGGCATCGGCGCCGCGCCGCGCCTTTCTGACGGTTTTTGCGCAGGTTGTGATGGGGGGATATTCGGCGTGGGGCTGCGGGAACCGGGTGCGGAGGGGAGGCTTCCGGAGCTGCCCGAGCTGTCGCTGCTCGAGTGGGGTGGCGGTGGGGGCCGCAGCTGTGCTTCGGCGGCGCTGCGCTCAAGCACGGGCGACGGGAGGCTCGGCTGGGCCTTGGGAAGGGCGGAAAAGGGGATCTGCATAGGCAGCGGGAGACTCGCAGACGAGGTGCGGTCGACGGTGGTGGATGCAGAGACCGCAGGAGAGCGGCCCTGGTAGGAGTGTGCCTCTGGCAGCGAGTATGGCCGTGAATAGGGCAGAATTGTGCTCCCACCCGGCGCTACGTGCTGTTTTGATTTTCCCGCCTTGGTCAAGAAAGAAGACGGTGGAGGTGCAGGAGCCTCGGGAGTGGGCGTAATGGGGGTAGCAGCGGCCGCCTGCTTGAAAGGGGATTTTGCCTTGTCCTTACCCTTGTCCTTGTGGAGTTTTGCGGCACCAGGAGCCACCAGCTCCCAATCTGCATCCTCCGAGTCGTCAAAGACGGAGGCAAACTGGGTGGAATCGCCCGTTGCCTGGCGCATGGCCGCCTGAGCGGACTGGTTGAGAGACGGAGACGGAGACGGCAGGGGGACTTCGCGAGGAGAATTGAAAGAGGCGTGGCGCTTTGAAAAAGAGGCGGTATGAGGTGGGGGATCTGGCCGCTTAATGGTGGTACCTGAAGGGAAAAGTCAGAACCCCGGATAGGTGTGCACGCGAATATCATGATGAATGGCATGCGGTCAGGGTGTCAAGCCTGGGCTTGAAGCCCATTTCCCCAGAGTACAGTCCACATTCCACCACCAGTCTCCGCGAAAAAACTCGAGTTTCTCTCCGTCTCCACTCTCCCTCGACTCTGTCACAAGCGGAAAAAAAAAAAAAAAGGAAGAGAACGAACAACCCACCTCTGCTGCGATCCTTTTCATCCTTCGTTGGCATATCCTGGTCCGGGGGTCGTGTAAGCTTTCTGCGGAAATGTGGTGTTGAAGAGGAATTCATCGCTCGGCAGTGGGTGGAGAGGAGCTGCACCTGTTTCCGCCGGAATTATGCGCTCATTTCTGGCACGTGCTTCGTTTCAAGTGTTTCAACCAAGTTTCAACCCAAGCCCTCAATCCAGCGCAGCGCGCAGTTCATTCCACCTACTGGAAACACCCATCTGCAGTTTCATTTACGTTTATTAACCACAAGAATGATGGTGTGGACAGGCAGCCCAAAATAGGCCACGACCACGGCAACGCCGGGTTGCCAGCGCACTCAATATAAGATTGAAGCCCTCAATATGGACTTGATTTAGATGTACGCGTATGCACCGCCGGTGGAGAAGTGGCGCGCAATTTGGATCCTGGGCTCTCGGAGGACTGGGGGAGATTTGTGTCAGTGTAAGTGGAGCTGCTTCCGTTGTCTCATCCGTCCGGTGGGCTGAAGACGGGCAAGACACAGGGACGGTGCTGTCTTCAAATTCAGTAAAATTAATCCTGTCACAGTAAAATTAATTCTGCTTGAATCGGATCCGGAGCCAGGCCTCGATCGGAGTCGGACAGCAACGAACGAAGCTGTATCCGCGGTCACTGCGGGGGATTTACAGATATGACGCACCGGGCAGCTGGGCGCAGATAATTTTGCATGGCCACTTTCCAGAATCAGGTCAGTTATCACATAATTGGAGCGGCTACAAATAATTAATCGGGGACCACGGAACGTGGGTAGTAAGACTGTATATTAAGCCCAGCGTGTTCAAATTTCGGAACATGCCAGGTTGTTGCGTACAGGAAGTACATCAGCCTCTAATAATGTGCCTCATTCAATAATGGGGAGGTTGTGGAGCTCAGTACTCACGGCCAGGCTTCCTTGCATCAGATGTAACTTTGTTCGTCCACCAGGGCCATTGAACATTACCCAAACGGCAATTCTCCACCCGTCTGCCGGATATCCGAGGATAAAAATCCTGTCTCGCTAGACTGATATCGCATAGCAGCTTGCGTCATGCATTCAAGGGTACCTTAGACAAGCGGCGGAAATCAACGGGCGTCGGTAACGCACTCGGCTATGCATAATATTCGGCCGTTCCGATCATCCTGGAACGTCCGGGCGGGGGGATCCATGTGCTGGTGGAGCATCGACGCATCTTCCCGTCGTTTTTTCAGACATCTAATCACGAATCACTGTAATAACAGTGATTCCTCTGGGTGCGCGCGGGAACAGATTGCACGTTGCGAGTTCTCGTTGATCTGCGTAGCCATCACTTTCGGTTAGGTCCCGCGCCGGCAAAATCGACGGAATCTCACCGAAAATTGCAGATGAAAATGATCCGGGATTTTTTTGACCTAGCTTCCAAAGGGAAAACCGGGGGTCCTATCTGCGTTGGCAGGCAGGATGCTACGGAATGAAATAGGAGAGTAAGCATTTAATCGAACATCGACAGTCAGTTAAATCCTGCGGCTGCACAAAGGATAGGATAAGAGTGTGGAGAGTATCAAGCCTAGGGCGGTCCCATTTCGGAACATGCCAGGGCGCAGCGTAGCCTCCAAGTAATGTACTTCGCTACGCCAACATGCCGTCCCCAGGTTCACTCACCGGAGATCCTACCTTACCCGTACACCCAAATTATGGAACGTTGACACATGCACCGGCACGCCTAACTTGTGGACGCGAATGGCTACTGTAATCAGATAATCAAACATCTCGGTCAGTTGAATCGCACCGAGGATAGGTTCACGCACCGTATATCATGCGGAGATCCTATCGTGCATGCAAACCGTGGAGCTCACACATGCACGCGAATTGATTCCGGATGGCTTGGCCATGTACTCGGGACGATATGGAACCGAGCATGACGCGGTGCGGAATATCGTTCTCCCGTAGCCGTGGGGTCGAGATCCACTGGTTTGTAGACAAGCGGAGATTTTGGCGTAGATCGCGACGTTGGACAGAGGAGTTGAGTCCTTCCTCCAATGCTGGACAATTTTCCTAAAGGAACTTCGTTTTCAGTATGGATGAAGTTGGTCCACCACCTGCCCACCACGAACCAAAATAATTCGGAGAAACATCGAGTAATGGACGATATTTTATGTTGATGTCTGGACTCTGGAAGATGAATTCGCATGCGCAGCGACGGACTTGAACGATGATCTGGCGGTGCGATTTTACCAAGTACTTACTGACTCGAACGGAAATCGCATCCCAATGCTTGACGCGAAGTAAACGCATGCTTTCGATGTAAATTCGACTATAGGATTCACGTTAACTTCTGAATCTGAGGACAGGGCGCACCATTCGGCGTTCTTGGTTGAGAGTTGTTCCGATCAAATATCCCGGCAACGGCCGGCTGAATTATCTCCGTTTCAACTTCAAAATTTCCTTCCTCATCCAGTTCCTCATTGCAACTTGCAGAAGACTCAACCGTTCAACTCAACGTACTCAACAACTCCGAGTGGACAAACCTGGAGGACTTGATGTTGGTAGCCATCCAGGGGAATAGCTTTACGCTTAACCTAGACGACCTCGTCATCCCACTTGCGCCAGTTGCGGGGCGGGGGCTCAACATCCAAGGTTCGATTGGCGCGCCGCACTCCGTGCACAAGAGAACGCCCGATTTGGGGGCCATTACGAGGGGCATGGCTAGTCTCTTGACAGACGTGTTTCATCAAATCTTGCTCGTTCCTCGCATTGTACGCATCTGCGCGATGGGAAAATGCGCAACAGAGGAGTCCTCGTTGACTACGATGTTGAAATCAGTGAGAGAACCTTCATTCTACAAAGCAATGTGTTCAAAAGGTCAAATGATCGAGAATAGAGGGGATATCCTTCCCTCACTGATGTATAGTGATGCGGAAAGGACGATACTGACACAAAAGCCAGAACAAAATCTAAATAGAAGGGGAATTCGTAAGTGGAATATTTAGTCGACCAACAGGAGAGGTGGATGGGTTCATCCAGGAAGAAATGTTCAAGTTGGCGTCAAACTTGTTCGCTGACGGCTATCCCGAACTCTTCCTTGATCAAATCGGCTGCCCGCTCTGCAAAGATATACACCGCCGCTTGGGTGTGCGCGGCTGGAATAAATGGCTGGGCGGGCATCAGTATTATTCAACCACTCTGAAACCACTCACCAAAACCGACGCATCCACCACCCGTAGCCCGCTCAGCCCCTTGACCTTCAAGTCGGGGTTGACAACGCCGTAGTCGGCGGTGACTGCAGACATCGCGGCGGTGCCAATGGGGTGGAAGAGGCTACCCGTGTTCGCTTGGGTGTACGCGTCCACCTCGGCATCGGACGCTGTGTCGTTCAGGCTAATCGGGGCGATTATGTAGTCCGACCAAGCCGGCCCCTGGATAAAGCTCTGGATGGTGCGGACCGCCGTTCGGAGGATCGCTACGTCCAGCGCTGCCCCGAGCAGATTCGGATCGATCACCGGCGACGAGAATGGGTCGGTGCTGTTCAGGGTGACCGAGCCGCCTGCAGTGCAAGTGAGTGATTTTTCAACCATTTTGTTGGACAAGCTCACGAGCGGATGGAGAGACGACCGCGGCCGACATGGAGAGGTAGTGCCCAGTGGGCGGCGGCGTGCCGACGATGCCATTCTGCAGCATGTTTGTCGCTCACCACATCCTAAACAATCGAGATATGAAATAACTAACCTCGAACAGCAGCTCGAAATGCGCGCTGAGGGGGCCCGCGGATGGATCGAGGATACCTTGAAGGACGGGCGAGTCGTCAGGCAGGCGCAACCACCCAAGTTGGCTCGTGATCGGGTCGGCGAGCGGGCCAGTTCGCGTATCGTTCCACTGCGCCAAATCCTCCGCCGCAAGTGTTGCGTTCCGGTTGAGGTCGTCGAAAGTGTCAGTGGAATCGACCAGCCACGACAACCGTACGAGTGGGTGGTCGGTCAAGTTCTTGCCGACTGAGGAGAGGTTGTGCACAGGCGTGATCCCAAGAGCTGATAGCTCTTGGGAATCACCTATCCCCGAATTCATCAGGATGTGGGGCGTCCCGATGCTACCTGCGGACAAAATAACCTCCTTCGTGGCCGTGGCGCGGAATTGAGCGGTCCCTATTCCTTATTCAACAAACGAGGACCAGGAGAGAGACGGAGAGAAACCAACCGCCAGAACTTGGCGCAAATTCGACGGTCTGAAAGGTGCCATTGCTGCTTTGGAGAACCCGAGTGACCAGCGTTTTCAACATGACGTGCAGATTGGGCCGGCCGATATATTGCGGTCCCAAGTACGATGTGGCGGAACTGCTCCGCGAGCCGGTTTTGATCGTCGACTGGACCCACCCTATGAACACAATGGGAACAGCCTGAAAACATCGGAATATATGCCGTACCAATGCCCAGCGGGTCCCCAGAATTCATGTCGATGTTGAATTTGTTCAGTTCCTTGGCGGTGTCGACTACCCGTGTATCGGTACCCCGCGGAAATACGGGCATGCTGACGGTGTTGATTCCGTGGAAACCATGTACGGCAGGATTGAACACCTCTGTAGCGTTTCCGACAGGGGGACTAAACCGTTCGTTCTGTAATTATTGTTCATGCCCACCATCGTCACGTAGAGCTCAATCCGAAAGATTGACCTTTCGCATGTAAGGAATTAGGCGGTCCCATGACCAGCCATCGTCTCCCGAAACCCGTGCAAATCGTGCGTAATCGTCTTTGGAACCACGGGTGTAGTCCATATAGTCTGAGACGTCGGATCAGAAAACGATTCTGCAGGTGGAATAGCCACGTACTGACGGAACTGCTCCCGCCCAAAACAAAGCCTCGAGGATACGGGATCGAGCGACCAACCAGTCCGCTCTGTGGGGTGGTCGTATAGTTCCAGTCCTGCGGCGTGTCCGGAGTCGCACGAGTACAAAAAAACGGGACGATAATATTCAGAACATCCTCGTTGCTGTGAACCCGTCGAAAAGACTCGCATGCTGCGAAGAGAATAACCTACGAGCCACCCGCTTCTATGAGAAGCACGGAGGAGTCTTTGTCTTCAGTTAAACGGTTCGCTATGACGTTCCCTGCGGTACCGCCTTGAAAGGGAGATAAACTAGTCGAGCTTTTGGCTTCAGATGGGACTCTTACCTCCGACCACGATGAAATCAAACGTAAGGTTCAATCCAGCCGGGTCGGTGGCCTGGTGTATGATGACCGCCCAGGACGCAGTGCAGACGAGGTTCAGGGCGATCCAGATCCTTCTCAGTCTTGAATTCATTCCGGGCGGTTCAAGGGCAGCTTCGCGAAGAGAGCGAATGATATATACCATTACTTGCCATCCAAGGATATATATCATAAGTCAGGCCGTGGTCGCCGTGGCCGCCCGGTACGGCCGTCAGTCTTCTTACTAGGGTGGGAAGAGTCAGCGTTTCGTAAAGTCCCGGTCCGGTTTCCCCCGTTCTCAACGTCGGTGAATTTAAAATTATCCGACTCGATTCCAACTTGATTCCAACCGAACTCTCTCTCCAAGCTCTTTGCCCCGATTTCTCCAATTTGAGGCATTGAATAGGATTCCGGGAGTGGGAAGAGCCAGGCCGGTGTTTCATATCATTTCGTAAAGCTCAACGTCGGTGAATTTTTTATTTCCCGGCTCGATCGAGTCTCTTTGCCTTGATCTCCCTAGTCAGACCAATATATCGAGATTTTTTTATTTTTCGAAAATTTGAGAGTGGAAAAAAATCATTTGATATCTTTGCCTCGATTTCACCAATTTTTGGCATTGACTGGGACTCCTCGAAGGTTGGAATCCAAACCAGAAGTCATGAATCGGAAAGGAGCCACGAGTGGAAGAGCGGCGCTATTTGCTGTAACGCTGGCATTGATGTCAGCCCCACTGGACCGGACGCTGGTGATCTACACTACCTCGCAGTTCGTCATTCGCACCTTCTGCTACTGGGTAGGGCGCAATTACACCGAAGGATGGCCCTGCAAAAACGCGGACATAATTAGGGTGACGGTGGAGCTGATACGGAGCCGACATGCAGGGGTGGTATTTTGCTACACCGAGTCGCCGTCGACAAACAACCATGCTCGAGCGGCCCAAAACCCTAGAACACCTCCAGCGTCCCTGCCAGACAGCGCTGAGATGGAGATGGAAGCAGGCGACACACCTGTCGATGCGGAGGACGCGAAGGTGTCAACCTTGCTGGCTGAGGAGTCCCCTCCGAAATCCAAATCCGTGCATGTAAGCGATGAAGACCTGGGTCCCGACCACCCAAGCCATAGAGGCAGGGTCAAGGAGCGGCAGCTCCAGCGCGAGAACCTGGAGACCTTGCTGAACGTGGCATCCAACAAAGAGTTTTGTACATTGATCCGTGGATGGACAGATCCTAAGAATCGGTCGGCGCGTGTTTCGGCGCAGCAGTTGCGTGAGGTATTTGCTGTCTAAACCCGCCAGAGGTGATACCGGACGTCTTTGACTTGGAGGAGCGGGAACACCATCAGCGCTTGCCGGATGTCCTCCCCAGCCGAACAGTGGATGTCAGTCCCCAGCGTACTTTCTTGTGGCCCTTCATAATAAAGGACATTGAGGACGCAAAGCTACATATCCGTAAGCACAATCTCAAGAGTGCGCCGGGGGTGGATCGAGTGTCTTACCGGAAGATCCTACAAATTCCAAATGATATTCTCGTGCAGTTGTTCCAGGCGAGTCCGGAGTATCGACGTGCATATACCGGTACCTAACGAGGCTGTAGGCTTGTGTGGACGCGGTGGACTCCCCGCAAAACTGGCTGACCACGATCTTGGTCGGGATCTTGAAGCAAGGAAAGGTGGCGACGAATCCAGACAGCTACCGATTGGTCGGCCTCGAGTGTTGCCTGTTGAAGATGTTGACACTTCTTATCGACAAACGACTGCAGGAGTGGGCGGAGTTCAAGCATCTCATCCCAAACTCCCAGAATGGCTTTCGCAAATTCTACCGCACCAACAACAACCCGTTCATCTTGCGTTGGGCGATCGAGAAGGCGTGGTCTCAAGGAAAACCTCTCTATATCGCGTTCGTCGACCTGAAAAATGCCTTCCCTTCGACGGATCTCCCAACGCTCTGGGCAAAATTGTACCGGAGCGGCGTCTCGGGCCCACTGTTCAACTGGCTGCGAATGATATACAGCCATATGCTGTACATCGTGAAACACGGGGGAAGTTACTCGAGCGCCTTCAAGTCGATGATTGGTGTATTGGCTGGTGATTCGGCGTCCCCTGGGTTGTGGAACATATACTTCGGCGATCTCGCGAGGTGGTTCCCTGCCGACAACGATGACATCGTGCTGTCAGGCATTGCAATGTCACACATCGAGCACGCCGACGATGTCACCCTCTTCTCCACCACCGCAGCTGGATTGCAGCGCCGTCTAAACAGTTTTACGTCGTGGTGCAGTGCCAACTCCATGGTGATCAGCGTAGAGAAAACACAGTGGATGGTTTTCGGGCCCTTCCCTCGAACTACACCCTCCATCTACGTCAACGGGAACGCCATCACCCTGGTCGACAAGTACAAGTTTGTTGGTATCTGGTTCACCTCCGTCAAGCGTCACCTGTTTGAGAAGCATTATACAGTAAAGGCGTCGAAAGCACAAGGAATAGCTCACGCTAGCTTTACCGTGGACTCAATGATAGGGACCCTGCCGCCAAGGGAAGGCATTCGCCTGTACATGGCGAGGGTCGATCCTCATCTGATATCGGCTTGCGAGGTCGTCTTGGATGTAACTCCTAGCCTCGTTGCGAAACTCGAGAAGCCACAGCTGTGTTTCCTACGAAGACTTCTCGGTCTCAAGCCACGGTCCATGCGAGCTATTCTTTTCACCAAAACTGGACTGCTTCCCATCCGATACCGCCGTGCGATCATTGCACTGAATCACGCAAAGTATTGGGCGCAGTTAGAGGATGACCATTTTGCTCGCGCGGCATACACAGAGTCATTGAGACTCTCTTCCACGCGCTGCGTGTCATGGGCATCCGATTTGCGCGCTGTCTTGGCTTCGCTCCCTATCCCCGTCGCTTGTACCGAGGTGTCGCTTGAGTCGGCCGGGGGCATAGACGACATCATCTCTGCCGTCGAATCATCCTGCGAATCATTGCTGCAGGGCAAGCTCGACAACGCTGTAAGGACTGGGTTCTTGCGACAACAGCTTGAGAAAGATGAGAAGGGGCAGCTCCGGACGGTAGTACTGCGTTTCAGGCATTACCTCGACATCGTCAACGTGGCGCATCGGAAAGCATTTACGCGCTTTCTGTTGTCGGACCACAGTCTTGGCGTGGAGGCTTTGAGGCACACAGATCGCGATAGGAAATACCCCATCCCTCGGGCATGGCGTCTCTGCAGATACTGTCAACTCGACATTGAAGACGAGACTCATGCCGCTCTGGTGTGTACAGCCCACCTGGAACTGACCCCGTTGCGGGCAGCTCTCCTCCGCGACATCTTTGCGATTCAGCCCTCTTTACAACACTGTGCACATACTCAAACAGCCAGGGAGTTTCTCGGCCGTGTGCTCCTTGACCATGCGGTGACGTGGCGAGGTATGTGTCGAACGTGCTGGATTTGTTCGCATTGGAAGAAATTTGGGTTCCACCAAGGCACTTCAACCTCGGTTGACGGGATGATATAGTCCAGTATTTCATTCAGTACTTCGTGTATCAAAGTTGAAACTGCGAGACGGTTCACTTTTATCCTTGTTACTTTCCGGATGTCGGTGAATTATGTCAAGAACTGGGGAACTAGTTCCTGACTCCTGGGTCTAGTTACAGCCAGGTTGGCACTGATCATCCTGCTTGTGGATGACAATTGAGAAGGAGTTCAAAATTGTCGCATGGGCCAAGATTGTAACAGATAAAAGGCGGGCTAGTTCACAACGGTAGAGACTTAGATACATCCGTAGCATACGTTGGGTTGCCTTGTGTATCTAGTATGGTACCTGACCGTTCCGAACGCGGGACCTTGTGTCGGTAATCCTATCCTATCCACTACCACTGAGTGTCTGCAAGTACCAAGTTCTTTGGGCGCTGCTTCCAAGTGGAACCTTCTCCCCTTACGTTGGATAACCAAGTTGACTCAAAAATGAGGCGAAAGATCGCAGCAGCGTTGAGGAGAGCCCAGACAGAGCAACCCTGAATACGCCATGGTAACTGGCTGAAAATATTGGTTGGTAGTAGGCAGCGGCGGAAGGTGTGACGTCAGGCAATTATATTATTGCGGGAAGACATTTTCGGAGAGGTTACTGTATGTAAGGCTGTTGTCGAAGAAGAGGCCAATGAAAATGAAGAGTTGGAGGGGGGTCCTCAATTTTTCCCAAGATCGACACAGAGCGTCATACACAAACTGAATATTGGGTTAGTAATCAAAAACGGTTGGCACGAGGCCTTGTACGGTTCGGGGTAAGGTTTGGATTAGGGGGCTTGCACGTCCAGAAGTATGGCGGTCAAAATGCACTTTTATTCTGCCCCAACTTTTTTTGGTGTGCCCCCACTTTTTTTTCAAAAAAGTGACTTTTCCGCAAGTATTTTTATGGTTCCAAGGTCCCTTCCCCAACCTTTGAGATTTTGGTTTCCAACCAAAAAAAGTTGGGGCACAATGTATTCTACCCCCTTTTTTTTTGCATGTTCCCCCTTTTTTTTGAATGCCCCCCCTCTTTCTTTTGGTTGAAATTTTTTTTTCGGCATCAAGTGGGGAGTGGATTTATAAACAATCCCTGCAGATCAAATGTGTGAAAAGGCTCGTAGTTGACCAGCGGGAGCGCCAACATCACCAGCATCGGTCCGATCACAAATGATCTGGTGTCACCTGCGTAACATGACGCGTCGACGCGTCAATCGTGAGCCATAGTATGGGAGACGATGTGGAAATATTCAAGCTGTTGCGGGTGATGTCTAGCACTGGAAATTCCATCATCTGCTCACCCAACCCAAGCCCTGAGGTAGGGCTGCAGTCGGCCAATCAAAGGCTTGTAATCAATTTGTTTGAAGTGAGATCTAGGTTGGCACAGAGAAAGTTCCAGATCAATCCTGGACTACTAAATGTTCCAGAGCCTCTTCATGCAGTGAATGCCACAAACAAGCATGTCTGCAAGGCCAATCCGCACATATCTGCACATATAGACTGCCATCAAAACCCGGTATTTCCGAGTCTGTGTCCAAGAATTGAGGGGCTGCATCTGGTGGAATCTGAGACCCAGATCCAACATCTCAGCGCAATGCCATACCTTCAATTTTTCTGCATTGTCCCCCATGCTGTGGCTCACGGTCGACGTGTCATGTCACACGGGTGACACCGGATCATTTGTGATCGGACCGATGCTGGTGATGTTGGCGCTCCCGCTGGTCAACTACGAGCCTTTTCACACATTTGATCTGCAGGGATTGTTTATAAATCCACTCCCACTCGATACCAAAAAAAAAAATTCAACCAAAAAAAAAGGGGGGAGGACATTCAAAAAAAAAGAGGGGACATGCAAAAAATATCGGGGATAGAACACGTTGTGCCCCAACTTTTTTTGGTTGGAAACCAAAATCTCAAAAGTTGGGGGAGGGTCCTTGGAACCATAAAATCCTTGTGGAAAAGTCACTTTTTTGAAAAAAAAGTGGGGGCACACCAAAAAAAGTTGGGGAAGAATAAATGTGCATTTTGACCGTCATACAGAAGACAAGCGTACATCGCAAAACAGAGTCCATGTATATGGCGAGATTGATTATTCGTAGGGCAGAGTTCTTCCCAGACATCAAATGTGGACGAGTTCGCTTTCGATGGGCCAAGTTGGGAAAGAAAGGGTGGTGAAGTCAAAACGGAATCGTAATTCTTGAGAGGTATGGGTATAAGCACTCGGTCAAAGGAAGACAAAGTTCAACTCTGTTCAATTTTACCATGCAAAAAATGTTCAAATCCTTTGGTTCAAACTAGCTCACCGCAGCCCAAACTCCTTGATCAAATCGGCCGTGCGCTCCGCAAAAATATACACCGCCGTCTGGGTGTGCGCCGCCGGAATAAACGGCTGGTGTCCCATCAGCCTTCCAACCCACTCCTTCAGCATTTGAACCACTCACGAGAACCGGTGCATCCACCACCCGTAGCCCGTTCAACCTCTTGACCTTCAAGTTGGGGTTAACAACGCCGTAGTCAGCGCCGGCCGCGGACATTGCGGCGGTCCCGATGGTGTGAAAGAGGCTGGCCGCCATCGCCTGGTTGTATGCGTCCACCTCGGCATCGGACGCTGTGTCATTCAGGCTGATCGGGGCGATGATGTAGTCTGAGCAAGCTGGCTCTTGTACGAAGTTCTGCGCGGTGCAGATCCCACTACGCATGACCGGTACATCCAGCGCTGCCCCAAAGAGGTTCGGGTCGATCATGGGCGGCGAGAACGGGTCGGTGCTGTTCAGGATGACCAAGCCGCCTGCAGTGTTGAAGTAAGTGTTTGTTGGAACCATTTTTGTTCTTGAACTAGCTTACGCGCCGACGGGGAGACGACCCCCACCGCAATGATCGGAGAGTGTCCTGTGGAGCCCCGTACAAACCGTTCTGCAGTAACTTATTGTTTACGTCAACTGGAGAAGAGACCGGAATAACCAACCGGAAACAACAGCTCGGAATGAGCGCTCGATGGGCCGGCGGATGGATTGGGGACGTCCTGAAGGATGCGCGAATCGTCAGGCAAGCACAACCACCTAAGCTGGTTCGACACCGTGTCAACAAGCGGGCCGGTCCACGTAGCGTTCCACTGCGCTAACTCCTCGGCCGCAAGCGTCGCATTCCGATTTGCGTCGTCTAAACTATCCGTGGAATTGACCAGCCACGACATGAACGTGATTGGGTGGTCGGTCAAGTTCTACCCGACTGGGGGAAGGTTGTGCACAGGCGCGGTGCCAAGAGCGGACAGCTCCTAGAACACCGATCCCGGAGTTCATCAGGATGTGGGGCGTCCCGATGCTGCCTGCGGACAAGATGTCTTCCTTCGTGACTGTGGCGCGGAGTCAGGTAGATCCTGTTTCGCGCTCAACGAGAGCACTAGACGAGAGATACAGTAGAAGGAAACCCACCTTCAAAACTTGGTGCAAATTTGACAGTTTGGAAAGCGCCAGCGTCGGTTTGGAGAACCCGAGTGACCAGCGTGTTCAACATGACATACAGATTGGGACGGCCAATATATTATGGACCCAAATACAATGTGGCGGAACTGCTCCGTGGGCCATTTTTGATCGTCGTCTGGATCCACCCTGCGAAATCTGTAAGTTGAAGAACCTGAGAACATCGGCATATACCGTACCAATGCCCAGCGGGTCCCCAGAGTTCATGTCCATGTTGAATTCGTTGAGTGCCTTGGCGGTGTCAATTACTCGTGTATCGCTGCCCTGCAAAAATGCGGGCATGCTGACGGTGTTGATTCCGTCGTAACCGTGGACGGCGGAATTAAACACCTGTGTGGAATTTACGGGCGGGGGACTGAATCGTTCGTTCCGGAAATCGTGGTACTTAACGCGCGTAGATCTACGTATATGAATGACTTACCTTTCATATGTAGGGAATCAAGCGATCCCATGACCAACCCTCGTCCCCCGTAACCCGTGCGAACCGTCCGTAATCGTCTTTGGAACCACACGAGTAGTCCATATAATCTCACAAAGGAATGAGATCAGGAAATTATATGTTCCGTGGGGGAAGATTCGGCACGTACTAACGGAACTGCTCACGCCCAAAACAAAGCCTCGAGGATACGGGATCGAGCGGCCACCCAGCCCGTTCTGGGGGGTGGTTATATAATTCCAGTCCCCCGGCGAATCCGGAGTCGCGCGAGTGCAAAAAAATGGGACGATGATATTCAAAGTATGTGAAGCCATCGATATAACTCGCAGGCCGGGAGGAAAATAACTTACGAGCCACCCAGCACGGAAGAGTCTTTGTCTTCGGTTGAACGGTTTACTATGACGTTCCCTGCAGTACCGCCTTGGAACAGGAATGAATTAGTCGAGCTTTTGGCTTCAGATGGGAGACTCTTACCTCCGACCACGATGAAATCAAACGCGAGGTTCAAAGCGGCCAAGTCGGTCGCCTGGTTGATAATTGATGCCCGTGCAGAAGAGGACAACCTGACATCCCCAGGAACAGTGGGCTTGAAGGACATCTTCGCTGTCAGCGGCTTGGAAATTATATTAGTCAAAGCCGGTATAGGCATCACTCTTCCTGAGGCTTCTGTTCTCAAATCTCAGAACTTGGTAGGATAGGCACCCATCGAATGCCGAAAGCTGTTGGATTTAAACAGAAAAAAAAAATCAGGGAAAATTGCAACTGACTCAGTACGTCCCGCGGGCGCATGAATCCATTCACGTAACCCATATATCCAAGAGGGGGAGCTTCGGGCAGGTTTCGGTGCAAGGTAGGGAGTACATGAATGGGCCGTTGATGCCGGCGTCTTTGGAATTACCCGACCCAGCCTCGGAGGCTCGGGCCGTCCCGCCGAGCCGCTACGCCTGCGTCCAAATCGGGTAATACCCGTCGACCGCGCCAGCAAAATTCAAGGACCTGGTCGTAGACAGACAGATGAAGGAAAAAGGCTCAATTCCCCCTTTTGTCTAGCCTTGGACCTTTTCGAACCACAATTTGGCATGTACAAGTAAAAAGTGGAATAACGATCGTGACAATTGTTCTCTTTGGATATCACGGAGCCGACAGGCAGCCGGATTTGGTCTACTTAGACCTGCCATAAGTATTCAATGACAACTTGAAAAATCTGGTCTGCGTGTGTATATATCCCATATACATTGTGAGCGATATGATCCATGTCTGAACCCATGATCGCGTCGGGAGTAGTAGTCAAACTCGTCACTTAGTTACTTTGCTTAGGAATGAGAAAGTTCGTGAGTTTGATGGGAAAGCGTGAAAGTTCGTCACTTTGACTGGTTTCTGGGAAAGTTCGTTAGTTCAGCTTGGGGCCTTCAAGAACTCGGAACACCGGCCATCAGTGTTCCTTCACACAAGCCGGGGTGTGTTTTTTTATATAGATCCCTAATCCTAGCACTAACCACTAACCCTAACCACTAACCTCTAACCACTAACCGCTAACCCATAACTACTAACCCTAACCAACTAACCTGAACCTCTAACCGCTAACCATCTAACCCGAACCTAACGGCCATTTCGGCAGCCCGTTGATTCCCATCACTCCGTGATGTGCCGAGATTCGCCGCTCGACAAGCCCGGAATGCAAAGTGACGAGCTTTCACAATATACCATCAAACTCACGATCTTTCACGAGTTTCCATCAAAGTTACGAAGATTCACAACGCTACGCGAAGTAACTAAGTGACGAAAATGGTGTGGACTCTCGCGTCGGGCTGCGGCCCTAGCTCTGTCCTAGAGAGATCCAGATCTTAGACGAGCTAAATTCTGACCGCAGAATAACTCTGAGGGCTCGTTCCGGAACCCGCAAATTGCATGGGACGCGATGGAATCGAGGCCTCGAAATTGCGTAAGAACGCTGTTTCGTTGAGCGACCGCTGAAGGCCGACAAGCAGGGGTAACACTGAACCTGTGCACATAGTGAGTTGCATTTGACGAGGAAACATGTTACCGCGATTTGAACATTGACGGAATTGTAAAGGTCGCCCAACGTGCCGTAGGATAACCGAATGAAACCGCATACCAACACTGTTGACTGAGTAAAATTGTCCAGCGCATTATACCAGTGTAGCTTCCACGCACGGAGGAGATGCAATAGAGACGGCCAAGCTGGTAACCGTAAGAACGAATTCCGATCTACGAAATCCATCGCACACCTTAGAATGTGATCCGCCCTGGTGTATTTTTTGATTGCCCATGAATGCCGTTTGAATTTTCCTATGATTCCTTGGATCTGAGTTAGCCGATAATGTGTATGGGGAAGTTTACATAAGAAGGCGAACCATGCAGTGGCTCCGAAAACGGCTGTGGCCGAAAGATTGGAGAGCAACGACGCTGCCATCACCGCGGTCTGTGTGATAATAATTTCCTTGCATCAAATAACTACTACTCAAAAGTTGGGTGTAAGGGGCACTACCAAAGCACGATAACAGCAACTGAATTCGTCGAATGAGAAACGGGTCCCACTGGAGAGATGGAAAATAAATGTACTGGCGGTAAGAATCAACAATCCAATTATTGTGCAAAGATATTTTCTGTGGCTTCGCAAGCAAAGGACCCAAGCTCTCCGGACTACCACCGGGTCTCTGAGAGTATGTTAGAAAAGAGCTTAGTTCAAGTCAAAGCGGGTCGGCGTGCGTTCATATGAAGCAAAGCATTAAATAATGGCGACCACCCATGATGGAGTATACCCGGTCTGTCAACGAGAGCTGAACACATTCGGCAAAGAGTGCTGTTCAATTAGCCCAGCAGATATCGGTATCCCTGTCGCCCGTAAGAATTGAGACAACGGAACGGGGCTCTGAGGTCGCTGCGTGTATGTTTCGTCAACATGTGTATGAAATGCAGAGCGTCTCCGGAAACCCGCAAATTATGACAGCAGGTACCGCCGAACCGAAGATACGAAGTGTGTCGACGTCGGACTCGGATGGAGATAGGACATGAGTAGCACACATTTTTGCCTGCATTTATTCAACCGGATTGTCCGACGGGTACTGTACGATCCGTTTGAGAAATCTGAGTTTTCGGTATTCTGAGCTCAGAGGCCGGTGCGGTATGTTTCATCAGCAGGGTTGAACTTATCCGGGCCGGCAGAGGATCGTTGCGAAATCTCGGGTGGAAGCCAGAGGTTCCGCCAAAACAAAGACTATCATCACGGAAGAGTTTCAAACAGCCCCAGCAGCGTGCGGAAGGCCGTCTTCCACAATATTACATGGCTTATCCAACGGAGATAGGACACAAGTATTTTGATTAAGTTCCATACATATTTGTCAGGATTCTTCCGTTCTTGACCGAAATCGTCATTTATTGGATGGTCCACCCGACCATGTGGCCTCCACTATGTCGGAACTGTCGGCATGCACACCGTGATTGACCGTCGCGTTAGAATTATCTGCTGCATAAGCCAATTTCTCGCAGGCATGTCAAAGTAACAAGGGTGCTTCGACACGATGACCGCGCCTTCCCGGAGTTCTTATAAGGCAGCACAAAACCCCCAGTAGACATTAACAGCTCATCTCCTAGTATCGCAATGGGCATCGAGTTCACTGTATTCAAAGGATCTCCGGACGGCATTGTTCAGGTCACGACACACAGCGAGTCACCGAGAGGGAACCAAGTTCTCATAAAGATCACTCACTCTGGCATATGCGGCACCGACGAGCACTACCGACAGGCAGGTATTGGACTGGGTCACGAGGGTGTGGGAACCGTTCAGGAAATTGGAGAAGCCGTCAAAGGATTCAAGGTCGGGGATCTTGTCGGGTGGGGGTACACGCACAAAACGTGCGGTATCTGTGAACAATGTCTGAAAGGTGCGGACATTCACGAGCCCTTCGAAATCGCTAAAAATTGGTTGATTTACAGGGCAAGACCAATATTGTCAAGATCGAGAACTGTGCGTGAAATCCTACCTCCATAATAATCATTCTCACCCAAATGATAGATACGGAGTGCACAACTTCCATCAGGGCTCGTTTGGGTCACACGCCATCTGGGACGCGTCCTTTGTATTCCATGTCCCGAAAGGCCTCGCGCCGGAATTCGCCGCCCCGCTCATGTGTGGCGGTGCCACGGTCTTCAACGTGATAGAAACTTACAATATCCGCCCCACCGACCGGGTTGGGGTTGTTGGCGTCGGTGGTCTAGGACACCTCGCTGTCCAATTTCTTGGAAAGATGGGCGCCAACGTGGTCGTGTTATCGAGCACGAATTCCAAGCGTGAAGAGGCGCTTAAGCTCGGGGCTTCGGAATTCTACCCCACGAAAGATGTCGAGAAACTGGAAATCGGCAAACCGCTCGACCATCTTATTGTCACGACTAACTCCCTACCGAATTGGAATCTGTGAGTAGTTTAATGGATGGCCAGTCTCGTGCAATACTCACTGAGATTCCCCGTGCCCAGATACCTGGACATTATGAAGCCTACGGGTACCATTTACCCCTTGACCGTCAGCTTTGGGAACTTGGACATCCCAGTCTTTCCTGTGCTTGTCAAAGGCATGAACATTCAAGGGACTGCGGTAGCGGCGCGTTCCGTTCACAATAGGATGTTGGACTTCGCGGCGCGACACGGGGTGCAGCCCGTCATCGAACGCTTCCCCATGACGAAGAGCGGAGTGGAGGAGGGAATGGCTAAATTGCGAGACGGAAAGATGCGATACAGAGGGGTTCTCGTCGCCTGAGAGAAATTATATATGTAGAGATACTTGAGAGATTCTGGGAGTGTGGAATTCGAGTTGATGATGGTTTCAAAGTGCTACTCGGATCAACTTATAGCCGGCGACGACGTTTGGCTCCTGACCCCGATCATCGATTCTCCGACTGCGTTTTCCTCAGTCAACGTAGATGCGTCTGAATGTTGGATTTTGCCAGGTGTCGTTCTAGCGGCCGGACCCTGAAGTCGTATCCTCAGTTGCATTCACGAATTACACGACAACGAACTTTTGCAGCACCTCGACGGCTCAACGCTGGCCTCCACAATGCACACTTCCTCCTTCCGTCTTGCATCCGTCGCTCCTGCGGCAGTGTTCGTTTCTCGACTTTGCCTCAACATACGGATCTCCTCGAAAAATATCGGGGAATGGTCGCCACGAGCCAAATACACTTCGACGAGGACCAGGTCCGTGTGATAATGCAGGTCGGTGTTGTTTAGAAGATAATACAACTGAAATCCAACTCCTCTGCAGTTACGGAGGCTTCAGAAAGAACTTATTGACTATTCTCCAGCGATGGTAGCACCAAACCTTTTAGACGCGCCAGAAACATCGTCCGCTTGGTGGGTTCGGGAGCCTTCCGAGTTCGAGTCGTTCAATGTAGACTCTACCTCCCGTTCTTTGATTTCTTTGAAAAGTCACGCCGAGGAATTAGCAGCCGTAGACACCCCAAAGGTTCGAACCATGCCCCTGAGGAGCCACGGCCATCGTTAAAACAAATTCCTAGGGGATTTTGCTGACAGGCCCCCCGGGGTGCGGAAAGAGCTTCCTCGTGGATCTTTGGCTGTCCTGCATTCCGACCCCCCACAAAACAAGGAAGCACTACAACCAACTTGTGTTGGAAATTTACCGCGGGGTCTGGCAGGAAACGCAGCAGAGAATGGCAGATTCAGACATCACGCGGCGGTCCGTCGAAAGCGAAGACTCAGAGGGTCCGTGGAATAGCAGTGTCCGCGATAAATGGCGCGAGCTTGTGAAAACGGGAAGCCTGCCTCTTTTTTGGCGCCGGCGCGGCTCCTCTGTTCCCTCCAAATCCACTCCGACGATCGCTTTCTCGGTCGCACGCAGGCTTGTACTCCGCCACTGGTTGCTGGTATTCGATGAAATTCAACTCCTCGATATCTCGAGCGCTACCCTCCTCGCAGACGTCCTCTCTTGGTACTGGAGGATGGGCGGCGTGATCATTGGCACCTCGAATAAGGTCCCGGATGATATATACAAGCATGGAGTCCAAAGAGAGCGCCTCGAGCCGTTTGTCGAGGCGCTTAAAGTCCGCTGCCCTGTATTGACCATGCGTTCGGAGCATGATTGGCGGCAACACGATTACAGCGGCATCGGGGAGGCCGGCCGAATGTGGCTACTTTCCGGGAACGAGGAGCGCTTTCTGCGACTCTTGAGAAGCTTTGCTGGTAATCAGACAGGTAGGCTGTTTTTGGCCGGCTCATCTGCAGCCCAGCATGAATTTATTGACAGAGGAACGGACCCGAGATTTACGCGTCTTTGGGAGGCACCTGCGAGTGCCATGGTCCTCAGGCGGAGTTGCACAGTTTACCTTTCATGAACTGTGCGACGAGTCTCTGGGTCCCGCCGACTATCTTACCTTGGCCGCTCACTTCCACACCATTGGTATTTCGAACATTCCCGTCTTGAAGCTTGCGGCCAAGAATCAGGCCCGCCGTTTTATATCGCTCATCGATGCCCTATACGAGGCTCGATGTCGCGTGGTTTGCTTGGCTGAAACGAAGCCCGAGGAGCTCTTTTTCCCGGATGTGCCGCCAGACGAGAATTTAGACGTGATGTTGGCCGAGTCGGTAAGCGAGACACGGGAGGGCTATCGCCCAAATGTTTCTGCATATGATAGCCCGAGCATGTCCCGTGCAACCGGTCCATCCGCAAAGGCGATGGCTTTGGACACACTGTCCATTTTCTCAGGTGCGTTCTTCGACTCGGTTTGGCTGTATGATCACAAAGATTCAGGTCAGGAAGAACAGTTCGCTTTTAAACGCGCCCTTTCTCGTTTAATCGAGATGACAAGCCCCGCGTACTCTCGCACGTCTCAATGGACTCCGCTTCCGGAAGGAGACAGAACCTGGGAGAGGAGCATGGTATATGCTGGCATTCCGGAATCGCATGCACGCTCCAGAGATGTTGACCCGCCTGCCCCGGAATCGGATTACTTTGCCTCCGAAGCAGCATACACACCGTCTTTGGAGACGGGGGAAGCAAGACCGAGTCCTCCACGGTTGAAGGCCGACCATGTCTGGGGTGTTCGAGACGACTGGGGCAAGGGGACTGATGCGTGGGGGCAGGGAGCAAAAGCATGCGTAATTCCACGGAAAAACAATGGCGATCGGGGTGGGGGATAGGCATCTTGTACAAACCGAGGTTGTTGGATCAATTTTCTATTCACATAGTATTCAATTTCAAGGAGTCCATTTTGCTAGCACTAGACTCGGAATTCGGTGGTGTCCATTTCAATCACCTGGGCGAAAAATCGAACACAATTTTTGAAAAGGAAATGATCGATTATACATGTCCATTTTGATTGCAGCCTCAAGCTCATGGACCCTTGCATGGACCCCAAACGCTCTGAAAAAGCTCAATCGGATATGCTCCGAGTTGTTCCGAGTTGCGCGGGAACTGCCATGCATGCACCGCCTCACGGTCACGATCGGGATGGCAGCTACCGGATCTCGAGACGGTGACCGACCCGACACTTGGACTGTTACCTCCAACACCGACGCTGGCGTTTTTCTTTTCTCGGTCTCTCTGGTAGAGACCCGTCGCAGGTCGACTTTTCTAAAGGTCAGTCGAGCTCCGTATCACACAGCTCCACCTATTCTCAGGAAATTTCCAGTATTCTCTCCCTTCAAATTTTTCGACTTCAATGAGTCCATGCCCAAACCGTGGTCACCAAGCCCAGTCACTACCTCAAAATGTCGAGGTCACGACGATTTCCACAATTACTCCTACTCCTCGTCCGAGCCATACGCGGAAAAAGACTCGCGTCAAGACGAAGACGGTGGACGAGGTCATAATTGTCGTCAGCGTTGAAACTGTCACCGCTTCAATTGGCACACAAGTGGGGACACCGTCTGGATTCGGTATGTTCTTATCTGTTTGCTCCAACTCTTAATCAATTTGGGGGCAGTAACTTCAAGATCTACTGCGTCCACGTCGGCGTCCACAATCGCTCCATCCCCCAGTGTAGATACGGGGGCACCCTCATCGTCTCAACCCAGTAGCGGAGGATTTGGTATGTCCTTGACTCTCTCTCAATGACCAGGTTATATTTAATTCATAGCGCAGTAATCTCAAGCACTGTGTCCACGTCAACGTCCACAATGACATCGTCTTCGAGTTCTGCTACGGTCGCGTCTTCGTCTTCTGAATCTGAATCTAGTAGTGGTGGTTCAGCTTCCACAACCACATCGTCTTCGATGACCGCGCCCTCCTCCTCTGGATCCAGTTCTGGGGGGCCAGGAGGGTTTGGTATGTCCCACTCAATGTCGTGTTCGCAATTGATTATTAATTTGGCGAAATAGTAGCTTCGACATCTACGTCCACGTCCACGACCGCGTCATCTTCAAGCTCAGCGACGGTAACATCTTCATCCTCTCAATCTGGTAGTGGATCGACTTCTACTGTGTCCACGTCCTCAACGGCACTGGCACTCATGGCGTCCACAGCCTCGTCCCCATCGAGCGCGGCGATTGCTTCTTCCTCCGCTGCATCTAGTTCTCTGTCCGCCAGCTCACTTCAAGCCGTCAGTGGAGCCAAGGCTTCAATCCAGCCAGGTACTGAGTTCATTCAATCTACTTTTCAATGCCCTAACTGTTCCCAGAAGGATCAGCCGTGAATAACAACGGCTCCCCCAGTACGATCTCCCCCCACCCCTTGTTTATCTGTCTGATGTCTTCTTCTCGCACCAGCTGGAACCGGCGGGACGCAGTTGCATGCCAGCACTTCCAGCACTAGCACCCCACTGCAGGACACCACCGCGACGCAGTCGAAGCCCGTCGGGGCTATCGTAGGCGTCTCAATCGCAGGGGTCCTCGTCCTGGCGCTAGTCGCTTTACTACTGTTCCTTTGGACCCAGCGCCGCGCAGCACGTCGACGCGCCATCGCCATCGCAGGGTACGAAAGCGGTGCGTTACTCCATTGCGGGGGACTACCGCCGACACCTACTCACACGACCGTACCCCAGACATGCGGCAAGCACCGCCGATGACGCCCTTCCCCGCGGACCTGCAACCCAACCTGCAACCCAACCGCCCGGGCAGGGTGCAGAACTGGATACGCCGAAACAGCAGCCATTTCGGCGCTGAGCGCCCTGAGACGCCAACGCTCATGGCGAACCCGCAGTATCCGTTCGCGCCGCCCATTGTCGTCCCGCTCTCCCCGGCACGCCCCGCCCGGCACAGGGGAGATACATTGAACGACGTGGCGTATTTCTAAGAAATGTGCGAGTAGAGAAGTGCTTACATTTTCGGTCTGGACTGGACGGATTGCGTGCGAGGTGGCTTGACATGTCACTGGCACTCGCGAATCACATACTGTATCCTTTCCTACCCAATGTATCGACCAGTACGACTGTCATGATAATTTATTCGGGGGTTGCCCACATCTTCGACTATGTGGCTCTGTGGAGACAATTCAAATGGATCAACGTTTCGACTTGATTATTGCTGCAGTACTTGTAGCTTTATCTCCTCCGATGGCGTTGTCGACTCGTCAATTCAATTGTACTAGATTGTACTAGATTGTACTTGAGTCTCGGAGCCGCTAAATTGTTAGTCTCTCTGGACAGACTGCCCAGTCGTAACCTCCTTCTACATTGTGGCATCACCTGTCAGGTCGATGATCGTCGCAAGATCTGCGCTTGCGGTTTTCACGAATCACCAGCACTCAAGGCTGCTCCTGAAGGACGATTCTTGTTACAGACTTGAGTACGAAAATGTCGCCAGATGCAGAGTATGTGTTCTCTTCTTCGAGTCCCGGAATACTCGCGGGCGATCCCACCGGCACGAAAAGGACGATTCCGAGTTAATTCCGTTCTATTGTCAGATCTGTTGCCCATCGTGGACGTATTAAGGCCCTGTTCGGGATCCCAAGTTAAAATCCCAATTACTAAATTTCCCTGCCAAACGCACCATTAGAGCATATTTGCAACGCCCAAAATCGAGGCTCATATTTCTGCGATCACCCATCATTTTTAAGCGGAAGGAAGTGACTGATGTGACTTAGCCCGCCCTTTTCGTTTGATTCTCCCCAAAATCTTCCTCCAACATGAATGGATGGGAGGGGAACTCATCCAGCATGTTCCCTATGCTCAACCCCCAAAAAAGCTGGGCCACCAGGGTGCGTATTGATTTTCCAGTGAACTTCCTTCGTCACTGTTTCTATTTCGGTCTCATCATTTTTAAGCGATCAGCCATCATTTTTGGCCTCAAACGGTCGTTTTGGGGGCTGCACAGTGCAAATATGCTCTATTTAGTATCTGGACCTAATTAACCCAAGTCACCATCAGTCACTCGGTCTAGACCACACATTTCGGATCTTCCCGAAGCTGACATGACAGATCTGTTTTGTCGTTGTCGTCGCCTGTCGCAGTCCCGCCCTCCGAAAAACTTTCTTCTTTTTGCTCCTCTGAGTTCATCCAAACATCAAGAGAAGTACAGAAATTCATTCAGAAAATACATGTCATGTTATCCACCAAAAGTGTGCCATGAAAATGGCTTCAGTTATGAGATACACATCATCGTCACTGACGGCAGGATAATTGAGCAGTGAGCGGGTTGAGACGGGGCCCTCGGCAATTCAGATTGATTATTACCGAGTGCCTGACCGGAAGTCGCACCGATATCATCATCAGTGACTTGATGTGACGCTCGTAGATAGCCAGACGAAATTTAGTAATTTGGGATCCTTTCTATGGGCACTTGGTACTTACTCTCGACGTGGGCCCTCTGAGCCATGGCCAGACAAAGGCAAGTCGTTTCGCACAAGGTTCCTCTTGACTCTGCTAACCTTTGTAACAGTTTCTGGTCAAATTCCCTCATTTTCCCTCTATACGCCGCTACAGCATCGCTAATGGTCATATTTTTAGGCGTTCTGTGGGCATCAAGCTACGGCCTCAGATGGCATGCTTTTTGGTTCAAAACTACACCCAATGAGCCCGAATACGCCTCGGAAACACACTCGGTTGCCGCGCACGTCGAAAAGCATGGCGGACGAACCATCTTCGCGTTCAAAATAGCAAGACTTGCTGGCTGCCTCACGTTGCTTAGTCTGTCACTGTTCTCGCTGGTAGTGGACAAGGATGATGGAGAAGAGACCGAGGCATTACAGGCGAGCGCTCACCAAGCTGCCATGTGTGTAACCTACGTGCGTGCTCCATTCCAAGGGTCAAATATTCCCTACTGACGTTGGGTGCGAAGTTTTATGCGTTGTTTCTGGCCATTCTCTCCATCACAGGCACCTGGAAGTGGAGCAGAGTGATCATTAAACACGTCAACACGGTTCTACTGTGCGCGTTGGGCGTGTACTTTTACCGCGATGTATTCCCCTTGGCCACATTTGCGCGCACTCCCATGGATTTCGCAGAAGGAAGACTTCTATGGGCGAAAATCATCAACCTCTTTGCGGTTGCTGTCGTTATCCCTCTTTTCGTCCCATGCCAGTATATCCCCGTTGACCCCAAGGTATGAACCGTTGAGTCTGCGTGTAAAATATCACTGATGCGCATCCAGAACCCAATGCGGTCCACTCCCGAGCAAACCGCGCTGATCATCTCAATGGTGTTCTATTTCTGCCTGGATCCTCTCATCTTCCTCGCATACCGGATTCCCCACCTCAATTTCGACCGGCTCCCACCTTTAGCTGATTACGGCTACACGGAGAATTTGAAAGCAGACGTCTTCCCGCACTCAGACGTGTTCGCCGGCAAAAAGTGCCACGTCTTCTTCGTGTTTGTCTGGGTATACCGCTGGACAGTCCTGGGCATGACAGTCATGCTGATCATCGTGGCGTTGTCGGCATTCATCTCCCCCATCGGGTCCAACAGACTCCTCAGGTGATGCCGTCATTTAAGCCTTGAACAAATACTCATCTCTTCTCAGTTACCTCGAAAATCCCGGTGCGGAATCCACCATGAAGCCGTCTGGATTCTCTTCCTGTTCGTTAGGCCCCTGGTGCCGTCCTTGTCAAACCAATGGTACACCTTCATTTCGGTACGGTATTATCTCTTCCATGACAACGTTGGCTGAGTTGCGTTCACAGAAATGCATCATGACACAGACCACAGCGCTCATCACACAGCTCGTGTTCGAGCATGCCCTGCGGATACGCATGAAGGCAGAGACGGGCGAGAAGGCGGCGAAGCACGACGCTGCAAATAAGAAAAAAGCTGATAACCTGGTCAGGAAGACGACGAACCTGGTCACCACGGATTTGAGCGTTGGTTTATTCTCCTGCCTCTTGAGTCAGGACCTGACACAGCCTGCCCCAGAACATTACCGAGGCGCGAAACGTCTTGTTCCTGGTCATCCTTGTGCCCGTTCAGATCATTGGGTCTCGTATTCTTGTACCAAATCCTCAGCTGGAGGTTCGTTGATGTTTCTGCGCCACTTGAGGCATTGCTTATTATGTGCGCAGTGCTTTTGTTGGTATAGGGTATATTTTACTTTATGTCAACCCGTGGCTTGCGCTGACTCACCGAAAGGGTAATGGTGGCCCTCTTTCCCTTGCCAGGCTATGTTGCGAAATTTCGGCGAAGTGCAACAACCTTTCGGCGAAGACATGCATGATGCTGACCGCATCGCTATTCAGACGGCCGCAATGAAGAAAACCGATGCGAGAGTGCAAACCGTCACTGAAAGTGAGTGCCTTTCTTTCTTTCTTCTTTTTTTTTTTTGCGGTGCAATTGATTTGTTCTCAGAGTCCATGAGCATATCATGGGTACCCCCCTTGGGTCTAGGCCGTAGCCCCCTTTTGGGCCAACATTAGTTCGTGAGAACAAATCCGCAAGGTAGTCTCCGGTAATCTGTGACCCGAAATGATAGAGTGTGACTACACTCCGCCAGGAAGGAATGCTTTTACGCAGACCAGTTTGGACATAAGCCCCATTTTTAGGTAGCTGCCCCTTATGGTACTGTGGGACTCGGCTGACAACACAATACCCACTAAACCTCCTGGTGGTTTGACACGGGACTCAAACCCGCGGCCGAAGGAATTCTGATCCAAACGGCGACCGGCCTTCAGGCCGACCGGATCAACTTGGCACATCCACAAAAGCCATTTGATCCCATTGGAGTGGTGTCACTGGGGTTCGAACCCTCGCGGGACCCAGGACTTCAAAAATTAATCAGAAGCCAGAGCTGCATGCTAGACCACTCCCCCATGCTGCCCCCTTGAGTGCCTTTCTTGAACGTATACTATTCACATATATCTATTACTCTCCCTCAGCGATAAACGTGCTCTAGATGATCAAGTTCCTCTTCTCGGTCACGACTTCGTTCATTTTTGATAGACCCTCCTCTCAGGATGTTCGGATGGGAGAAGCAGATGGATCAGAAGATCGCTGACAAGCGGGAGGAGGAGCTCAATTGGCTCTGGAAGCGCAAGCTGATGGACCTCGCCAATGGCACTTTGCAGTACGCTAATCTCTATTCGTCTTCCCTCCTCGCTCATCCTCATGCTCCGTAGCTTTTTGGTATGCGTTTTCTTCTCTGAGACTCGCATCCTCACTTCCTTGACCGTCTACCAAGATGCCGATCCTCACGATGTTGGCAACCTTCGGTAGCCTCTCTTTTAACCCGTTCTTGATTTGTACCTGACGTCTTCGTAGCTACATAGTAAGTTGCCTGGACGTTTCTGTCGGCACTGACCAGAGGAATTGATCTCTTCCGTGCAGCGTCAGTAATAAAGCGGGTTTATCAAGGTCTCGAGCTGATATTTCCTAGACTATCGTCGCCAAACAAGACCTTTCCGCTTCTAAAGTATTCTCTGCCGTGGCCATCTTCGATCTCCTCCGTAACCAGCTTGGGTTCACTTTCTCTTGCATTTCTACCGCAGTGCGTTTGCCCCTACAATCTTTACGACCCGTGCCTTCGGCACGGCCACTCACTCCGCTCGCAGCCGTCCCTTTGGCAGGGTCGACAGCTTGTTGGGGCTCCGCCCCAAACCCCGGGGGGTGCTCCGCTTAATCTCTGTAGCCAACCACAATGTAAATTAGACTTTTTTGAGTACATTACACATTACAAACACACTACGTGAGAGAACTAAGACAGGGGATATCAGCAAAACTTCCGAACAGCTTGAGAAAATACTTACAATTTAGCTAAAGCAGAACTTCAGGGTATACAATATTTTTGGTGATGGTGTTGGCATCATTCTTAAAGAGTGCTGATATGTTGACTTGAGGTGCATCGAGAAAGAGCCACATATAGTTGTACATGAGCAAAGACATCGGTACAAAGGTCCAGACCAATATGATTGACTGACTGGCCCCGGGACTTGTTGAAAATGCCAGTCGAACAGGGGATTGCCAATGTTTCATCTCAAATGCAATCTGCTCACTAGAGGGAATGATTGTGATGCATGGGATGAATGCTTTTTTGCGATTGTGCTCTCCTGCAATAAGTCGGATCTCAAGAACATGTGGTGAGATCCTGGTAAGAATGCCTCAAGATCCATTGCAGAGGCCATTTGCTGGATCCAAATTCCATAGCACCATGATTGGATATCCAACTTTCAAGGCCAGCTTTGCCAAAGGTAGGTCAGATGCACGGATAGAGTTGAGATATTCAACAGGATATTCGAAATCACAGTTAACTCCCGGTTCGGTTGCAACAGAATCTGCACTTAACTTCGTCTCCTGGTAATTTGTCAAGTAACATCTGATTTATCTCATCCACATCATCGTTGCGGGCAGAGAGAATAGTGTGCTCCAAGAAGTATTTATCCTGGTTGTGGTCTGCAGGAATCATTGACGTGTTGTGAGGGCCAGTGCTTCGAGTGGCAGTACGAGTCCAGTTGCTGGATTTTTTTTTTGGGTTCTTGGGTTTACTCAGCGTGTTTGTTTAAAACCTCACTCAAACTGTTGTAGCTATAGGCAAAGCTTGGGCGAAGCGTTGTCGATGGTAGTCTTGGACTTGTTACAACCCCTGCTCTGAGCGACATCCATCAAGTGATGAGTGATCTTGGTGCGATTGCCGTTCCCGTTTTGGCAATTTTCGCTCAATTGAGACGTACGCCCGACGCGTCTCCTCCCCCCCTTGCCAGTGAACAGCCCATAGTCCTTACTATGCTACCCTAAAATATGCTCAATCTATCCAATGGACGCGTGTTTATTGCGAGGCGCGCTATGGCGCGCTCTTAATTGGCCTTTGATTGGCCTTCCCCTTTGAGCAAGAATCACCAAAATGGGAACGGCAATCACGCCGAGATCACTCACCACTGATGGGTGTCGCTCCTCAGAGCAGGGGTGTGTTTTTTTTTTTTTTTTTTGGAGCGTTTGGGATAATGAGTTTTCAGTCTGCAGAAGCATTCCAAAATCATCCACTGGGTCTACCGGAAAATTCCAGTTAATGCCAGGGAAGTTGTCCAGGGAGGAAGTGCCATTACACATGTATACCATAGTGTGGGACTCCAGCCTTTTTTCAAAAAAATTATCCTATCCCATTTTTTGAATCCTTCAAAGTCAATGGCTGTATACCCACCAAAACCCCTGCTGTGTAAGTCCAGTCATCTGGCAGTGAGTCTTCATTCATCAGTAGACCACTCCATGTTTGTAGAACGAGATCTTTATTCAGTGCAAGATTATCAAATTTCAGTTTATTGGCCAGGGTTCGATCTCGTCCTAGTGCGGAATTTATAGATTTCAACCATCTATTATGAATCTCAACCTCTGAGAGGATTCGGTCTGGATTCTTCAAAACTTTGTTGTTCCGGATATTCCAGATTGTGTGCCACGCTGTGGATACAAGAATGGCAAATAATCTTTCCATCTGAGGGATAGTTTTCCATTTGTGCCTTTGAACTTAACAAGATTACAGCCCAAAATGAGTCCCCAGCTGAGGGAAGGCCACATGCAATATTTCATACACCAGAGTTTCTCGGTTAGTTTCCAAATCAATTTTGCGCCTGAGGCATCACATTCCATTGCTATATGCTCCAGATTTTCAGGAACACCACAGGTTGGGCAGATTGCTATCGCCTCAAGATTATCAATATGTGTCCAGAAGTCACCGACTCGGAAAATATTGTGAATTGACTTCCAGAATAATTCACGGTGAAGTTGTCTTAAATTTGTTGAGCATATAGATTTCCAAATCATTTCATCTGTCGGTGCGTAATCAGAAATTTCATGTACCGAGCAGCAAATACGGTCCAAATTGATGAATGTTGATTTTCTGAGTGGCTCAGGGTAGTTTCCCCTGATGATTTTTGTAAAGATTCGCTGCGAACCTTGTGAGATTAAAATTAAACATGACATCAGTTTGGGTGTCAACCTCAAGTGAAGAGCAGATGTTGTCACGCTCAAGGCTCAAGAACACCCAATGGACGCACAATGCGGATTGGAGGTGCTCGGTAAGAGTGAGGCTCGAAGAATGATGGAATAAAAGACTAAGGAATACATGCGACTAGCTACACTACTTATACTGTTCAACTGTGGCTATGTAACTAGTGCTAATAATATATACAATAGAGCGTCCATGTGCTACAAGCACCATAACCATGTGTTCTGAGTAATAAACATGCTAGAACCATGTGTTCTGAGTAAGAAACGTCCTGAAGCCATGTGTTCTGAGTAATGCCCATGCATACTCCACATGTCCGCAGCATGACACCTGTCAGCTGTCCGATCACCAATCCGTCGTGCTTCATCGGCATGTTCCTGTGGGAACCCGATCCCTGGCTGTCCGATCACTGATGACTCAAGCATAGCCTTGGTGTTTAAATAGACGAGCGCTTGATTAGGCGCTTAGATAAGGCGTTGTCGCGATTAGATAGCGTCTAAATCGTGACATTACCCCCCTCCTAGGGTCGGCGTCCCGACGACCGTGGAATAATTAAACTTCGACTGAAGTACCCGCGCGAGCATCCTTCGTTAGGGAATTTCTCCACGATCATCCTTCGTCTTGTGATTGGGTCGTATAGATAGCGAGTTGGATAATCAGCCGACTCCTGCTTCGGCTTATACCGCTTGATAAGATAATCCCAATGCCCCAGCGGCAAGACCGGAATCCCCTCGGTCTGCGGCTGTTCCTGGGCATCTCCTGGGGACTTAGCGCCTAGCGCTTCCTTTGGTGGCATCAAGCCTAATTTCCTGAGCTCTGCCGCCAGCGCGTCATTGCTCTCCTTCGACCTTCCAGCAATCAGGTCCTCCGCCCATCAGCACAAGTCATGCTCTGCATTGTACTTGTTGAGAATGTCCGGTGCATTCTTAAGGTTCCGGGTTGGCTCCCAGTTCCGTTCCCCGATAGGGTATCCCTTCCACTTGATTAAATACTGGTAGCCTCGCCCACGTTTCCTGTGGTTGAGGATCTCCTCCACCTCGTACTCCTTCTGTCCCTGCACGATCTGCGGTCCCGGCCACTTCTCTTTCCGTCCCTCGGGCGGCTCCACGTAAGGCGTGAGAAGTGCTTCGTTGAAGACCGGATATGTCTGATCCGTCTCCGGTAATCTCAGCTTCCACGCCGAAGCCCCGGCCTTCTCCATGATCTCGTAAGGCCCCAGCCTGACATCGTCTATCTTCTTTGTCGGTCGATCTGTCTCTATGTTCTCTCCTTCCACCCAAACCATGTCGCCGACTTTAAATACAGGCGCCTCGCGCCTATGCGCGTCATAATACTTCTTCATCTTTTTCTGGGTTTTCTCAAGAGCGACCGACGCTTCATCGCGGATCCTCTTCATTTTCTGTGCGAAGTCGTTCGCGGCCTCATTGCGCGACTCGACTGAGTTCTCTATCCCCTTCCAGGGGTGGTATCCCGTATTCGTATAGAAAGGTGACATGCTCGTCGACGAGCTGGTCTTATCGTTATGAGTGAACTCGGCCAATGCAAGCCACTCCGCCCAATCCGACTGTCGGTGATTGACGAAGATCCTGAGATATTTTTCAATCTCCTGATTCATCCGTTCTGTTTGTCCGTCTGTCGCCGGATGGTATGCCGTGCTCGGGTTCATTTCTATGCCGAGAAGCCGGTTAAGCTCTCGCATGAACCCGGATAAATATCGAGTGTCCCGATCCGATATAATTTTACGGGGAATGCCGTGATATCTAATCACGCGGTCCCGGGTAAGTCGGGCGACACCTTCACTCGTCAGCTCCATGTTCGTTGCCTCGCAATGGAGCATCTTCGTGTAAGTGTCGACCCAGACTTGGATGGCGTTAAAGCCATTGCTGACCGGCAGCGGACCGATAAGATCCATGGATATAATCTGCCAAGGCCCCTCAGCGATCTTGTGCGGGTTAAGCTTTCCCTGCTTGTACCGGCGCACTCGAGTCCTTTGGCAAGCCTCGCAGGCCTTTATATATTCGGCGACCTGGTTTCCCAGTCTCGGCCACCAATAATTACGTTCCACCATTTCCTGCGTGCGGTTCTCTCCGGGATGGCCGAGCATGGGCAGGTCGTGATGGAGTCCGATAATCTTATCGCGCAACTCCTGATTCCGGGGTACATATATAAGTCCGTTGTAATATATAATATTGTCCTTCTTTTCCCAGGCTGGTAGCTTTTTCTCGAGCGCCAGCTTAACGCTCTTATCGATCTTCTTCTCCTTAATTATCTCTTCCAAGATCCCTGCCTCCGGCCCTTCCAGCACTATGTCCTGTGCTCGGAAATACTCTGGCTTCAGCAGAACAACATTGTCGTTGTCGTCTTTCCCTTGGTCGTGATCCGATCTCCGAGATAAGAGATCTGCCTTCTTGTTCAACGCTCCAGGCCGGTGGTGCAATGTGAAATCGAACTCCGCCAGTTCCTGAATCCACCGGGCCTGTCTGCGATTAACCTTCTGAGGCTTCTTGAAATATTCGAGATTTTGATGATCAGTAAAGATCTCGAATGTTTGGCTTGCGCCCATCAACAACTCCCGCCACTCGTCCAGCGTGGTCATGATCGCGAGCATCTCTTTGTCGTAGATCTCGTAGTTCCGCTCAGTCTCATTGAGTCCATGAGACATGAAAGCAACAGGGCGCCATTCGCCCTCCTGCTCCTGTGCGAGCTCCGCTCCTATAGCTCCATCCGATGCATCTGCCTCGACTCGAAACTTCCCGTGATCTGTGGGAAGTGCCAGTACAGCGTCTTCGGCGATGCGATTCTTGAGCCTTTGGAACGCTCTCTTCTGCTCCTCTCCCCAGCTCCAGCCTTCCTTCCCGGTCAACCTCGTCATCGGCTTCGCTATCTCCGCGTATCCTCGGATGAAGCGGCGATAGAAGTTTGTGAAACCTAAGAACGCCTGTGTCTGCTTAAGGTTCTTTGGTTCCGGCCACTCCATCACGCCCTTGATCTTCACCGGGTCCATCTTCATCGAGTTGTAGGAAATGATGACTCCTAAATACTCGATCTCCGTCTTCTCAAAGTCGCACTTCTCTGGTTTGAGAAAGAGCTTATTGTCTTGCAGGATTTTAAGTACCCGCTTCGTCAGTGCTCTGTGCTCCTCCAAGTTGTCGGTGAAGATAAGGATATCGTCCAGGTAGACAATGACCTTTCCCTCGTTTATGAGCTCTCGAAGGATGTCGTTCATCATTGTCTGGAACGTCGCTGGGGAATTCGTCAGGCCGAAGAACATCACGAGCGGCTCGAACAGCCCTCGGTTCGTCCTAAACGCCGCTTTCCACTCATCTCCCTCCCTGATCCGCACGTTGTTGTACCCCCATCAGATATCCAACTTCGTGAAGTATTTGGCGCCGCGGAGCTTATTTACGAGCTCCGAGATTAGCGGAAGTGGATAACGATTTTTAATTGTCATCTCATTGAGCTTCCGGTAATCCTGGACTGGTCGTAGGCTGCCATCCTTTTTCTTCACGAAGAAGAACGCCGAAGCCATCGGCGACTTCGAGGGTCGGATCCTCCCACTCTTCAGGTTCTCCTCCAGGAACTCGTTCAACTTCCCCTGCTCCGTGACCGAGAGCGGATAGATCTTGCAATCTACAGCCTTTGATCCTGGCTTAAGCTCGATTGCGTGATCCCACAGCCTTTTCTCGGGCATGGCGTCGAACAATTCCTTCGCGAACACCTTCACGAACTCGTGGTACTCCTCCGGGACCTTCCCTTCGGTCATGCGCTCCTTCCCACGATTCGCTTCCTCCGCCATCTGCTGCGCCTGTGATCCTTGCGCACGCAGATCGATCTGTTCTGCAAAGTCGACCAATAGGATCGACTCGCCGTCTTCCAACTTCTCTTCCTTCACGGACAATCCGGTCCGGTACTCCGTGCCGTGCATGTTGCACTCGGGCGGGCAGCGGCTGAACACAATCTTTTGTGATCGCCAGTCCACTTCGGGGTTGTGCTTGAACAACCAGTCGTACCCGATGAACACGCGAGCCTTGCCTAGTCCTGTGACCAAGAACCGTTGGCGCTCAACGTGGGGTCCGACCGAAAGCATCAACTCAACGTAGTGAGTGATCTTTCCCCGAGAGTTCTCTGTTCCGTCTGCATTGCGGGCGACGATGTGCACGTCAAGCTCGTGGAGCTCGAAGCCTTCTGCCTTGGCATAATCTCGATCAATGCACGTGGTAGTGCAACCGTTATCGAGAAGAGCTTTGACAGCACGCATCTTCCCGGTGTCCAACGCAGTCAGCGTGACGGGAACGAGCATCTCGTGGTGCCGCCTCTGCTTCTGGAGTTCCTTCATCTCCTTGGCAAGCCGATCCTCTGGCTGTGCCAACTTCTGCGCTGCCTGTGTCTTCTTCTGACTCAGCGTCATGCGTGTTTTCTTTTGTTTGGGCGCTTCCTCCCGATCCTGGGATTGAGCCCTCACGGCATCGCCGTCCTTTTTCGTCTCACTATTTTTCGCACTGGTTTGGGTTCCAGGGGCCTTTTTGAATGCACTCCATCTCTTATTTACTTCGTCCATCTTCCGATTGCGAATATTACGTTTCCGATTCTGATTCTCCAAGATATGTATTTTTTGTTTGTTTTCTACACTAGCTACTAGGAAATCGTTTATGCTCTTTCGTAAACTAGTATTTTCTGGGGTATAAATATCATGTGCCGGGTCTGTAACTACATTGCTAATATTAATGTCCTTGAGATGTGCATATTTATTTGTGACAAGGGGCGCCGCTTTGGCCGCAAGCGGGGGCCCCTTTAAAAACCCTTCTCGCGAAGGACGGCTGCAAGAGCCTGCAGGTCGTCCTGCGAATAGTCCTCGGTCTTGATCGACCGGATATTAAATTTCGACTTGGGAGGCTCCGGGCACTCCCGCTTCATGTGGCCCTCCTTGCCACAGTTATAGCACTTAAAAACGCGGGGTGTCTGCCGCGCGCGGTCCACATCCATCGGGGCGGTCTCGCCCGGCCCGATCTTCTTCGCGAGGTTGGGCGCCGGCCCGAACCCCGGTGATGACTTGGCAGCCGGCGCTTGTACACGCACCGGGGTCCAGAACATCCGGCTCTGTTGAGCCGCTCGGAGTTTCCCCCGCTCCATGACCCGGCTGATCGCCGTCAGCCTCTTCTTGAGTCCCGCGTAATCCTCCGGGACCTCAATTCCACCCGCATACAGCTGGGTGCGCACCGCCTCCTCGACGAGGCCTTCTAGTGTTTCCACTAGGAAGGTGTTGTGGGGGGTGTCCTTGTCGTTCGGGGCGTACCCCGCTTCCTCGGCGTTCAACTCGAACGCCTGGATGAAATCGGCCAGGGGAGTCTTTCCCTGCCGAGTTGTCGTAAGGCGCATGTGCGCCGTCTGCTTGACGTTCTTGTCCTGGAACGTCCCTTCCAACTCCGAGATCAAATCATCGAAGTGGTAGAGGCTATCAAGCCCCTCGCGCAATGTGCGCTTTCGCCAATTACGTACCCAGTTGGTGGCTGGGCACGAGGCACCATCGGTCCGACCCAATAACGAGAGGGTGAACGCGATTTTCTTCTTCTCGGAGTCAAACTCCGAATCATACGCCCATAGGTAGTTAAGGAGGGCGTCGAGGAAAGTTTCCCACTTGCTCTTGTCAGAGCCGTCGAAAGTGGGGGGGAGGCGGGCGAGGGTGATCCGAGAGGACCTAGTCTCTCTCGGGGCGGGGTCGAGGTCCATAGCGGGCATATAAGAGGTGGTGCCCTGGTTCTGGTCTTCGTCGGCCATTGGTAATATGAGCGACGGGCGAGGTGGTTGGTAAGGTAGTTTGGCGAGGGCGGCGTAAAGTCGGTCGAACGGGGTGAAGGTAGGAAGTTCGGCGGAACGGTATAAGGAAGTCGACGGGGATGAGGTTCCCGAGGAGGAGGAGGTGGATGGGGCGCGGAAGGTCACTGTGTTGGTATGAATCCGCACTCAGCGGTTGGTGGAATCGCAACGGTCTCTTGCGACAGAACTACCCCGGGTCTTCTACAACACCCCCGGCGATAGCGAGGCAGTCTTCCCCGAAGGTCCGGCTGGCACTCCTGCGACTGCTATGTGGCTTGGGACGGACTCAACGTTTCCCGTGGCCTAGCGTCTGTCTGTTCGGTAAACCGAAAACGACTGGTGCTGCACTTGTTTAGACTCGCTGTGGACGAGGTAGGGAATCGGCGGGTGGGGAATAGGGAAAATGGAACTTCAAATACGAGAAGCCAAGTAGAGGGTAAGAAACCAAGTAGTGGATAGAGGGATGGGGGGAAAGGGAAAGGAGGTCGGAGGGTAGGGACGGTACGAAGGTATGAAGGGTAGTCTTTTATTATGTCACGCTCAAGGCTCAAGAACACCCAATGGACGCACAATGCGGATTGGAGGTGCTCGGTAAGAGTGAGGCTCGAAGAATGATGGAATAAAAGACTAAGGAATACATGCGACTAGCTACACTACTTATACTGTTCAACTGTGGCTATGTAACTAGTGCTAATAATATATACAATAGAGCGTCCATGTGCTACAAGCACCATAACCATGTGTTCTGAGTAATAAACATGCTAGAACCATGTGTTCTGAGTAAGAAACGTCCTGAAGCCATGTGTTCTGAGTAATGCCCATGCATACTCCACATGTCCGCAGCATGACACCTGTCAGCTGTCCGATCACCAATCCGTCGTGCTTCATCGGCATGTTCCTGTGGGAACCCGATCCCTGGCTGTCCGATCACTGATGACTCAAGCATAGCCTTGGTGTTTAAATAGACGAGCGCTTGATTAGGCGCTTAGATAAGGCGTTGTCGCAATTAGATAGCGTCTAAATCGTGACAGATGTCAAGTCTTGGATCTACTTTGAAGACCTCTTTTATCTGTTTGAACTGTGTTCACCCAACTTGTTCATTCAGTGCTGCAAACACAGCTTTGAAAAGGATGAAGCACGGGTCTAGCATATTGTTTTCATATCTTGTTTTCTCCTTAATAAGTACCTTGAGTAGAAAATCAGAGGAGTAACATATTAATAACAGTGCATTCTTGGGTAATTTTTGCACAAGAGCAAGTACGGCACCCAGTATTCCAGATTTGAAGTCAATTTTTAGGGTTGGATTATTGAATGTGATGCAAGCAGTATCATCCTCATCCAGCTCATGTGAAAGAATTCTAGATCTCGCAAAGATTTGAGGGTCATACTGACCAGCATGCAGGATTTGTATATGCAAAACAGTTGTTATCAGGTCTGGGGTTGGCTGCAAGTTGCATTGTCGACTTGCAGCTATCTCAATCATCGCCCACAAAAATCCGGAAAACATTTTCTAAGCTGCACAATCTGAAGTCCGGATCATAAGTCATTGGTTGGTCAGTTTGAATTTCCTGCCTATTGGCATCTAGCTCCTCTGGTGTTAATTCCAGATCATCACAAAGGTCAGCTATTGGAACTAGAGGGTTCCACTTTGGCATAATACAGTCCAATAATATCTGAGCAGTCTCAATGCATTTCCCTGGGTTTTCACAACCTAGTTCACTTCGATCTCTATTACAAGGTGGGCAGCCACAATGTTTTCAGCCAATGCCACTGGGATTGATAGTATGTGGCCGTCTGTGCACTGTAGTTCTTCTCGTTGCAATTATGAGGGCATCTTGAACAGTCCTAACTTCATGGTGATTTCTGAGACAAGTTGAAGCATCCCGAAGGCATGCATTTTTGTAGGCAGGATAGCAAACAGAAGGATGTTTCCATATTGGCATAGCAAGCTGAACTTCACGGTCAATGGACAGTCCCATGAATTTAAGGTAAAAGTCTTGAGCAGCAGTTATCATTCGCTTGAGGTCATAAGGTATTATGTTTGACCTCGGGATGGGGAAATGGATATTATTCAAGAAAATGTTAATGATTTGACCAGGCCTGATATTCAGGTAGCTAGTCTCCAAATACTTTTTGAGTATGAAGTCGACAAATAACACCATAGTGGTTGATCTTCTCCTTGCATGAGATACAGTTGGGGACAATCAAAACCCGCCTATTTGGGATGCGTGGGAAAGTTGAATGCCGGGGTCGGGGAATGCCCTCGGGAAACCTACAAAATAGTTTCTATGTGAATCAAGGCCCAAATGAAGAGATTGGCACGAGCAAAATTTGTCAAATCAATGATTTCTCCGAAACTGACCCCAAAATATTGAGAAAAACCAAAAAAGATCGCAAAAATAACGTAGAAATTGCCAATCGACTCCTTTTGGTGAGCTTGTCATGATTCCGGCAAAAGCAAACAATTCTATCGAGCTGTTCCTTCGGAAAAAAATGATTTGATGTGTCAATTATTTGATCCGAAAACAGTGTAAAAATGCATTTGTATCTCAGGCATGGCTTCTATTGGCTGCTAAATGGTTCTAATGTACAGATATGTGACTTGGGAGACATTTGTTCGTAAAAGTACCCCCACAGGGCCAAAAGGGGTACACACAATTCCGTTTAACCGGCCCAAAATATTGAGAAAAACAACGGCTCGTGGGAAAAACTTCGGAGGTGTGTTTTTGGGCTCCTTTCCACCCTCCGGATCTGAATCTAGTGTCAGATTTCTATGAAAATGAACAGTTCACGTGCTATTAAATAAGCGGTCTTTGATTGTCCCCAACTGTAGCACTGGAGATTCCAAAGATCAATTGCTTTATTACGAGAAGGGATATGTAAAATCCTTTTCCCCCCTCTATCAACTGGGAGGATCATGGTCTCGAGCGACACCCTGGCTCTTTTTCCATCTTCATTTGCTACTTCAGCATAGTTGAGCAAGAATTTTACTAGTTTGACCTGGTCTTCAATTTTTCGTCCTTTCATAAAGCCAGCTTGGTCTGGCTTTATCAAAGAGGGAGCAACCTTCATTAATCACATAGAGTAAGCCTTCGTTATGAGCTTATAGTCTGTATTCAATAGTGTGATCAGTCTGTAGTTGCTAATGAGGCCAGTGTCTCCTTTTTTATACACAGGGCATAACCAACCCATGTTAAAGTTACAACCATTGGCTATCC
The DNA here is from genome assembly GCA_029448575.1 of Mycena maculata. Taxonomy (NCBI): domain Eukaryota; kingdom Fungi; phylum Basidiomycota; class Agaricomycetes; order Agaricales; family Mycenaceae; genus Mycena; species Mycena maculata. Next base: position 203,338 of record JARJLG010000103.1, read on the forward strand.
CGAATTGCTCAATGTTGCAGTATAATTCTGCCAGGAAGCCCATTATGTTGAAAGCACCACCAAGCTTGTCTTTGGATTTTTTATACTCAATGTCCATTGCTTTGAAAAATTCATAGGGGATACCATCTACCCCGGGTGCTTTGCCATTACTGGATAGTTTTAAAGCATTGCGGATATCCTCCTCTGTCAGGTCTTTCTCCATTTCATTGTACTCATCTTTGGACAAATATGAATCACACTTCTCGAGAACTTGCTCCATGCATATGACTCGACCATAATCATTTTCATCAGAGATATCAGTATGCTGAACAGACTCATGGTAATTTCGAGCCATCTCTGCCATCTGCTTTGGTCGGGTTTCAAAGCAGGGTACTGTGGAATTTTCCTCTGTTCGCTTGAATTCGTTTATGGTGCTTCTAAGGTGGTATTCTTTGGTAGATCACATCCAGTGCCAGGTTTTAAGAGTCTCACTGACAATATCATAGTGAGCTTCAGATTGAGCTTTCTTTCGATCAGCCTCTTCTTTGAGATAAGTTTCAATCTTTCCTTCTAGATGTAGAATTTCGAGGTGTTTTTCCTCAGTAGATATGTCTTCATCATTCATGATTAGCTGCTTCTGTGCAGTCCAGGTTCGAATTTGGCGTGCTCTTTCACTGACCAAGCAGAAGCATTTTTTTGCTTCTGCAGTAAGTTCATCTTTGTAGTCCTTCCACAGATTCTGAATGTTGTGTTCGCTTTTTCTCCCAGTTTGGATCAACTCATCATGCTTGTCCGAGAGTTTCTTTGATCGGGGAATAATGTATTTAATAAATCTCGGAGTTTTGAGGAGATATATAGGGAAGTTCCATATTCCTGGTCCATACTGCTCATCTGTTTGACATGTTAATTGGACAGAAACCAAGTAGTGATCGCTGGAAATTAGACTGGGTTGAATTGTCCAATTTTGATAGCGTGTAAAGCGGTGTACTGGGACGTAGATGCGATCAAGGCGTGAGCCAGATACATGGGTCTCATTTGTAACTGTATTAGTGCACTTTTGGAAGCAAGTGTATTCACGGGTATCTGGGAATGTTGAGCGCCAGCCATCTTGCATACAGAAAATCAGAGCAGGGGTGTGATAAATTCAAGACTTTGTATACGTGTAAACGATTGTCTTTACAAAAGTATCCAAAGTCGTTTTGCGAGACTATGTCGATGGCGCCAATCATGACAATTTATAAGCAAATACTATTTTGCGCAAGGGGCCTGGATTTTTCTTTCTCTCACGTCCTGGCAGCATTTTGGCTCCGATTTTTTGCAGGATCCTTCGGTATACTAGTAGGCTACAGCTATGAAAAAAATCTAAGGGATACAGGGTGAGGAAGCATATACGATTTGGTTGCCGGTCCATCAAAGTCAGAGGTATTTTTGAAAGCATCCATGTTCTGCAATCCCACCTCAACCTGGACCGGAAATTTTGAGGGGTTGTATGTAGTGAATACAACCCCTTCTGCCTCCTCTTATTTTTTTGCCAGGGCAGGGTCATCACATTCTGCAGGGATCAAAGGCGTGAGAAATTGATTCACTGTGACTCTTCGTGACAGTTCACCACTTTCCTCCAGAGCACGATGACCCTGACCTGGAAAAAAAAAATCTGAGGAAGCAGAAAACAATGTGTATGATACAATGGTCTGCCCAAATTTTTCTGGTTGTCAAGGACGTAGTAGGAGCTCAGAACATGGACACCTTCCTCAACATCTCTTACTTTGACGGACCGGCAACCAATTCTCAATTATTTCCTTCCCCCATATCCCTTAGTATTTTTACATATACATAGATGACTACAGTTGGGAACAATCAAACACTGCTTATTTAATAGCACGTGAACCGTTCATATTTGTAGAAATCTGACACCAGATTCAGATCCGGAGGGTGAAAAGAAGCCCAAAAACATACCTCCGAAGTTTTTCCCACGAACCGTTGTTTTACTCAATATTTTGGGCTGGTTGAACAGAATTGTGTGTACCCCTTTTGGCCCTGTGGGGGTACTTTTAGGGACAAATCTCTCCCAAGTCACATATCTGTACATTTAGCAGGCAATAGAAGCCATACCTGAGATACAAATGCATTTTATGCTGTTTTCGGATCAAAAAATTGGCCCATCAAATCATTTTTTCCGAAGTAACAGCTCAATAGAATTGTTTGCTTTTGCCGGGATCATGACAAGCTCACCAAAAGGAGTTGATTGGTAATTTTTAGGTTATTTTTGCTATTTTCTTTTGGCTTTTCTCAATATTTTGGGGTCGGTTTTGGAGAAATCATCGGTTTGCCTAATTTTCGTCATGCCGATCTCTTCGTTTGGGCCTTGATTCACATAGAAACTATTTCGTAGGTTTCCCGATGGCATTCCCTGCCCCTGGCATTCGACTTTCCCATGCATCCCAAATAGGCGGGTTTTGATTGTCCCCAACTGTAGTACATGAAATATTCCTGGAAAAAACTGGAGGCCAAAAAGCTCGAGGGACAGGGGAAAGAAAAGAAATCCAGACCCATTGGGCGAAATAGTATGCACAGCCTCCAATTTTTGCCCAGCATCCAGTAAGTAGAGTCTGAAGTGCCAAGAAATCCGCTTGAAATTATCTGTCTACGCTAATTTGCTCATAGCACCTATTCTGGTTGACATTGGGAACATTTGTCCTGCATTAGCCAAGACACTGGGGGCAAAAGCCAGGAAACCACATGAGTGAAACTCATGTGGTCGGCAGGTGGTCAGCAGGTGTGATCGGGCAGACAAAGAGTCTTTCAACTGACTTATTGTCCTGCCTAACAAAGTAGAATTTATTATTTAATTAGATAGCACAGAATAATACTGCTACTTAGAAGTACTTAAACAATATATCCAGTGTCCCTGGGTGGTTTGTTGTGCCAAGCCACGCCATTGCCATTGCTACAGGTGCCTTTGGAGGTATGCCAAATATCAGAGCACCATCATGCCAATATTCGGCATACCTCCCAAGGCACCTGTGGCAATGTCGTGGCTTGGCACAAAAAACTATCCAGGAGCAATGGTTGTATGCTCAAGGAGACAATTAAGTCCTTCTAAGTGGGAGTACTATTTTGTGCTAACTAATTAAATAATAGATGCTCCTTTGCTAAGCAGAATAACAAGTCAGTTGAAAGACTCTTTGTCTGGCTGATCACACCTACCGACCACCTGCCGACCACATAAGTGAAACTCATGTGGTTTCCAGGTGCCCTGGCATTTGCCCCCAGTGAGAACTCCTGGATTTCTCAGCAAAATTCACAAAATTCTGGAATGGACATCTAGGGTCATCCCTAGGAATGCCTGGGCTCACTGGCAACAAACTTCACAGATCCCAGATAGCACTTATACTGGAGGAATATATCTGAAGTGAGTTTTTTGAACTTCTGATCCTATGGTAGCGAAAACCAATCAAGAAATGTGACAGGAATTGGATTCACCTTGAATCTCTCTGTTAATCACTTCATTGGTTGCAAAGATGGAGGGTACAAGTCCCTTTTGCACCTCCTTCGATCTTTGTCCAGTAATTCATTGACTGCATTCTGAATTGTAAATTTGTCGGTGGTTGGGACAGATTCAAATGGACCCCCTGCAAACTGTATGACCTGGAAGATAATGATTATATCTACTGAGAGTAATCCAACCCACCCATGGTCAAGATGTCCAGTGTACATTTTTGAAGACTTCCCTGACATTGAGATAACTTTGGGCAGGTACACCCAGATCTCAACAACAGCATTCAAAAGGAAGTGTAGGAAAGCTGTGGGGTGCTTGCCTTGGAAGACTAGGTGAAATCCACCTGCATCTTCTTCGGATTAGCCAATAGTTTGCAGTTAATGGGGCTGCTTAGAAGAAGACATTCAGAAGTAAATCATAACTGGAAATGTATCAAACCAAGCATCGAGAACACAAATATATATACTGGTTGAAACAAAAACCTGGCAGCCACAAAGGGAGAAGGGAGAAGGACAAGAGACAGGGATAACATCTTATTATTACTGGACTTCTTCGGAGGGTCCATGGAGAAGGGCAGCAAAATAAAGCAAATAAGAGAGGCAAAAGAGGAAACATGACAATAGAAATTATGAGATACAACAAGATATGAAACACGGGATAAAATACACAATACACAAGGGAACACAGCTACAAATGGCTGCTCAAAACACAGAAGAAGAACAATGAATTAATTGAACATGAAGGAAGAGCATAGGTACTGCTATGATGAGATCAAAGAAGAGATAAGAGTATGTACAAAGAGCTAGCCATGTAAGAGGAAATAAAAACCTACCAGTATTGGACATGACAGTGAAGATGAGATTGAGTAAAGAAGAGCACAATAAAAGAGCTAAAGGAGAACACCCTAACGTGGACACAAAATGGATGTAAGAAGACTCAGAAGAGAGGATACCGAGATCATGAAAAAAATCACTGGTGAATAGGGTGTGGAGGGAATCTCACAGACAGTGAACAACGAGAATTGAAGGGAAATGACATCTAAGCAGAGACATACCGGTCACAAACTGAGGAGCAAAGGAAATAAAAGTGTCATATTGAGGAGAAAGAGAAGCTTCAAAGATGAAGAAGGGGACAGGTGCAATGGAGGGGAATTCTTTAAGCAAATTGAAGATGGAGTGCTGAATGTCAGCCACAGTGGAAGACACGAGTAACTAGGCTGCCACAAGTAAAGTAGATATCAAACATTGAAGGAACAGAGAGTGAATCAAAGATGCCTGAGCAAAAGCACACAATTCCAAAGATCAGGCTGAGCAAAGTGAATGTGAGAGAAACCAAATGGGCAGCACGAACATGAAAGATGACAGTGGATCCAGTGGTGAGCCCGGAAACATCAGCAGTGGGAGAGATAAGGAGACAAACCACGTGAAAGGGGCACACGTGATGTCGAAGAAAAACTACTGAATCAGAATCGCCGTGAAGGATCGGAGACAAACCACGTGAAAAGGGCACATGTGATGTCGAAGAAAAACTACTGAATCGTCGTGGAGTACATGTGGAAACAAATCACGTGCATCAAAAACCAAACAATGGGTCATCAAAAACTACTCAATTTTTCAAAATTTCTCGCGGAGGAACCGCTTACAAGAACGAGCCTGTATAAATATAGGACTTGTAAAATCCCAGGATAGATGGTGTCAATGACAGATTGAACAGTATTGCTGGGGAGCTTCATGACTTCAGGAAGTTCAATGTTCTGGGCAGGATCTGTCAGCCTTCCGTGCCCAACATCCAGAAGCTATTTTGCAAAGTCCTTGTCCTCTTGTTGTGCATCAGGACCTCCGAGCTGCATGTTTTGAGTGAGATTAAGTACTTCAACTTTCTTCCACAGAAGTGAACATTAAAGGCAGAGCCCAACAATCTGCTCTCTCCAGCCTTTGATAACAACAGGTAGTATCTGCTGAAAATCACCACCATATACAATAGTACATCCACCATATGGGCATGGACCATTTCGAATGTCCTGCATGGTCTTATCCACAGCCTCCTGGGCACGCCTATCCTGCATTGGAACCTCATCCCAATTGATCAGCCGGACCCTATGGAGGAGCTCAGCAAGCATGGTGCCTTTTTTCACAGGACACAGGATGCCTTCCCATAACTTAATTGGAATTTTGAATGTAGAGTGAGAGGTTCTGCCTCCAAGAAGTAGCAATGAGGCATTCCCAGATGATGCCACACATAATACAATTCTTCCCTCTGCCTGCAAAGCATAGCATAATGTGTTATATACATAAGTTAGGAAGATACAGCAACTTGAATGGCATGCAGACCGGGCAAAAGAGAAATAGTTGGCTGCAACACAAAGAAGGAAGTGAGAGGGGTAATAATGGAAACAAAAATATCACTACCCTAGGGGCAGGCAGTCTTTCGGTGCAGGCAGGATGTGGGAAGAGTTGTACGACTCATATCAGATGTGTTTGGCCGTTCATATCGTCTCATCCAGGGGCTAAATAACTCTTAGACACAACTCCTGGACTCGTTCACTTCCAAGGACACCCCAGAAATTGTGTCCCTCGACCAGCCAGTCTCGGGTCTTATAGGTTTCAGGGACGCTACATTCGCGTGGTCGAACGACAACGCTGATGGAACCCTCACACCGTCGATCCGCAAGTTCCGGCTCAAAGTGGAAGGCAAGCTTTTGTTCAAGCCCGGGTGTATCAACCTTGTCGTCGGATCCACAGGATCAGTGAGACACCCTCTTTGGCCGTTTTCTCATCTGACGTTTTCAGGGAAAAACCTCGCTTCTCATGGCCCTCCTCGGTGTGTATTCGTCTTACCATTTTTCGACAAGATGAAAGTTAACATCTCCCTGCAGGTGAGATGCACGAAATGCAGTCCCTCGGCTCGTGGTACAACCTTCCCCGTGCGCAGGGTGTTGCCTACGCTACACAGGAAAGCTGGCTAATGAATGACACCATCCGAAACAACATTCTCTTCAACGCACCAATGGACGAAAACCGCTACAATAAGGTTTTGTACCAGTGTTGTCTGGAATGAGACCTGGAGTTGTTCGCTGCTGGAGATGAGACCGAGGTTGGCGAAAAGGTCTATCCTTCATATCAAGTAGCTTCCTTGCAATCTAACGCAATGCCAGGGGTTGACGCTCAGCGGCAGTCAAAAAGGTACGATGTTGTGAGGTGAGAGTCCGCCACACGAGACTGATTTCACTTCTTCAAAAGCTCGAGTCACGCTGGCGCGCGCAATATACGCTGATGCGAAGATCATTCTTTTGGACAATGTCCTCGCCGCTTTGGAGTCAGTCAGCCTCTTACCACTATAAACCTTCTTCTGATGTCCCGAACCCCAGTGTGCACACTGCCAAATGGATCGTCGAGTGCGTACATCATGCCACTACCCGTTTGTATATCTAATCGGACCTTCACAGTAAATGCCTTTGTGGAGACTTGGTCAAAGACAGGACTATCATCTTCGTCACCCACAATGTGGTGATGACGAGCAAGATAGCTGAGTTCGTTGTATCACTTGGTCTGGATGGCCGTGTATGGAACCAGGGCTCCATTTCCGATGCACTTGCAAAGGACAAAGTGTTGGCCAGGGAAGTGACCAAGGATCAGGAAATCTTCGAGTTGGCAGAGAAGGAGATCGATGCAACCTCTCCTGCCGACGAATCGAAAAAGGATGGGAAGTTGATTGTCGTGGAGGAGATAGATATCGGGCACGTCAGCTGGAGTGCATTGAATCTTTACTTCACCTGAATGGGAGGAGCCTACCCTCCTGTCTTCTTCACCATGATGGTGCTTAATTTCGTAGCAAGCGAAGTAGCGATTACCGTACAGACGTGGTACCTAGGATACTGGGCCAGGTATGCAGACTGTCCAATGCGCTGTATTTCCAATCTCTTACTCTCACTTCACAGCCAATATGGGCAGGGAACGGTGGTGCCAGTATTCAAGTAAGTTGTCGAACCCTTCTTCGCTTGAAGAGCACTGACCTTAGATCTAGATACCTTGGCACTTTCAGTGTGCTCGCTTCATTCCCTATATTTGTCCCGCTCATATCCTTTCAGCGGCCATTCTTTTCGGAGGATTATTCATTTTACTGGATCGCCTTTCTGTGGATGATACTTGGAACGTTCAGGGCGTCACGGACGATTCACAGAGACCTTGTCCACTCCTTCTTGGGAACGACCTTTAGGTATGAGAAATTTTCAATAAGTCGGATTCCTTTCTCATATATATTTTCAAAGGTGGTTAGATGTTACACCTACGTCCCGGATTCTTGCTCGATGCACTGTAGATATTCAGGCGGTAGATGGTCCAATCGCAGGGGCACTCCGGGCACTTCTAGGTGATGGCCTATTTATCCCGCCTTCGCAGTTTCACTGAATACATGCAGAGATGACTGTGGATGTGCTCACAAAGTTTTTTGCCATTGTTCTGTTTACCCCGATCTTCTTCTTCGCGGGCGCTCTGGTTGGGTTTATCGGGGCCCAGATATACCTAGGTCGGTTCATGCTATCTCGTATCCCTGCACTCATACTGATATATACTTCCCAGCTGCGCAGCTATCGGTGAAGCGTGAGCTGAGTAATGCCCAAGCGCCTGTGCTTGCACAGTAGGCTTCCTTGCTCCGTGGCAGATGTCTTTTTGGCCTTATTATTAATTTCAGCTTTGGTGCAACAATTTCTGGGCTCAGTGAGCTATTGCTACATTTCGACAATTATTGTTGAGTGTTCCCAGGTTCAGTGCGCGCCTACGGTGCTCAAGAAGCCGTCATTCAGATATCAATGGACTGAATCAATCGATTAAGCAGGTTGATTTCTTGCTACATATGGATGGGACACCGTTCTCACTTCTTCTAGGGCTTCTCGTACATTCCAGAATGTGACCAGATGGGTAAATGTCCACGTAGGTGAGTCTTGTGCTTAGTTCATTTTTGGGGGGTTGATCTTTTGGTTGAAAAAATCCTATAATTGCAGATGTCCTCGGCGGACTATTTGCTGCGTCCCTCGCCTTCTACGTGGTATACTTCCAGAACTACCGCCCCTTCAACATTGGTTTTAGTTTGACTATGGGGAGTCCCAATGTTTGTTCCGTGTAGACCCACTCCTGACGCTCCGCGGTCGACCTAGGCGATGGGTTTCATTGAACTCCTCCTGTACTGGGTCCGCGTCCTGAATCGATTTGAAGTCCAAGCAAACAGGTACGTGGGTCGTCTACTGTACGTGCCCGGATTTGACTGAGGCGAGTGTATCTAGCCTGGAACGTATCCAGAGATATACCACCATCGAGCAAGAGCCCAAGCCGACACCCGCAGGAGAACCCCCTGCCTACTGGCCTGCGAGTGGGGCCCTCTCCGTCGACTGTCTTTCAGCATGGTACTCGCCCGAGGGACCCAAGGTGCTACACGAAGTCTCTTTTAATATCAAGTCTGGCGAGCGGGTCGGAGTCGGTGAGTACCATGTTGGACTATAATTTCATAGCTGAGCGTAGGTCCAGTCTGCCGTACGGGATCGGGCAAGGCAAGTGATTCTATCTGATGCTCATTTTGCCTCTGACCCTTTGTCTCAGAGCTCTTTGACGCTGTCCCTCCTGCGGTGCATCTTTACGGAAGGGACGGTCTATTACAATGGCATCCCCACCTCGAAACTCAACTTGGATGCCCTACGTTCCAACATCACCATCATCCCACAAGTCGTGCGCCCTGTCTCACTGACTGCCTAGTTCTTGGTTAATTTCCTCCTGTAGCCTGAGCTGCTCATGGGGTCCCTCCGCTCGAATTTGGACATGTTTGATCAGTTCAATGACGCCGCACTGAAAAATGCCTCGCTCACCGCAGGGCTGTCGTCACTGCAGGAGGAGATGGATGAGGGGAAGCTCACATTGGACAGCCAAATTTCGGCTGGGGGAGGTAACCTCTCCATCGGGCAGCGCCAGATCATTGCGTTGGGTGAGTGACATTGTCCAAAGCAGTATTCAGAGACTCACGGACACGCAGTGCAGGCAATGGTGCAGGGAAGCAAATTACTGATCCTTGATGAGGCCACTTCTGCCATAGGTGCGAGTGGATGGAATATCCTGCGTTCTTCGCCGACCGCTCGTTTCATATATTACAGGACGGACGCGGTGATTCAGTCGTCCCTGCGTACAGAGCTGTCGGGCGACACCACCCTGCTCACCGTGGCGCACCGGCTCCAGACCATCATGGATGCGGATAAAATCGTGCGTGCCTCCCATCTTGTCCTGTATCAAAGCTGACTCGTCCGTAGATGGTGCTCGATGCTGGTTGCATCGTAAGTCTCCTTATCCTCCAACATTTCTTGGCAGCTGATGCACGCAGGTCGAGTTCGACATGCCCAAGGCACTGCTCCAGAAAAAACATGGCCTTCTCCGCGTGCTGGTGGATGGGTCTGGCGACAAGGAGGCGCTGTACAAGATGGCTCAGGCATAAGTGCCACGAAAGCGAGCACCAACCTGTGTCTGCTTTTCCGTTTTCTGTTTTGGATACCCAGCGCTGTGCATTGTACTTATGCTTCAACAGCGTTATGTAGGTGACGACAATATTTCAGTCGCTCGTGTCCTGTACGATAGATATTCTGTACGATAGTCTTTGAAATGTGATTTTCCCGGTGCTCTTTGGAAGGACCAGCTCGATATCACAAAAAATCCAGACTTAGCCACGAGCCTCCTCGTCTGCGCAAGCTGCCCATCCATTATCCTTTGACTTCGGAAAACATACGTACACACATCATGATCTACGCTCACCCATCCGAGTCCTTGAAGCTTCATTCCCGCAGCGAGAAACAGGTACTGCATCTCAATGACTCAAAAAGCCATGAAACAGCCGTAGGCATCATAATGTCCATGGAAAGTTCGTATGCATGCCTCCTTGAGGGTCATTGCTGTCGTCGGAAAAAGGCTGGCCCTTCATCGCCTTCTTGCGGCAAGCCGGCCAGAACAAACTCGGGAGTATTACAGGCCGCCTTAAAAGCTTTGGTTGCCCACTTTTCTTGGACAGGACTCCGTCGCCGAGACGTTGGGCTGTTTGGTGGTATCAACGAGTCAGAGAGCTTGAATCGGCATGGAACAAGTGCTTCGGTGACCCACCCAAAAAGAAATGTTAATACAAGCGAGACACCATGGTGCTGTCAACGGAGAATCCAAGAACCAGTGAGTGCACCAAATCCTTGTGAACTCCGTCTAAGATACTTGACTGAGTTCCAGTTTTATGGCTCGCAACCCTGCACAAAGAATGCATGCATTGGCTGTCCTCCTGTTCGTTCGTGGTGCCCAAGTGGTGCCTCAAAGCACTGATGATAATGTGGACTCTGTGATGTTTTCCTGCCACTGGTATCTCGAGTCGGAGACAGGCCAAAACCATGTTCCAACGGGACACCACGAAGAAAAGCAGGCTTCTCTAAAGATCTCTTTCAAGAGTCAAATTGAAAAGCCAAGTTGAGTTGGAGTCGAGGTCAGGTGTTTGGGCTTGTTGACAATCAACAGCACGGGCCGGGCCGATCATCCCGGGTCGACCAGTCAACTTGTGAATTTGTTCTTTTGAATGTTCAGTGACCGCCAACTACATGTGACCTCGGCGTTTCCGCATTACACAAGTTGTGTGGCAGCCGACATTTACCCCTCTGCCTTCCCGACTTCTCGGACAAGTTCCAGCGCTTAAGGACTCGTTCGCATCAGCACCATGACCAGCACACGCCCACTGCTTAGGCACCTGCAGTCTTGTTGGATGTTTGCCGGGTGGTTGCGCAGGATCCTCCAAATCTCATCGATATATTCAGCAACACACCTCTCCTTCGCGACCTTTTTGTGTTGGAGGATACACCTTCTCGATTTTCCTGTCCTTGTAGTTGATGAACTTTGAAGGTGTAGACAATTTGCACTGGCGGCACCATACTCTTCCGAATGGCACATAGTTCCACTGCTTTCCAATTCTCTATGCATTGTCATTTCATTCGGTAAGTCATCAACGCTGCTTTGTTTTTGACCGTTCAGGGGCACTATTGCGCACCCTGTCTGGGGTCACTGCTTCAGAGTGGGCAATGCCCTCGAGAATCTCGAGGTACATCATCCCTCCAAACGTTCTATATCCGACTTCCTTCAGGCCCCCAATTTCGACTTTTAACCCACAGATCCTCATTGGCGCATCTGTGTCTCATGAAGCCTTGGACACCTTTAGTGTGTTGACTTGCCGTATGATCACACGCGAAATCCCGTGCGGCAACTCGATAGGTTCAAGTTTGGTGCCTCAAGCGTGAAGCAAGCGCTATCACTACCACAAACTTTATGCTCAACGAATGAAAATATTGCAGTGCAGTGTTATCAAGAATTTACGATGATTGTACTCATGTATGTTCTCACAGGTGGAACAGTGGTCCATACAACTTTTATCTCATTCTCGCATGCGTAGGGATTTACAAAACCCCAAATTAATATTCCGTCCAAATCATCCACCTGGTATTTCTCTCTGCCGGAAAGATTTTAGCAGGGGCAGCTTCCGTTCTGTCTAAAGGTTAGCATGAATGCACTGGAGACCATAATGAGCACTCACAAGGCAGCATGCCAGGCTGGAAGCGGAGCATCCATCCTCGTTGCAGTCCTAGAAGAATTCAGGTCAGGAACATCGACAATGAGATTGAAGGCGACTTACACAGGTAGACGGGAAGCAGTCCTGACGATTTTTGAGCTCACCGGAGGCAGCGACGACGGTCGCAAACAGGGCAACAACAAGGACGGAGAAACACATTGTGAGAAAAAAGTTGGGTGGGTTGAAGAAAGTGTTTAGAGCTCAACTCTGAGGAGCACCGTCGAGAGCCAAGCCCATTATATAATTTCTGCAAGGCGTTGTCAAGCTGAAACATTGCTTCGTCCTTGAAGGGCTTAATCCGTATCATAAATCAAGAAGCAACAATCAGAGAGGGACATTGGTGTCCCACGAAACGAAATGTGTGTAGAGCTCATTTCAGAAAGGAGCTTCATAATGCGCTCCCATAATGAGAAGAAGCCTGTACGGATATTCCAACGATGCGGACAAGAGGGCGGCCACAATTATTCCTCCTGCCACTACCTGGGTTACATGAGTTGCCCGCCAGCATAGAATAAACCGTAATTTGAGTACGAATCTCGCAAACTTGACGAGATGTTCACCCATACTGTGGCTAGTCGGCGCAAATAAAATACATCCAGGCGGCCGAATCTTTAGGGTCCGGGAAACTCAATTGGAGACCCATAAATTGTTGACTGCGGCCCGGGAGTACGTGACGAGTAGTTAGTTACAAGGTGCCTTTTCTCGAGCCTCCTGACAGGTTCTCATATGGAGTCCCAAGTACCTCAGAAAGATTAAAGCACGGGGAGTGATCTTTTCTGAAAGCCAAAAATTACGACGCGGTCAAAGCGTCAAATTTTTGAACCAGCGCCACAGTGCAGGGAAATTGTGACATGGTACTATTATGTCATTGATAGTTTGTCGAGGAAGAGGCAGGAAGAGACCGTTCCTTGAAGACTAAGTTGAAGTTGCTGGCGGCAGTCCGGATCTGACCAAGTTCCTGGTACCGATTAGGTTCCAGGTCTCCAACCCGTATATCTGATCTGCCGATCTGTACTCGATCTGACCGACTTGTGTACTCTTGCTTGGTGAAATCAAATAATTAAAGAAATAAAGGGTTTACCTAATACTGACGGATCAGCTCAGCTGGGTGCACTTAACGGTTATGTCTCACACCCACTGATAGGCACATAATCAGCACCTCAATTCTGCACCTTCCTGACCACTGCACTGAAAATATTTGTGTGATCATTAACGACACTGAGGACATGGATTGAGTGAAAAGGTCCAAATTTTTTAATGTTAGTCATGACAATGGCAAAATCATTTCACCGCCAAAAGTTAAGTGCCAGTGACGTTACAGTAACATCACATTTATGTGCAGTTCCCCTCCGCTTCACCGATCCTGGCCACCACTTCAATCTTTCAGCCTAAAACTTTATGTGCAGGCATCTAGCATCTCTTCCTGCCCAATTGCTTCAAGCGCAAAAAATTGCCTTTCTCTCCAGTTAAGAAGCCTCTGAAAAGACACATTTGGTAGCGGCAAAAATATGGATCATCCAAAGTGTGGACGCCATATGGGCTTAAAGGACAAGCCATGGCTCCCTGGGGTGCCAACCAAGAATAGAACCAATTTGAACAGCGAGATGGACCTCCATAACATCTGATGACTCATCACATCTATCTGTGCTGCCCCAAAGGATTATACTATCAATAATTTGTGGATGCACTACAGTCCAAGTTCCGAGACATCAAGAGCTTAAAACATAGGATTCAATCTTTTGTTGTAACTTCCATGTCCATAGACATTCAACCTCACCTATTCAGTGGATTCCTTAGCTTCATGGATGCAACTCAATCCTTCGGTGACAAAGCAGGTGAAATCCATTGGATTCAGAAGGGAACAAGGGTGTGGTGTCCAGTTTGATGCACAGATTATTTTCCTCCAAAAGGCTCTGGAAAAGCATGGTTTGAAGGGTGCTTTTCACTCGTACAGGTAATCAATGGATAGAATGTGTAGCTGACAAATATTGCAGACAACGACAAGACATTACTAAGAGGCAATTTCAGTCACAGAGACAGAGTGGGTCAAACATTGTTCATGGCCACCACGGTAGTTTTGAGCACAGACAGGGATGGTGAGGCATGGTGCGAGTTAAGATTGAAGATGATGTATGTAAAGTTCACTGATAACAGAGAGTGAATGGCGGGCAGCGCTCAATGATTAAGGATATGTTACAATATGTACATGGTCTTTGTATACATCATACCAACACAGGGCGGGAACAACTTATGTGGTTCTTGAGCCTGAAAGACCAATGACTGGCCAGAAATGTCTTGAACATAGACTGCACAAGATGGGGACGAGACTGATAAGATGAGTGTCGTGTCAGCGTCACTGACTGTGCCGGGGAACTGTATGAGCTCGAGGGATGGGAGAAGGAGGTTGCAAGAGCATAGTAAGGATGTAACAATGGTGCTCAATCTCTGTGTAAGTCAAAAATGTGTGCAGCATTCAATACTGCCAACATGGGTTCTGGCTGATCCACCCCACAACCACATATGCAGATATCAAAGTGAGTGGCCTGGTGAAATAATTCTGGATGCAAATTGTAGGTGGTCCTAAGGTGAGCGGTCCACGCAGGAATGACAGTGAGTGATTGCAGCACCGGCATGTTGATACACTGGAGGACCCACACTCAAATTCGGTTAGAGTATATGATGGCAAACTTGCTGATGCCCAGTAGGGTGACTGGGGTTACCTTTTGTGCCACATACCTCAACCTCTTCCAGGTGTAGGACCTCCAGGGACTGTGCCAATTGGAGCGCATCCTCGAGTTCTGCATGGTGTAAGCCAGGGAGGGTGGAAGAACAAAGCTCCGGGGTGGCTGCCTGCAACTCTCTGAGCTGCCATGAAAATTGGTAAATTGGTCACATTGGACTGGGGCTGAGGATGCTGATTGAGTATAAAAAAAAACCAAAAATCAATAGTTGGGGCATGTGGAAGTACAGGAGTTGGGTCAGACAGGTACACAGGTCTGTGTGGCTGGGCGTTTTGATGAAAACATCTGCAATGCAATGAAACTGGGGACCGAGGAGTGGGAATAGCTGCTGCTGAAACTCGATCTGAGACTGCGAGTTGACCTCCCACTCCTTGAGACCGGTGTCTGGATAAACAGTTCCCTGACATCTTGACAATTGATGACAACATGGAGAGGTAAGATACTGTTCTTGGGACAGAATGCTTCAAGGAATGTGTAGGTTGTGGCTTGATGAATGTATATGTCTTGCCACCATCGCGTAGTCGCACAGACAACTTTGTGTACGTTTCTGTGAATCAGGAGGAGGCAGGCGCATGAATATAAGGTGTCCAAGGCGGGGACAGAGGTACATCTTTTTTTTGAGTGTTTGGGATAATGAAATTCAGTCTGCAGTGCAAGGTCTACATCAAAAATCTGTGCCAATATTTCATTTGGTAGAATATGGAGCTTGGTCAAAGATGCAAAGTGGGGAAGATCAGGCTGTTTCTGTTTCATCCACTGAATTTCCAATATTGATTGAGGCATCTGCAGGTAAATCTTTGGAAAAGTTAGGAAGTGGACTATCCATGTAAGGCACACACCTCTGTTTGGCAGCTCTTCGCTGGTTATTGAAATGAGACAGGTAAAATATTGTAAGCATTTGGTGGAAACACAGATGTTTATGGGCGGACATGCAGGTAAATTTATGGAAGGAGACTAGGAAATCTGGATCTGGTTTGATCCGGGGTACTGCTGCTTGGTCCAGGTATAGAAAGGAGTACCAGGGATGCCTGGAGGGCCTTTGTAATTAGGATCGCCCATGGAGATTATCTTGCCGAGAAAGGCAAGGTCAATATTCTCATGCCGTTGCCAGCAGCAACGATCTAGTCTCGTACACTGCCTCTCATGACATCCCGTTCCAGGAACCCTCATGACAGGGTTCCCAGAACGGGATGTCATGAGAGGCAGTGTAGCAACGATCTATAGTGATGCAAAACATGCGGGTGGGCTTCGCATGATTGGGTAATCCTTCTCTTAATTTGGTGAACAAGCAAGCGGGAGTGTGCTGGTTACAAACTTAGAGCTAAGATTCTGCGTGCTTTTTTTGTGTACTGGAGAATATGTCACATAGAAGTCGGAGGCACCCAGAGAGGTTGTCTTCATTCTGAGTGCAGGTTTTAAGTTGGATGAATCCCAATAGAGTCCGCTCTACGGCACTTGAGGTACTGCAAGCAGTTTGCCATAGGCAGACACTGCGTTTAAGGGTCCCATAGCCACATGTGAGTTTAGGTGTGTTGGCCTGAGTCGAGCCGAGGCTAGCTGTGATTAGGTGGCTAAACAGACCCTGTTTAGGTTGCTAAACACACATTGTGTTTAGGTGTGGGCGCCCCCTGTCTAGCTGTGTCAGGGACACCTAGACGGACATGTGTTTATCCGTGGTTAGGTCAGTCTAGGTCAGTCTAGGTGAGTTGGGTTGACTAGACTCAGCTAGACTCAGGTGAACAGACCTGAACAGACCTCAATTTGGCCTCCTTCTCCTCCACAGCTCCTAGATATGTGTATTTTGAGAGCTCACCAAGCGCTTGTCTTCACTTCCGCCACCCATCCAATGCCGTACCATGTCAAAAGAGTATTCAATGTTCCAAAATTACTGTTCATGATTTCAATTTTGCAGCACTCTATGTATGCAGCATGCCAGCATCAAGCAAGAAAATGCCCCAGATTTGACCAGAGAGCAGGATGGCAACTTGGTGGAGCGAACTCACATCTGTTTAGCTGTGTTTAGGGACTTAGACTGACCTAGACTGACCTGAACCGAGCTCAACAGAGCTAAACTGACCTAAACTGACCCAACCTGAGCTTGACAGAGCCCAACACAGTGCGTCTAGGCCAGCTACAGTTGGGGACAATCAAACACCGCTTATTTGATAGCACGTGAACCATTCATTTTTATAGAAATCTGACACCAGATTCAGATCCGGAGGGCAAAAAGGAGCCCAAAAACACACCTCCGAAGTTTTTCCCACGAGCCGTTGTTTTTCTCAATATTTTGGGCTGGTTGAATGGAATTGTGTGTACCCCTTTTGGCCCTTTGGTGGTACTTTTATGAACAAATCTCGCCCAAGTCACATATCTTGTTACATGCATGCAAAATGTGTGTAATCATGTATATATAGTCTGCAGCCTATGACAGGATTAACCTGTCATAGTGGCCTTTTGGCTCAGTTGGTAACAGTGTTAGCTCACAGGCACGTTACATAACATATCTGTACATTAGAACCATTTATCAGCCAATAGAAGCCATACCTGAGATACAATTGCATTTTTACGCTGTTTTTGGATCAAATATTTGACTCATCAAATCATTTTTTTCTGAAGGAACAGCTCGATAGAATTGTTTGCTTTTGCTGGGATCATGACAAGCTCACCAAAAGGAGTTGATTGGCAATTTTTACGTTATTTTTGCGATTTTTTATGGCTTTTCTCAATATTTTGGAGTCAGTTTCAGAGAAATCATTGATTTGACAAATTTTGCTCATGTCAATCTCTTCATTTGGGCCTTGATTTGCATAGAAACTACGTAGGTTTCCCGACAGCATTCCCTGGCCCCAGCACAGCATGTTTCTGATCGTTTGTTCCAAAGTTTCCCATGCATCCCAAATAGGCGGGTTTTGATTGTCCCCAACTGTAGCTGCAGGCCTCAGTTTAGCTGTGTCTAGGGAAGCTAGCCTCAGTCTGTGTCTAGGGGGGGCTTAAACACAGTGAGACTGCCCTGTGCACAGAGTTCAAACTTTTGCCTTCTGGCCTGTTCCGACCTCAATTCAGGTTGAATGTCAAAACTCAAAAAGGTAGAAGGAATCTAATGGTGAATGACTTAAAATCTGTCTCTTCAAAATTTCTACTAGGCTTCTCAGGATGGTGCACAAAACCTTCAGGAATTGATGGCACCTGCGAAAATGGTTTGATGGCCGTGATTGGCCCTACTCAAAATTTCAAACTCCTCACCCAGTCCAATTGCCTGACCTGAGTTATACCAGTCTGCCTGCGGCAAGGCATTATACTACATTTCTCGCTTGCCCAGATAGTCAGTGTTTCATTGGGCCAAGGACTACAGATGAATGTTCCTCATAGGTTGCCCATCTTCTAAGCTCCGTTGTGAGACGTCTATTTGCTAGTAAAGTAGATATGCTATCACAGCAACTCAGGTGTGGATGGCTGTAGCATACATTTGACACTGTGTATGTAGGTACATCACCCGCTTGTTTCTTATTGGGATCTCTGTAGTAATACATCCTCCTCCTCCTCCTTTGTGCTGAAATGCTTCGGGGTTGTTATATATGGCAAGGCCCAAGCATTTTGGCTCTAGTTTCTAATTAGATTTCCCCTCAATGGATATGTAGTCTGATACAACTAATTTCCAATGGCCCGAAATTTGGGTGTCTCTGGCAATGTCCTGTTACTGATCTAGCCCATGTTTCACGTATATTGACCAACCGGCAACTGGTTATTGATCAGGTGTACCGCTTGTACCTGGTGTACCCGAACTTGTTGATTTGACTCAATTTTTACTGCAATTGATTCAACCCTCATTTTTTACATGGTCATGCTACTGATTCAACACCACTTTCAGAGATATGAGTTATTGATTCAACCCTATTTTTGAAAATGCGAGTTATTGATTCAACCCCACTTTTTTTCACTCAAGTTATTGAATCAACCTCATTTTCTTGCAACTCCAGTCATTGAACTAACATTCCCACGAATTGTAATCTGACTCCCGGCCTTCCCACCTTCGATGTTGCAATCAAGCATAAGACAAGTCAGCAACATCCCACAATTTTCGAAATTCCTGCCAGCAACTTTTGTGTTCTGTTTTCAAAATCTATAATCTGATGTGCAACCAAAACACCGGCTTGGCCCCAGATGCATAGATTTGAACCTCTGACACGTAGATTTGGAGGAATAACATGTTGAATGGCTTGTAATTGGTAGTTATGGGAAAACAACATCATATTGTTCAATGAAACTGAAAAACATGTTCATTCAATAGAGGCAGTCAGAGTTGATGATTAAGGTAGGTAGGTAGGTAGGTAGGTATATTCCGGCGCAGTCCCATTAAGAAACAGCTGGGGCCCGTACTACATACATTGTGTCAGATGTATGCTACGGATACTATACAGCTTAGCCCCTTGAATACTTGTGAAACCCCACTCCACCTCCAACATCAAGTACAAAAAATCTGGTTGGTATCTCGAGGCGAAGCCAGAGTCCACAGGGGCGTAGGATGTTCACTGTATGGTATGAAGAAACGGTCATATTTCAATATGCTATATACATGTTGGGTGGGTTTGAAAACCTCGCAAGTTGTGAACACTGCAAAAACATCAAATGTGTACTTTGCCAGTCTCTGCATCACATCAAAGTCATGGCACTGCACTAGGGCAAGGAGGAGGGTGTCAATGGAATCCCAAATTGGCAAGAGTTCTGGCAGCAGCCAATAAATATTGGCTGAGAAGTCTCTGCATAGAATGATCAAGGACAGCATTGCCATGCAACCCAAGTGAGTGTGACTCTCACTCTCTACTGCTGAACGGCAGAATTGACATAGCCGAAACACTCAAGGATTCCCCGACTGACAGTGCTCATTGTACTGGAGCAGATCAATTCCAAGCCAGTGCACTGAGAAGTAGAGGTGTGTCAATGCCTTCCTATGTGCTGGTACAGGAATGCAGAGATATTGTTGCAGTTTGGCTGATACATGGGTGAAGTTCCCATCCTCATTACGCTCCAGTTGGCCCTAGATGAGCAGGAGGCGCGAGGAGCGTTGGGAAGTGAGATCGCCAAGCTGCGCATCACATCCTGCTTTGAGCACCTTCCAGATGTCATCAACAATTTTGACTGTCAGCTCACTGGCCAGTAAAGTGACAGGGATGGGCAGTGATTAAAGGACAAATCAGAGGTAGGAAATCCAGCAAGGAAATAATCCTGTGGCAGAGAGAAGCAGTGAGTCCATATAAGCAACGTTAGCAAGATGCTTTGGAGGCAGTGTGATTAGGTAGATGAGGTAACCCAGCACCAATGTGGGACGACAATTGCACAGTGGAAGATCTCCGGTTTCTGTGAAAAGGAGGGAAAGAATGGACTGGCAGTGGACACTGAGAAGACGCCAAAGAACCTTGTGTTGGACATCAGTGAGTTTCTTCAGTTATGACTCAAGGATATCGAGAGAAACCTTGCATCCAAACGTCAGGTGCGCTGATACGGCTCGTAACTGCGTGCTGGTGTAATCATGTATTTTTGCACTTCTAGTCGCCAACTAGAGCCTCTATCTGGTGATATATAAGTAGAGTCAGAGTGAGCTCTGAGCTGCTGGCTGGGTGTTCATGACGCAAGAGGACTATTGTCTTCTAGATACAATACGGTTTGATCCTTATACCATTGGGGGTTAGCGTGCGGTGTCTGGGACTTAGTGGGCTTCATAGTATTGAATTGGCTTCGCATGTACTAAAAGCTAGACACTGTATCGAGGAGGTAAAAACACCTAAACTTGAGACACATGCATGAAGTCCACAGATTGGGCATGGAAAGTCACGTATATACACTAGACTCTGGACAGGGTCTAGTCGCGACGACTATAACTTGGTTGGCGAACAGTAGTTCGAGCAAGAATCATAAGACCGAGAAGGCTGAGACATCGGAGATCGACAGGAAATGATTGCAACGAGTGTTGATCATGGAAAGACGTGTTGTGATGGCAATCACACATAACAAGATAGTCATCAGAATCAATGACAGACGCTTGGACCAAAGGAATGAGCGAGACATGTCGATACGGCCAGATGGCAGTATCGTGTCGACCAATGGAGAACTAGACAATATGCCGCAACCTACGTGGTCGCGCGGCCAGCAGTTGGGCGCTTGTTCGGCTAGCATATGTGCTAAGGCCGGCAGGCCTCGGGAACAAACCAATATACCTAGTATGGGCTCGAGATGGTCAAATCTAGATAACTCGTCTCAGCCTCGAACTATGAATACCAGCGGCATACCTCTGCAGTTCCGTGTACATCAAATCTCTCTTATATCTTGACTCATTTCTCATTACTATCTACAATTCCTGTATCATATATAAAGCCTAGCAGATCCCACGATTCAGGACTGCATCTCCCACCAAGGTAATGGTGTTGGTGCTGGTCTGAGCCTAGCACGGAGATAGGTTTATATAACTGTCTTTGTTGTTATCGTTGAATTATAAAGTGGTCTTGTTGGCATATATAAGCTTTAAAGGACTTAAGCCGTGTTTGTGGAGAGTCACGACATTTGTGTGAAAGGCACCTGTTTGGTTGTTACCTCAGGTCTGCTGTTGGCACTGTTCCAGTGAGTTCAGTCGCAGTACCCAGTCGTTGGCATCTGTTCCAGTGAGTTCGGTCGCGATCACAAGTCTAGATCCGGTGCGGTCTCTGTCAGAGCATGGCAGGAAATCCTATCTAAGTCTAGAAAAACTTATAGGTCTTCGAGAACTCCTTTGCGGCGTCTAGAAGTATGAAACCCATAAAATCCATATTGCTTCAGTCGAAGTAGATAATCCCTGGTCAATCTTTGACTACTTTGTGCTCATACTAGTCCTAATAAGACTTCTATCAAGTTGGCATTTTCGAGACACGAATCTGAGAAGTTCAATATTACCTGTAAACTGCAGGATGACCCGAACTCAATTGTGTGTATGTGTGTGTGTTGGTTGGATAGTTGCCGTCTAGCAGCTTTCTGATTATCTTCGCGAGCATCAGTATACCCATAGTCACCGTTTCAGCAGATCAATTCGGGTCATGTACAGGTGCACACCCTCTGCAGGGGGAAGGCATCCTATCATGGCCTTGACTTCAAATGTCGTGTTTGCCACCACTCTGCCCTTCAACACTTTTTTCAAATAATGGGCAACAAAAATATTGCACTCAACAGATGTGAAAATGAGGCCTATAAATTTGTAGCTTTTGACCAGCTTGGTCAATTTTGAGCCAACTTGCATTGGGGGAATGGAGGGCACCAAATATCATCTATTCTGTTTTTTGTCGCGCTGATGACCATGAAGTTAGGAGAGACCATCGCTTCGAGGTTCATGGGGCAAGCCAGACCGTAGATGATGGCGTACCAGTGCGCTTTGAGCTTGGACTGCACACAGGAAGTCATATGGTCCAGGAAAATGCATGTCTGCAAGGATCAACAAGCACCACACCTGTCTCCTCCCGGGTGTCCATGCACACCCACATTCAAGTTCAGCAGGGGCAGGCAACAATATTCCAGAACTTGGAGGGAGTGCCGAGTGCGACGGAGACAAGTTGCTGGTGGCAGGTGAGCCCTCGTTGTGTGCTGGAGCAGAATTTTCAAGATAATAATACACACCTCGGCTTATGTCGTGAATTCGCGTCAGGCTCAGTCCGCCCCCGCCTCAAACTCAAGCCCCAAGGCCGAGAGGGGCACTACACAGTTTCCCAGTTTCCTTCTCGGATGCATTTATGAGCTTGGCGTGCTCAATTTAAAATGCCAACTCAGCTTTCAGTGCGAGATTTTTGATGCTGGCTGCGGCCGAGCTCGAGATCATCCGAAGAATGACCTCATTTTGTGGAGCTTTGTGGTCGTCACCCGATATTTTCCGCAGAGGGATTGTTGGCGGTGAAAAGCATCATTTCCGCTCAAAACAAAAGATGGATAGACTCCAAGTGTGTGAGCAGAATCACCAGCGAGAAAAGCTTGTCCCGGATCAGATTCGGAGAGAAAGGTCCATTCAAAAAGGTTTCATCGGCAACTGCTCAATGCCCAATATGATGATATTTTCTGGTGTATTTGGTGGGCCTCAGCAAGTTTGCCAGGTTCCCAAGGCCTGTGGCCAGTTATGCAGTGTACATCAAGGAATATTCATCTCGTGTTTTCGCTCGACATGATGGTCAGGAGAAAGGAGTGTCTCTCGAGTGAGCTCGAGTGATTATGTGAATATGGTTGTCTTGATAACATGAAATCCCTCAAAAAGTTAGGCTATTTCAATAACCTGGTGTGCTTGAAAAGTCAGGTTCATTCGATAACTAACCATTCTTAAAAAGTCAGGTTGAATCAATACAGTAACTGACCATTCTCAAAAAGTCGGGTTGAATCAGTAACTGACCATTCTCAAAAGTCAGGTTGAATCAATAACCGACCACCGGTTGAATCAATAATGTGACGCGGTTGAAAGTGGGGTCAATTCACTAACTGGTGGTGGTGTGCACATCAGATCAAGTAGGTGACCAAAGGTCAGTAAGAATCAGCAGCCAAAAATCAAGGTTGAATCAACAAGTTGAGTTTGGGGGGTTGAATGGACAAACGGTAACCATCATCCCTGGTCTCTGAGTAAATCGGAGACCGCCGGGCCTCGGAGATCGAGGGTTCGAACCCCGGCTAAGCTGTTCATTAGGAGGGTTCTAGTGGGTATTACGTAATTAAATTTACGGTTGAGTCCCACACTGTTCGGCATCTGCCGCTTGTGCGTAAAAGCATTCCCGCCTTTGGTGTAGGGTCACATGATCCCTACGTACTTTGCAGACCCGACGGGCTAACCAATTGTTAGTTGCCGACGGTCATAACAAACGCACCACCAAAAAAAAAAAAAAAGGGGGTTGGATCAATAGCCGTGAAAGACAATAACCTATTTTCGAAATATGAATATCCACGCGTGGGGTACTTAGTCCACAAAGGAGACGGTGTCCGAGACTCTGAAATCTACGCGTAACACAGACTGAACTACTGTGGACCATCCGAAAACTCCCACAAGTTACAGTTCTTTTCTATGGGCTTATCCGAATGACTGCTGAATTGCATTTCGGATTCTTTGTCTTCCCTTGCGCTCCCGGCAAAGTGGATGGTGCTTAGTACGGTCCGAGTGCGCCCTCCGTCCTGCTCGGCCCTGACTGTTGGGCTTGGAACAGTCCCCAGAAAATCTGTCTCGTTCAACGACTTGTGATTCCGCACTAACAGAAGTACCACGGGAGCATATGCACCCTGCACAAAAAATCAATATTCTGTGTAACTGGGCTATGAGACCAATACATACAACAATTTGAACATTAACCGGTGAATAAATGTCGCCCAATGTTTCCCAAGGCAATCGAATGAGCGATGCTACTAGAACGATCACCTGAAAATGACAGGATGACTTAACCGAGTATTTCAAAGCAGACTGAAATCACTCACAGCAGATATACAGTAGAGGAGTCCGGATTCCATTAAAAGCAAGAGTATTTGATCACTCTTGGACTTTTCTCAAAATGCGGCTTGTATTGGTTGGCGATGGATCCTGACCAAATCAGTGAAAGGTGACGGGACTAAGAGAAGAGATCAGACTAACCATGCGGTGAAGGCGATAACTCCTGTCACGGACAAATTCGAGATTAATGAGAAACCCATAGTGCACATCTGTAGAATGTTGATTATTTCGGTGAAGACTAGGCTCACTCCGAAATCAAGTTTGATAACAGAGACGATCCTGAGCACGATGGTGGAGCCAACTGTAACTAGATTTCGGGCTTAGAACCGAGCGCAGATTCAGGAGCAATGAACGCACCGGCGGTAAGGATCAGAAACGCTATGGGGATGCGGAGAAATTTCCGGTGGGCTCGGGAACAAATCACCCATGCCCTCCACATGATGATTCCATCGCTCAGAATATATCAGAAATTCTAATGAGACCAACGATCCATTCAAACAGAAATACAGATGAACATTGATGAGAACGAGCACGTTGAATAACGTGTAATAATCGGCGAATGGGTCGCTTCGGACGTATTGTGGATCTTTCATATACTCCTTGACACGTTGGGCGAGCTTCGCGACGGAAACAGCCCAGTAAACCGTAGCCAGGAGGTACATGGAAACTGTCCCAATCGATATGAGCTTGTTAGTTCACGTTCCCAGCCCTCGCTTGCTGACAAAAATGTTATGAATAGAGCTGGTGGCTAACAAAATTACTCACACCAGCATCCGAGTCAATAACCCAATCAATACAGTGTAGGCCCCTGCATAGAAATCTCAGAAATTGACTAGCAGATATACGTGAACGGACCGAAAAAGGAAGTCTGCACCACCAAGCCAAATATATAGTATGGTAGACTATTTGCTTCCAATGGCACCGAACCTGGAGGAACTGCGAGGACCATCGTGAATCTAGGTGGCTGCCAGTCGCAGCGGGAAGGTGTGTAAGACCGCGAGTCAAAACAAATATGCAATGTGCCGGAGGAAAGAGGTACCCTGCGGAGGAATATAAGAAAACTTCGGCCAGGAAGTGAAGTGGGGAGAAGAGATATTCAAGATGTTCGCTGACCTAACAGCGGCACATTTAAACTAGACCACCTTGAGCAGAAACAAGATGCGGTATTTTTACGTTTGATGAGTTCGCGATGTCGAAATATGCAACTACGACGACAGGTGAACTCGTTTTCAGGGAATGGTTCGCAAAAGAAAGCAAAATCAACCGTAAGCTCCGGGGTGATTCGGCCTGACTCCTGTTCAAAAATTTGTTTCTGAGTCAACCAATACATGTAGGGTGGACAGCATTCCGGTGACGTTCAAAGTTCATCAGCTTCTGCCAAAAGTGTTGAAGATGAGAAAACACACCATACTTCTCTCGTCCCTCCCGCTCAACCTCCGAGGCTGCAACTTGCAGAGGTCTGGACAAATCGTCGACCGATGCAAGTTCGTAACTTGCTCCAGATTCTGCATGATTTGGGGGTGAACTTGAATCAACTTGGAGTATAGAAAATAAACTTGAATCATCATCAAGGGCACTGACAATGCCGATCTTGCCCACAAACATTTATTGTCAAGATCTTCAGGTCGTGGAGATCACTTCTCCGAGGCTATGGAAGCAATTCAATTCACCGCTCTCAGCCTCTCCGCATCTACGATTCGAACCCAAATATGACATTCGTCAAGGTGGGAGCGCATCTGTCAGCCTGAGACCATGACCAGACCGGTTGTCGCGTCGACGAATTCTGGGTCGGGATACCGTAAAGTAAATGAGATTTTGAGTGCGATCTGGTTCGGGTACCAGGGTGTTGATGGAGAATAGAATAAATGATTCGCAGTTGATTGGCAGAGCCAGGAAGAGCAACAGACTGTTACAGCCAAGACCAAGGTTATCCTGAGTATTATCTTGGGATTACTTGACGATCTTCCAGGTTAAGCAATGAGGATGTATAACAAGCCTACAGTTCCGTTGAGTTCATCGGCACACCAAGATCTGGTGGTTCGGATATTTTTATGCCTGTCAAGTACGATTCTGAGCGCTGTTGAGGATATAAATGCAAGATTAATCGATCAGCTTCCAACAGGTGGACAGCATTTGGCATCCCTCCTTCTGTGAAGAGTCTTGAAAATATCAAGTGTACACTGTACATCCCAACGTCCCCAATTTCAAGACCGGTGGAAGTTGTTCAGATCTACGACTCGGACCCAAATTTGGGACTCGGGTCAAGTCAGAGCACATCTGTCAAGAGACCACCACCAATCAGTTGTCCCCTCGAAGAGTAGGACATTAAGCACGATTCAAGGACCGGGGTACTGATGCGAAACATAGAATAAATATTCCACCCACAGTTGATTGACAGAGCCAGAAAGAGCAACGTTAACAGCCTACCATGTTCAACAGGCTGATCTTTAGTGGGGTAGATGGTTATGGGGCCGGGGGGTCAATGCCCAGGTTACTCCACTTTTAATCTGTTGAACTAACCACCTCTGACGGTGATGAATTCCGTAATTTCGAGACAAGTTTCCATCCTGCCGTGACTTGGGGTGACTTTTTCGAATACCCTGCCCAAACCGCAAATCCCGAAATTCTCGTAGGAATGCATCAACGATTCCGAGCAAGTTGATTCCGGCGGCTTTCTTGACATAGATCTTGCATAGATCTATTTGATCGCCACCGTGACTGTGTCACGCTCAAGGCTCAAGAACACCCAATGGACGCACAATGCGGATTGGAGGTGCTCAGTAAGAGTGAGGCTCGAAGAATGATGGAATAAAAGACTAAGGAATACAAGCAACTAGCTACACTACTTATACTGTTCAACTGTGGCTATGTAACTAGTGCTAATAATATATACAATAGAGCGTCCATGTGCTACAAGCACCATAACCATGTGTTCTGAGTAATAAACATGCCAGAACCGTGTGTTCTGAGTAAGAATCGTCCTGAAGCCATGTGTTCTGAGTAATGCCCATGCATATTTAGATAAGGCATTGTTGCGATTAGATAGTGTCTGAATCGTGACATTACCCCCCTCCTAGGGTCGGCGTCCCGACGACCGTGGAATAATTAAACTTCGACTGAAGCACCACGTGAGCATCCTTCGTTAGGGAACTTCTCCACGATTTTCCTCTGTCTCGTGATAGGGTCGTATAGATAACGTGTCGGATAGTCCGCCGATTCCTGCTTCGGCTTATACCGCTTTATTAAATAATCCCAATGCCCCAGCGGCAAGACCGGAATCCCATCGGTCTGCGGCTATTCCCAGGCGATCAAACCCTCTGCGTCCTGCACGTCCTTGGGTGTCATCAAGCCTTGTCGTCTAAGTTCAGCGGCTAGTGCCTTCTTCTCGTCGTCGGACATCCCATCTACGACCTTGGCGAGCGTGACATGGTTGGCATTTAGGTTGTGCTCGACATTATATCTGTCCAAGAGCTCCTGTGCGTTCGCCAAGTTTTGTCGCGGCTCCCAATTCCGTTCTCCGATCGGGTATCCCTTCCACTTGATTAAATACTGGTATCCTCGCCCACGTTTCCTGTGGTTGAGGATCTCCTCCACTTCGTACTCCTTCTCTCCCTGCACAATCTGCGGTCCCGGACGCTTCTCCTTTCGTCCCTCGGGCGGTTCCACGTAAGGCGTGAGAAGTGCCTCATTGAAGACTGGATATGTCTGGTCCGTCTCTGGCAATCTCAGCTTCCACGCCAAAGCCCCGGCCTTCTCCAGGATCTCGTAAGGCCCAAGCCTGAGATCATCTATCTTCTTGGTCGGTCGGTCTGTCTCGATATTGGTTCCTTCGACCCAGACCTTGTCTCCGACTTTAAATACAGGCGGCTCGCGCCTATGTGCGTCATAATACTTCTTCATCTTTTTCTGGGTTTTCTCAAGAACGACTGACGCTTCATCGCGGATCCTCTTCATTTTCTGTGCGAAGTCGTTCGCGGCTTCATTGCGCGACTCGACTGAGTTCTCTATCCCCTTCCAGGGGTGGTATCCCGTATTCGTATAAAAAGGCGACATACTCGTCGACGAGCTTGTTTTATTGTTGTGAGTGAACTCGGCCAATGCAAGCCACTCAGCCCAGTCCGACTGCCGGTGGTTGACGAAGATCCTGAGATATTTTTCAATCTCCTGATTCATCCGTTCCATTTGTCCGTCTGTTGCCGGATGATAGGCTGTGCTCGGGTTCATCTCTATGCCAAGGAGCCGGTTAAGCTCCCGCATGAACCCGGATAAATATTGAGTGTCCCGATCCGATATAATTTTACGGGGAATGCCGTGATATCTAATCACGCGGTCCCGGGTAAGTCGGGCGACACCTTCACTCGTCAGCTCCATGTTCGTTGCCTCGCAATGGAGCATCTTCGTGTAAGTGTCGACCCAGACTTGGATGGCGTTAAAGCCATTGCTGACCGGCAGCGGACCGATAAGATCCATGGATATAATCTGCCAAGGCCCCTCAGCGATCTTGTGCGGGTTAAGCTTTCCCTGCTTGTACCGGCACACTCGAGTCCTTTGGCAAGCCTCGCAGGCCTTTATATATTCGGCGACCTGGTTTCCCAACGTCGGCCACCAATAATTACACTCCACCATTTCCTGTGTGCGGTTCTCTCCGGGATGGCCGAGCATGGGCAGGTCGTGATGGAGTCCGATAATCTTATCGCGCAACTCCTGATTCCGGGGTACATATATAAGTCCGTTGTGATAGATAATATTGTCCTTCTTTTCCCAGGCTGGTAACTTTTTCTCGAGCGCCAGCTTAACGCTCTTATCGATCTTCTTCTCCTTAATTATCTCTTCCAAGATCCCTGCCTCTGGCCCTTCCAGCACTATGTCCTGTGCTCGGAAATACTCTGGCTTCAGCAGAACGACATTGTCGTTGTCATCTTTTGCTTGGTCGTGATCCGATCTCCGAGATAAGAGATCTGCCTTCTTGTTCAATGCTCCGGGCCGGTGGTGCAATGTGAAATCGAACTCCGCCAGTTCCTGAATCCACCGAGCCTGTCTGCGATTAACCTTCTGAGGCTTCTTGAAATATTCGAGATTTTGATGATCAGTAAAGATCTCGAACGTTTGGCTTGCGCCCATCAACAACTCCCGCCACTCGTCCAGTGCGGTCATGATCGCGAGCATCTCTTTATCATAGATCTCGTAGTTCCGCTCAGTCTCATTGAGTCCATGAGACATGAAAGCAACAGGGCGCCATTCGCCCTCCTGCTCCTGTGCGAGCTCCGCTCCTATAGCTCCATCTGATGCATCTGCCTCGACTCGGAACTTCCCGTGATCTGTGGGAAGCGCCAGTACGGCATCTTCAGCAATGTGATCCTTGAGCCTTTGGAACGCTCTCTTCTGCTCCTCTCCCCAACTCCAGCCTTCCTTCCCAGTCAACCTCGTCATCGGCTTCGCTATCTCCGCGTATCCTCGGATAAAGCGGCGATAGAAGTTTGTGAAACCCAAGAACACCTGTGTCTGCTTAAGGTTCTTTGGTTCCGGCCACTCCATCACGCCCTTGATCTTCACCGGGTCCATCTTCATCGAGTTGTAGGAAATGATGACTCCTAGATACTCGATCTCCGTCTTCTCAAAGTCGCACTTCTCTGGTTTGAGAAAGAGCTTGTTGTCTTGCAGGATTTTAAGTACCCGCTTCGTCAGTGCTCTGTGCTCCTCCAAGTTGTCGGTGAAGATAAGGATATCGTCCAGGTAGACAATGACCTTTCCCTCGTTTATGAGCTCTCGAAGGATGTCGTTCATCATTGTCTGGAACGTTGCTGGGGAATTCATCAGGCCGAAGAACATCACGAGCGGCTCAAACAGCCCTCGGTTTGTCCTGAACGCTGCTTTCCACTCATCTCCCTCCCTGATCCGCACGTTGTTGTACCCCCATCGGATATCCAACTTCGTGAAGTACTTGGCGCCACGGAGCTTATTTATGAGCTCCGAGATTAGCGGGAGTGGGTAACGGTTTTTAATTGTCATCTCGTTGAGCTTCCGGTAATCCTGGACTGGTCGTAGGCTGCCATCTTTTTTCTTCACGAAGAAGAACGCCGAAGCCATCGCCGACTTCGAGGGTCGGATCCTCCCACTCTTCAGATTCTCCTCCAGGAACTCGTTCAGCTTCCCCTGCTCCGTGACCGAGAGCGGATAGATCTTGCAATCTACAGCCTTTGATCCTGGCTTAAGCTCAATTGCGTGATCCCACGGCCTTTTCTCGGGCATGGCGTCGAACGATTCCTTCACGAACTCATGGTACTCCTCCGGGACCTTCCCTTCGGTCATGCGCTCCTTCCCACGATTCGCTTCCTCCGCCATCTGCTGCGCCTGTGATCCTTGCGCACGCAGATCGATCTGCTCCGCAAAGTCGACCAATAGGATCGACTCGCCGTCTTCCAACTTCTCTTCCGCTGCAGACAATCCAGTCCGGTACTCCGTGCCGTGCATGTTGCACTCGGGCAGGCAGCGGCTGAACACGATCTTTTGTGATCACCAATCCACCTCGGGGTTGTGCTTGAACAACCAATCGTACCCAATGAACACGCGAGCCTTGCCTAGTCCTGTGACCAAGAACCGTTGGCGTTCAACGTGGGGTCCGACCGAAAGCATCAACTCAACGTAGTGAGTGATCTTTCCCCGAGAGTTCTCCGTTCCGTCTGCGTTGTGGGCGACGATGTGCACATCAAGCTCGTGGAGCTCGAAGCCTTCTGCCTTGGCATAATCTCGATCGATGCACGTGGTAGTGCAACCGTTATCGAGAAGAGCTTTGACAGCGCGCATCTTCCCGGTGTCCAACGCAGTCAGCGTGACGGGAACGAGCATCTCGTGGTGCCGCCTCTGCTTCTGGAGTTCCTTCATCTCCTTGGCAAGCCGATCCTCTGGCTGTGCCAACTTCTGCGCTGCCTGTGTCTTCTTCTGACTCAGCGTCATGCGTGTTTTCTTTTGTTTGGGCGCTTCCTCCCGATCCTGGGATTGAGCCCTCACGGCATCGCCGTCCTTTTTCGTCTCACTATTTTTGCACTGGTTTGGGTTCCAGGGGCCTTTTTGAATGCACTCCATCTCTTATTTACTTCGTCCATCTTCCGATTGCGAATATTACGTTTCCGATTCTGATTCTCCAAGATATGTATTTTTTGTTTGTTTTCTACACTAGCTACTAGGAAATCGTTTATGCTCTTTCGTAGACTACTATTTTCTGGGGTATAAATATCATATGCCGGGTCTGTAACTACGTTGCTAATATTAATGTCTTTGAGATGTGCATAAAAGTTCGTGACAGGGGGCACCGCTTTGGCCGCAAGCAGGGGCCCCTTTAGAAACCCTTCTCACGAAGGACGGCTGCGAGAGCCTGCAGGTCGTCCTGCGAATAGTCCTCGGTCTTGATCGACCGGATATTAAACTTCCGCTTGGGAGGCTCCGGGCACTCCCGCTTCACGTGGCCCTCCTTGCCACAGTTATAGCATACAAAAGGGCGGGCGGTCTGCCTGGCCCTGTCCACATCCATCGGGGCGGTCTCCCCCGGCCCGATCTTCTTCGCAAGGTTGGGCGCCGGCCCGAACCCTGGTGACAACTTGGCAGCCGGCGCTTGTGCACGCGCCGGGGCCCAGAACATCCGGCTCTGTTGAGCCTCTCAGAGCTTCTTCCGCTCCATGACCCCGCTGATCGCCGTCAGCCTCTTCTTGAGTCCCGCGTAATTCTCTGGGACTTCTACCCCTCCAGCGTACAGCTGGTTTCGGACGTCCTCGTTCACGAGGTTCTCGAGGGTTTCCACAAGAAAGGTGTTGTGGGGGGTGTCCTTGTCGTTTGGGGCGTACCCCGCTTCTTCGGCGTTCAACTCGAACGCCTGGATGAAGTCGGCCAGGGGAGTCTTTCCCTGCCGAGTTGTTGTAAGGCGCATGTGCGCCGTCTGCTTGATGTTCTTGTCCTGGAACGTCGCTTCTAGATCCGAGATCAGATCATCGAAGTGGTAGAGGCTGTCAAGCCCCTCACGCAACATGCGCTTTCGCCAATTACGTGCCCAATTGGTAGCTGGACATGAGGCACCATTGGTCCGACCCAATAACGAGAGGGTGAACGCGATCTTCTTCTTTTCGGAGTCAAACTCCGAGTCGTACGCACATAGGTAATTAAGGAGGGCATCGAGGAAGGTTTCCCACTTGCTCTTGTCAGAGCCGTCGAAAGTGGGGGGAAGGCGGGCGAGGGTGATCCGAGAGGACCTAGTCTCTCTCGGGGCGGGGTCGAGGTCCGTAGCGGGCATGTAAGAGGTGGTGCCCTGGTTCTGGTCTTCGTCGGCCATTGGTAAGATGAGCAACAGGCGAGGTGGTTGGTAAGGTAGTTGGGCGAGGGCGGCGTAAAGTCGGTTGAACGGGGTGAAGGTAGGAAGTTCGGCGGAACGGTATAAGGAAGTCGACGGGGATGAGGTTCCCGACGAAGAGGAGGCGGATGGGGCGCGGAAGGTCACTGTGTTGGTACGAATCCGCACTCAGCGGTTGGTGGAATTGCAACGGTCTCTTGCGACAGAACTACCCCGGGTCTTCTACAACACCCCCGGCGATAGCGAGGCAGTCTTCCCCGAAGGTCCGGCTGGCACTCCTACGACTGCTATGTGGCTTGGGACGGACTCAACATTTCCCGTGGCCTAGCGTCTGTCTGTTCGGTAAACCGAAAACAACTGGTGCTGCACTTGTTTAGACTCGCTGTGGACGAGGTAGGGAGTCAGCGGGTGGGGAATAGGGAGAATGGAACTTCAAATACGAGAAGCCAAGTAGAGGGTAAGAAACCAAGTAGTGGATAAAGGGATGGGGGGAAAGGGAAAGGAGGTCGAAGGGTAGGGGCGGTACGAAGGTATGAAGGGTAGTCTTTTATTATGTCACGCTCAAGGCTCAAGAACACCCAATGGACGCACAATGCGGATTGGAGGTGCTCGGTAAGAGTGAGGCTCGAAGAATGATGGAATAAAAGACTAAGGGATACAAGCAACTAGCTACACTACTTATACTGTTCAACTGTGGCTATGTAACTAGTGCTAATAATATATACAATAGAGCGTCCATGTGCTACAAGCACCATAACCATGTGTTCTGAGTAATAAACATGCCAGAACCGTGTGTTCTGAGTAAGAATCGTCCTGAAGCCATGTGTTCTGAGTAATGCCCATGCATACTCCACATGTCCGCAGCATGACACCTGTCAGCTGTCCGATCACCAATCCGTCATGCTTCATCGGCATGTTCCTGTGGGAACCCGATCCCTGGCTGTCCGATCACTGATGACTCAAGCATAGCCTTGGTGTTTAAATAGATGAACGCTTGATTAGGCGCTTAGATAAGGTGTTGTTGCGATTAGATAGTGTCTGAATCATGACAGACTGGCATCGTTCACGGAGACGAGATCTGAAGAACCACACAATTTTCAGCAAAGAAGATGAGAGAAGATCTGCTGGTGTGCACCAGGAACGCGCATGCAAAGATCAGCGGGTTATTTCCTACGAGCGCAAACTGAGATGCCCACCACAGGATCACTGCCAGTTCAGCCTGGAGGCGAGGCCCTGAGCTGTCAAAGTAAGCAAAAGGACGCACCACTTGCTTTTGGGACAGGAGTACTTCAATAAATAAGGTGGAATACCTGCTCCGATAGCGCCAGAGATCGAGGACAGCAAGGAAGAGAGAAACTGTGCACGTGAGAGTACACGGATTCAACATCGCGTTTCTCGTTCGTCCATGAAATTTGTCATCGTGAACGGCCTGGTATCGTTCGCGAGTGCTACATACAATACATCATGAACGATTCAATCGTTCACGACAGCCCAGATCCGCCGGACTCCCGGCCTCTATAGATTCTTCGCTCTCGAATTGCTCTCGAAAATTCATGGTATTACTTACCAGAAAAAGTGGATCCGAATAAAGTGTACGGACCGTACTACAGTTGCCGATAAGTCCATGCTTTGATTTCATTTATTGGAGTTTTGATTTTCGCTTTTTTACCTCCCTTGTCACCACCCATGTCCCTGTCGCCCTCCCAGATCCTGCAGGCATAGTCTGGCACCCCACTACACCCGACCCTAGCCATTTTCTGAAGTGAATTCGGCCGGAAAGCCGTGTACAACGTGGGATCCCTCTACGACGCACAAGATGGAGTTGGCGAGGCATTCGGAAATGCAGAGAGTATTATGTTTTCTTAGTTACGCTGCATTTTGGTGCGTTTTTCCTCTCTGTCTGTGTGATGTATGGTCATTGAGACGGTCCAGTGGCCGCGACACAGTCCAATGTTTCCCGTGAAGTCATCAGTCATCCCGGAGACGTTCCATGAGCCGCCTACATCCTCTGTATCACCCGACACGCCCGCGAATCTTCACTGCGGCGTTGATCAAAGTGCCCCACGATGAGCAAGCATTGAGATCGGTCTTTACATATCCCCCATCGTGCGGGGCCAACTACTCGACCTCAAGATCCAATCAAGACCTCTGAGCTTTGTCGGTGCGGGACGATTGTTATGCGCACGGCCACTGACGGCGCATCGTAACTTGTGGCCT
Source organism: Mycena maculata (assembly GCA_029448575.1). Lineage (NCBI taxonomy): Eukaryota > Fungi > Basidiomycota > Agaricomycetes > Agaricales > Mycenaceae > Mycena > Mycena maculata. The sequence goes on from JARJLG010000103.1 coordinate 238,203, forward strand.
GTGTGTTGAAGACAGAGTGGCCACGGGTTCCAACCGCATCCTATATGGTTTCTATGTATTTCATGCACTATACATCCATACATACTCCCCAGGCGCGACGCGACCGACTCGAATAAATACTTGTTGGTCCCTTCTGGGCCCCCCGATATTCTTCCTGAGCATACACAGGGCGGTTCAGCAATGTATATATATGCAGTAGAGGGTGTGCAGTACGCTCTCAGACAATCCATTATAAGTGCAAAAGTGGAATCGAATCCTGAAAAAAATGAAATCAAAGCGTGGACTTACCGGCAACCGTAACAGACTCATCTGCTTCAAGGTCCGCGTCAAAGGATCGCATTGATCACATCTGAATGGTATCACCTGGTTGCAGAGCTGAGATGCAGATAAGATGCCAAGGTACGAGGATGGCAACCAAGGGGCGACCACTAAAATGATTTCCATTTTTAGGTGGTACTATGTTCTTCTATTTGTGTTTTGATGCACGTGAGCGGCAGGTCGGTGGTAGCAGCGCGGCCATCAATTATGGCCCTTCAGAATGTCTAACAATCTACAGCATCGCTCTGACCAAGAAACACAGTCTACAGAGAGCAGGCAGAGACAGTGAGGGCTTGCATTGGAATGAGACTTATTCAGGACCCTCCATCCCGTACATTTTCAAGAGAAGCTGGCCCCAAAATTTGCATTGTGATTTCACGTACATATTATTGCAGCACTTAATATGTTTAACTTGGGGCGAGGAACGAGCTGGTAGTACCATTACAGTGTCTGTCTAGAGATACTACATTTAACTAAGCCATTTCAACCACTGGGCTCATTCAACTCTCAAACCAATTCCTAGGAGCACATTGACTATCTCATCAGGAGACAGGCAATGGACGCACCATCAATATGCTATTCCGTGCCCTCATAGATTATTTAGTTATCAGTATCTACCACAATGTCTATGCTACTATGCTAATTGCTGAACCTTTAGGTTTGGCTACCTAGGGGAACATCGAGTGCGAATCAGTTTTTGATCTATGTGTCATACAGATTTGGTCATCACACAAAAACATCGGTAGCACAGAGTTAATGAGAAATGATAAGCAATCAAAATGTGAATTGATTTTTACAACCTTTTGCCTTCTCATTCCTGAATTCTAGCCTGTTTCGCCGATAGGAGGCACAGAAAATCTGTTGAGTTCAATTTCGGCCATTAGTCATTTCTGCTTGATGTTCAGGTTGACGTGAGAATTTACTCACAACTTCACCTGCTGAGGGTATTGAGATGTGCCAATGCAAGCGCCAGGGTGTTGTAGCAGCAAATGGGCTTCATTGATGCCAGGTTTTAAGGCCCGAATGAATACATGATGCCTGTTGGAGGTTGCAAGTAATAACATGCAAGTAATCTAGTGGTTATTACAACCTCCAACAAGATATAGAATCCCTTACAGGATTTTTCTATTCCCCTGTCAATTTGTTATCTGAGTATTGCATGAGGTCAGGTCCCTCCTCAAGCTTGTGCCTGTCCTAGTAGCACTACTGGGGTTCAATCCAGCGGCCTTCCAACCAGGGATTCCATAATTTGTTGGAGGTTGTAATAATCACTAGACTACAATGCCAAGGGAAATTATCACCCATGATGCAGATGCCGCAGCAAGAGGCTAGGTAAATTATTCAAAAAATTATCCAGAGCCGGGTTTTACAATATGTGCTTTAAATTTGAACATGTTCTCATTTCCGCCCTGACACCTCAGTATTTGCTTTGACTTCTTGTGCAGTTTGGCAAGGCTGCTGGAATGTTGAAGTTGATTCAACCCATACTTCGCCTTTATTGAACCAATTCATTACCTTTATTATGGAGTCTATCTGACACTTAAAGGCAGGGACTAACCTCAAAAAATGGTCCACACGTATGCCACTCGCCTGCACCTAAACTTTATATTGTCAGAGTTAGGCTAGGGGTTTGTGTACCGAGGAACGAGAAAGTTGACCGGAGGACGAGGGCGCAGAAGAAAAAGCTCTGATGATTTGTTTGGCTATGGCAGCGTAACTACACAAAGTACTGTAACAAGTTACAACGTATGACTGTGCCTCAAGCCGAAGCACAGAACCTGACATATATCTTGTGCATTGTATTGTTTGATGTTTCGGGTTTCATTGTGTTGTGTTCTACTCATTATTTTCTGCATACTTTCACTACACTGTCTTGGCAGTCACCATTAGAGTGCAGAGCCATTTCATATCCACCTAAAGGTTCAGCATCTGCCTCGAAGAGGCCTAATCCATGTCATAGTAAGTACCTGCAATCAAGAGGTGTCAGAGATTCAGATCGGACCCACTGATCGGATAGTGATCCGAACCCCCCCCCAAATGAGGATAGATTTTGATGGCAGGTGCACACGAGCTCATGTCAACAAACCAGTGTCGTGTCGCACTTAGCAGCTACCACCAGCTCTTCCACGCACTGTGAACTAGGCTCACTGTCCTCAGGCTTTCTTGTAGCCCGCTCTCCCCTACTTTCCTCTTTACTCCCGTGCTCTTTGCGCGCCGCCTGCTCGAGTTAATTAACCATAATTCAAGCCATGGTTATTGGTCTTGTATGGTACATTGCCTCCAATATATGTGAGAACGATTATGAGTAGTGAAAGGACTGCAAACCCAGCGGAATTCCCAAAAAATTGGCAGCACATGGTCCGGACATCACCGACATGTCAATCACACGTCAAAGCCACGCGAGCTGAGCTTTTAGTCCGATCTATCATCTGGATCTCTGACACCTCTTGCCTGCAATAGTCGCGTCGCCGTAATTGATGGCCGCGCTGCCACCGCCGACCTACCGCTCACATGCATCAAAACACAAATAGAAGAACATAGTACCACCTAAAAATGGAAATCATTTTAGTTGTCGCCCCTTGATGGCAACCTTTCTGGCCCCCGTGCGGTGTCCTGAATTTTGATCAAAATTCTCTTTATTCAAATATAATTGATGGGGTTGATACCATCGCCTTGCGGATGAGCCTTCGTAAGTATTGTCTTGCCTAGGTGGTAAGTTTTTGGTCTGGTATTTTTTGACATCACTCCAAGGCCTACGGTTCGATCCCCGCAGTTGTCATCTATTTTTTCTACAAGACCATTCTCCGGAGGGAGACTTGATCTAAATGAGTTCCTACATTGAATGTGCACCATATTTTCTTTTCCACACTGACCCTTGGATTAATTACGGTATCCCTGGTACCTCCTGGACAGTATGGCTTGACTGACAGATGAATACACCTGCTAAGAATTGAGAGGGAAAAAAAATTAATGGCAGTTTTTGTGTATACTGGAATTTACATAGCCCTTCCAAAGCTCCTTATGCTTGTCTGATCCATGCAATCTGTGCACTATTGAGCCAGATGCAACTCACAAAGGGACATGGAACAACAGGCAATGATCTGGTTTAAATGTTAAAAGCATAAATATGGACTAGCATTCGCAGGGACTGGGAAGTCTGTAAGATACTCCTGAGTAAGCAACAACAGAATTGTATGCAGAACATGAAGAGTTTGTTTGTCCATGGAATGCACTGAGAATTCATATTAGACCACATTATTTAGGTCTCTCCCAATAGATAATTCAACTTCAAGCTAGCTACAATACCTGAATGTCAAATATGCATGGCTGCAGATGGCTCCTTGCCAAAATATCTGGGAGGCCTGAGAGCTGTTCCTCTACACAAAAATAATTGTTTAGCCCAAAGAGGGTCAGGAAACGTAGTCGTACTGTACTGAAACATGTTCAATCCATATGTGCTCATCATGTCTCATCCAACAGGTGGGAAATAGTTTCCTGAATATTTTAAAACCCAGAGCCATTGATATATGCGAAAATTGAGGATTTGGGGCCTTGAAGAGCCAAAAAATCCCATCCAAGTGAAAGAATATAAATAATGATGGTATGAATCCACAGGAATATTTTCATATTTATTGGAGCCGAGCTAAGCCGGAACGATGAACACAACGGTGGATTTGAAAAGCTGGGAATCTATCAATGTTAAACAGTAAACGGCGGCCCGGGAAGCCTTTCTACCCAATCGAGCACTAAAAATGATGCTGGGAATGTTTAGTACCCAATCGGGTACTAAAAATGATGCTGGGAATGTTTAGTACCCAATCGGGTACTAAAAATGATGCTGGGAACGTTTAGTACCCAATCGGGTACTAAAAGTGATGCTGGGAAAGTTTCCAGTTTTTAGTACCTAATCGGGTACTAAATGCATTCTGGACACTACACGACGGCCACCTTTCTCGTCGATGAGATGGCCGACCTTATTCGAATGTAGGCTCGTTTCAGCCTCTCTAGTCTACTGGGCATGAAATCTGAAGATAGTCGTTCAGATCACGTATACTAGAGAGGCTGGAGTTAACGAGTACAGGCGAACACGTCGCCTCGGAGTTTGAAATTGAATCGCAACCGCTAAACGATCACTCCATCAAATTATCGCCCAAAAACCTCGAAAAGAAATACTTAGAGCTCCTTCATTACCTTCGGTAAAATCCACAAAAAATTATGAGCACTTCTCATTGATCAAAATTCGTATCTGCAAAAAGAACGGCCTCATTGGGTGCTTTGAAAGGTGCGTAGGACATGTCATGATTCATCATAATTTTCAAACTCCGAGGCGACTCGTACTAAGCTGTGCTCGTAGATCCTAGCCTAATTCGAATGACCCGCAGGAATGCTCCTGTGAGCTTGCGGATCGACTCCGTGATTCCGTGGTAGCGACATCTTGACACAGATCTGTTGACCCAGGCCGGGCAACCTTGCCCGGCGCTTTGTACTTACCCTCGACCAGCATCCCCGGAGCCATGACTGGGCAAAGGTAAGTCATTCAGGGCAAGACGTATGTTGATACTGACCTTTGCGACAGTGTCTGGTCAAATTCCCTCATTTTTCCTCTATACGCAGCTACAGCATCGGTAGTGGTCCTATTGTTACATATTCTGTGGACATCAAGCTATGGCCTCAAGTTGCGTGCCTTGTGGTTCAAAACCGCGCCCAAGGAGTCTGAATACGCGTCGGAAACACACTCCGTTGCTGCTCACATTGAAAAGCATGGCGGACGAAGAATCTTCGCGTTCAAAGTGGCACGACTTGCTGGCTGCCTCATTTTGCTCAGTCTGTCGCTGTTCTCGCTGGTTGTGGACAAGGACGATGGACAGGAGACTCAGGCATTCGTGCCGTTGCAGACAAACGCTCACGGCTCGCTGCAGGCATTACAGACGAGCGCTCACCGCTCGCTGCAAGCTGCCATGTGTGTAACCTACGTGCGTGCTCCATTCCAAGGGTCGATTATTCCGTACTGACGTTGGGTGCGAAGTTTTATGCGTCTGTTCTGGCTATTCTCTCCATCGCAGGCACCTGGGAGTGGAGCAGAGTGATCATTAAACACGTCAACGCGGTTCTACTGTGCGCGTTGGGCGTGTACGTTTACCGCGATGTATTCCCCTTGGCCACATTCACGCGCGTTTCCATGGATCTCGCGGAAGGAAGACTTCTGTGGGCGAAAATCATCATCCTGTTTGCGGTCGCCGCAGTTATCCCTCTTTTCGTTCCGCGCCAGTATATCCCCGTTGATCCCAAGGTATGAAACTCTGAGCCTGTGCAGCACAGTAGCTGACGCGCACCCAGAACCCAATGCCGGAGGCCACTCCCCAGCAAACCGCGCCGATCATCTCAATGGTGTTCTATTTCTTCTTGGACCCTCTCATATTCCTCGGATACCGGGTTCCGCACCTCAACTTCGAACAGCTGCCCCCTCTGGCCGATTACGATTATGCGGAGAATTTGAAAGCAGACGCCTTCCCGCACTTGGACGTGTTCGCAGGCAGAAAACGCCATGTCTTCTTCGGTTTTGTCTGGGTGTATCGCTGGACTATCTTGGAAATGACAATCGCGCTGATCATCGTGGCGTTGTCGGCATTCATCTCCCCCATCGGACTCAACAGACTGCTCAGGTAATGGCGTCGCCTTCCCCGCTTTTGGAAATACTGATATTTCTCAGCTACCTCGAAGATCCGGACGCCGAATCTTCCATGAAACCGTGGTTCTGGATTCTTTGCTTGTTCGTTGGTCCCTTGGTGTCGTCCCTGTCCAACCATTGGTCCATCTTCATTTCGGTATGGCGACATATTCTCGTCCGCGGCGACACGGCTGAGTCATGTTCATAGACGGACATCCTTACGAAGACGAGCGCACTCATCATACAGCTCGTGTTCGAGCATGCCCTACGAATACGCATGAAGGCGGAGACGGGTCAGAAAGGGAAGGATGACTCGACATCTTCCGAGAAGAAAGGCGACAACCTGCTCGGGAAGATGACTAACCTGGTCACCACGGATTTGAACGTTGGTTTATTCTCCTACCTCTTGCATCAGAACCTGACCCGGACTGCCAGAACATTGAGGACGCGCGATACATCTTGTTCCTGGCCATCATTGTGCCCGTTCAGGTCATTGGGTCTATCATATTCTTGTACCAAGTCCTCGGCTGGAGGTTTGTCGATGTTTCTGCACCACTCGATGCTTTGCTTACTGTATATGTCTACAGTGCCTTTGTTGGTATGGGGTATGTTTTACTTTATGTCCACCCGCGGCGTGCGCTGACTGGCCGGAAGGGTGATGGTGTCCCTCTTTCCTTTGCCAGGCTATGTTGCCAAATTTCGTCAAAGTACGACAACTTTTGGGTGAAGACATGCACGATGCTGACCGCACTCCATAGCCATCCAGCAGGCTGTAATGAAGAAAACCGATGCGAGAGTGCAGACCGTCACTGAAAGTGAGTGCCTTTTCTTGAACGTATACTGTTCATATATTCATCAGTCTTCCCAAGCAATAAACGTGCTCCGGATGATCAAGTTCGTCTCGGTCGCAACTTCGTTCACTTCTGCTGATGGACCCTTTTTTCAGAATGTTCGGATGGGAGAAGCAGATGGATCTCAAGATTGTCGATAAGCGGGAAGAGGAGCTCAATTGGATCTGGAAGTCCAGGTTGATGGAACTCGTCAACGGTATTGTGAAGTAACTCAACCTGTGTATGTGTTTACTCCTCGCTCATCTTCATGTTCCATAGCTTTGTGGTATTTGCTTCCCTTGCTATCGCAACCTAGCTTGACTTTCTACTAAGATCCCAGTCCTTACGATGCTGGCTACGTTCGGTAGGCTCTCTTTTCACCCATTCTTGATGTGTATCTGATGTCTCCCCGATTTATAGCGACATAGTAAGCTGCCCGGTCCAATACCCTTGGCTGATCAGATTTTTTTATCTGTTCTGTGCAGTGTCCGTAATCATAAAGCTACGCTGTTTAGGAAAGTCTCCAGCTGACACTTCCTTAGACTGTCCTTGCCAAACAAGATCTTTCCGCTTCTAAAGTCTTCTCCTCCATGGCTGTCTTCGACCTCCTCCGTGGCCAGCTTCGGTGGACTGCTATTTACATTTCGGCCATAGTGCGTTTGCCCCTATCTCTCTGGATCATGTGACCGTCAGACACTGGCCAACAGGTCAATGTAAAGGTTTCCCTGGACCGGCTTGAAGAGTTCCTCAATGAGGCGCGTCAGCCCATACATATAGTCGGATACGGCGGTTAAATGGCTCTCAGACCGAACTGCTGGACTCGTTCACTTTGAAAGATACCTCGGAAAATGCTGCTGCCGAGCCCGTCACGGTCTCGGATCTCATCGGTTTCAGGGATGCCACCTTTGCGTGGTCCAATGACGAGGTTGACGGAACCCTCACGCCCTCGAGCCGCGAATTTCTCCTCAAAGTTGAAGGCGAGCTTTTCTTCAAGCCCGGATGCATCAACCTCGTCGTCGGACCCACAGGATCGGTAAGACGCACTATATCCTTTTCCCATCTGACTTTCGTAGGGAAAAACTTCGCTTCTAATGGCCCTCCTCGGTGTGTGTTCACCCCAGTTCTTCGCGAGTGGAAGTTGACATCTCCCCCAGGCGAGATGCACGAAGTGCCGGCCCTCGGCTCATGGTACAACCTTCCCCGCGAGCAAGGTGTCGCCTACGCTGCACAGGAAAGCTGGGTAATGAACGACACCGTCCGGAACAACATTCTCTTCAACGCACCGATGGACGAGGAGCGCTACAAGAAAGTTCTATACCAGTGCTGTCTGGAGCGTGATCTCGAACTTTTCGACGCCGGAGACGAGACTGAGGTTGGCGAAAAGGTCTGTCTTTCGCACTTGGTAGCTTGCTTGCAAGCTAATACTATGCCAGGGGCTGACACTTAGCGGTGGTCAAAAAGGTATGTTTTTTTAGTCGTGGAAGATTGCAGCCGCTTATTTTACCTTTCCCGACAGCTCGAGTCACGCTAGCCCGCGCGATATACGCTGATGCGAAGATCATACTTCTGGATGACGTTCTGGCTGCTTTGGAGTCAGTCGACCTCTTACCACTATAAACCTTTCTTCTGATGTCCCGAACCCCAGCGTGCACACTGCCAAATGGATCGTCGAGTGAGACAATGCGCCACTACCTGTTGTGATTAGCTGACTTTAAATATCACAGCAAATGCCTTTGTGGAGACTTGATCAAAGACAGAACCGTCATCCTCGTAACCCACAATGTGGTGATTACGAGCAGAATAGCAGAATTTGTTATCTCCCTGGGTCTGGATGGCCGTGTCCGCAGCCAGGGCACCATTTCCGAGGCACTCGCCAAGGACGAAGTGTTGGCCAAGGAGGTGAGCAAGGATCAGAAGATCCTCGAGGCGGCTGAGAAGGAGATTGATACACCCCCTCCTACCAGTGAAGCAAAGAAGGATGGGAAGTTGATTGTCGGGGAGGAGATGGCGATTGGGCACGTCAACTGGAGCGCACTGAATATGTACTTCACCGGAATGGGAGGGGCGTACCCTCCTGTCTTCTTCGCTGTGTTGGTGCTTGGTTTCGTAGCAAACGAAGCGGCCATCACCATGCAGACGTGGTACCTAGGATACTGGGCAACGTATGCAGGCTACCGAAATGTTATTTCCCGTATCTGACTCTCATTCACAGCCAATATGGACAGGGAACGGTGGTTCCGGTATTCAAGTAAACTGAGCCCTTCTTCGCTTGAAGAACACTGACCTTGGATCTAGATACCTTGGCGGTTTCAGTGCGCTCACTTGATTCATCCATATATTCGTCGGGCTCACATCTTTTCAGCGGCCCTTCTTTTCGGAGGATTGCTCGCTCTCTCGATCGCCTTCGTGTGGTTTACTTTTGGGACGTTCAGGGCGTCACGTAGCATTCATAGAGGTCTCGTCGACTCCGTCCTGGGCACGACGCTTAGGTACGAGAACTTTGAGGACTGATTTCCTTCTCAACCTATCTTTCTAAAGGTGGTTGGATGTTACACCTACGTCCCGCATTATCGCACAGTGCACGATAGATATCCGGGCGATAGATGGCTACTTTGCGGAGGGCCTCCGAGCACTTACAAGTGACGGTCTATTTATCCCGCCTTCGCCGTTTCACTGAACACATGTAGTCTTGACCGTGGCCATGCTCACAAAGTTTTTTGCCATTGTTCTAGTCACCCCGATATTCTTCTTCGCAGGTGCTCTCGTTGGGTTTATCGGGGCCGTGTGTGGCCAGATATACCTAGGTCGGCTCATTCTATCTCATATCCCTGCACTCGTACTGATATACCTCCTAGCTGCACAGCTATCGGTAAAGCGTGAGCACAGTAACGCCCAAGCACCTGTGCTTGCACAGTACGCTCTCGTTCCCCATAGCAGGTGTCTTTTTCGGCTGACCCAGACCTTCAGCTTCGGTGCAACGATTGCCGGGCTCAGTAAGTTGTTGCTACTTTTCGATAATCATTGCTGAGCGTTCACAGGCTCGGTGCGCGCCTACGGTGCTCAAGAAGCCGTCATCCGGGTATCAATGGATCGAATAAACCGACTGAGCAGGTTGGTCCCCTGCTGCATGGATAGGGCAGCATCCTGACCGTTTCACAGGGCCACGCGAACGCTCTGGAACCTGAACCGATGGGTGTCCGTCCGGATGGGTAGTCCTGTCATTCCTTATTCCTCATTTCGGTTTTTGACCTCGTACAATCGAAGACGTCCTTGGCGGACTATTTGCCTCGTCCCTGGCTTTCTACGTAGTGTACGTCCAAAACTCCCGCCCTTTCAACATCGGTTTCAGTTTGAATATGGTCAGCCCGAGTGTTTGGCCCGGGTAGACACGCTCCTTACCCTCCGTGGCTGACGTAGGCTATCGGATTCGCCGATGTCTTGCTAAACTGGGTCCGCTGGGTGAATGAATTTGAGGTCCAAGCCAACAGGTGAGCGGCCCGTCTACGTGCGTGGATTTGACTGAGGCGGGGTATCTAGCCTGGAACGTATCCAGAGATTTACCACCATCGAGCAAGAGCCTAAGCCGACGCCCGCAGGAGTACCCCCTGCATACTGGCCGGCCTCAGGGGCACTCTCTGTCGACAGTCTCTCAGCGCGGTACTCGCCCGAGGGACCCCCGGTGCTACACGATATCTCTTTTAATATCAAGTCCGGCGAGCGGGTCGGAGTTGGTGAGTATTGCATCCGGCCATGATTTCAGAGCTGATCGTAGGTGAAGTCGGCCGTACGGGATCGGGCAAGGCAAGTGTATTTATCCGGCGTCCCTTGTTGCTTGTTGTTTCTAAGCCTCTGTCTGGCAGAGCTCCTTGACGCTGTCCCTCCTGCGGTGCATCTTCACGGAAGGGACGGTCTATTACGATGGCATCCCCACCTCGAAGCTAAACTTGGATGCCCTACGCTCCAACATCACCATCATCCCACAAGTCGTACGCCCTGTCTTTCTTGACTGCCTAGCTCTCCGTTAATTTTTACATGTAGCCCGAGCTGCTCGTGGGTTCCCTCCGCTCGAATCTGGACATGTTCGATCAGTTCGACGACGCCACGCTGAACAACGCTTTGCGCGCGGCGGGGCTCTCGTCGCTGCAGGAGGATATGGACGAGGGGAAGCTCACGCTGGACAGCGAGATCGCGGCCGGAGGAAGCAACCTCTCCGTCGGGCAGCGCCAGATCATCGCGTTGGGTGAGCGACTTTATCCACGTCAGTAGTCGGAGACTCACGGACACGCAGCGCGGGCAATCGTGCGGGGAAGCAAATTACTGATCCTCGACGAGGCCACTTCTGCCATAGGTGCAAGCGGATGGAATGTCCTGCGTTCTTCGCTGACCGCTTGTCTCTTAGATTACAAGACGGACGCGGTGATCCAATCGTCGCTGCGTACGGAACTGTCGAACGATACCACCCTGCTCACCGTGGCGCACCGGCTGCAGACCATCATGGACGCGGATAAAATTGTGCGCGCCTCCCATCTCATCCTATATCAAGGCTAATCCGTCCGTAGATGGTTCTTGATGCCGGCCGCATCGTAAGTCAAGTCTCCGTATACTCCCGCAATGTTGGTAGCTGACGCGCGCAGGTCGAGTTCGACACGCCCAAGGCGCTGCTGCAGAAAAAACATGGGCTTTTCCGCGCGCTGGTGGACGAGTCCGGGGACAAGGAGGCGCTGTATAAGATGGCTCAGGCGTGAGTGCTTTTCGTTTCCTCTTTTGGATACCCAGCACTCTTTGCGTGCCGTACATATGGATTACACGCACTAGCGTTATGTAGGTAGTGATGATATTTCAGTCGGTGAGTTTGAAGATGTGATTTTTCCCTCGGTTCTTTGGACCCGTGCGCGACAGTGCCTCGATCTCACGCCCCGCCCGTCCCGTACCCGCACCGCCCGTCCCGTATACGGTACGGGTCAAAATACGTGAGTACGGAGTAAGTATTGGATACGTACGGCGACCTCACCATACCCCACATCCGCTGGCAGCTAAACCTGGTTATCGGCAAGGACGATTACCTGCCAGAGGATGGAATCTCTGGCCACGGTTAGAGATGCAACCTTGAGACAGTAAGATAGTAACTCTGCCAACGCGCAAGTCGACCGCTGACGGATTGCGAAATATGGGAGCGCCGACTGTGATGGTCGGGAGAAAGCGGGATGATACCAATCGCCAAGTCCGACATCATACGCTGGGATTTCGATTCTGATTCACCTATGTAACAGTCCGTGGTCTCGTCGTTTGACGTCTTCTTTTCGATTTGTGCCACCTAGCACACGCCACCACACGCATTGCCCACACACTTTTTGTCACTGCCCAACCACCTCTGCTTTTCTGGATTCATGGATACCAAGCTCCCAGAACCGCATGTTCGGCGGGGACGAGTTCTTGGACTCGACAAAGAAATCGCATCCCCTCTGCAACGATCACAGAGTCGAGGAGGACCGTCCGCTCTTTCTTTCCCCGTCCTCACCCTCCCCACCGAAATCACCACCGAAATATTCACATGCTGTCTTCCCAAAACCCCGCGCGATCCCAGATCGTGCGATGCGCCACTGCTTTTGACGCGCATTTGCCAGCAGTGGAGAGACATAGCATTATCCACACCACGGCTATGGACCACTGTGTCCTTTCCCGCAGACAAACCGCGGCCAAGTCGCCGGCTCGCGATTATCTGCTGGACTTTTGGCTCACCCGATTCAGCCGTGTGGACTTTCCATCCACATCCATCATTTAGCTGACGATGCGCCCTACCGTCACCGCCCGGACGATGAAGACCTCAAGTCGATAAACAGCTGTCTTGACATTATTTTGCGACATGCTTCGCGGTGGCACAATGCATCCCTTAGGCTACTGTTCCAGTGCCTAGAGAAGCTCCACAATATTCACCCTGACTTCCCTTTACTCGAGCACCTCGTCATTGGGGACGAATCTACCGCGAGGAGTGGAAAGGTTCTAGCATTTACCTCTGCGCCGCAGTTGAAGAGCGTTGAGATGCTACTAGGCACTTCCGTCTTCGCAGATCGTACTATTGCTCTTCCATACGCTCAATTGACCAGCATCACCGGCCTGGCAGTGACTGCGGAGGAACTGTTTACTATCCTAAGCAGGAGCCACAACCTCGTTGACGCTGTCTTCAGGCTCTGTAGTCCTGCTAACGTCACGGCGCCTCAGTCTCATCCTGGCCTCAAATCACTCACATTACGAAATGTCGATTCTCCCTCTTTCTTGATCTCGGTCATCGATTCCCTCGCGCTACCCGGACTCGAGGTGCTCAAAATAGACGGTTGCGCCCTCCCTGCCCTGTGTTCCTTTTTGCAACGTTCATCTTGTCCTTTACGCACTTTCTCCTACTTGACCTGGGATCCTGAAGCCTCAATCCCGCATAATCCCGAGCATTTCGCAAATTGCCTGGCCCAGATGCCTCTGCTCTCGACCCTCAGGGTCCATCATCAATCGGCGACACCATGCAGCACACTCATCCGCAGGCTAGGCGCCGATTTAGATCTTGTTCCTTCCCTGCGCGCCCTGTCAGTTTCCTGCCGGACCGATTTTCCGTTTGAGGGACTTTCGGACGTGCTTGCATCGCGATCCAGCTTCGACCGACACACCCGATTGGACAGTTTGGAGCTATTCGTCCCTGGAAGTGCCGGGGTGTTCGAACGCTCCCAAGTCCATGAGCTGGTGCGAGCCGGGATGCACATACACCTTGGACAAGAGCCATCTTGGGTTACTCCGCCGCGATGAAATCAATCGTTCTTGTAATACAGTTCTGCTGCCCATATTTATACATTATATATTGGTTCTGGAGCCCGAGAGAACCTTGACAAGTTGAAGACTTGCTTGCAAATTATGTTTCTCAAACTCCGCAGGATCACGAATAACCCCTGACCACTTCTTTGGAGCTTTATTTCGTAAGATGTTGAAAATCTAGTACGGCGAATGTCAGGCATCTTAGTAAACAGTGACTGGAAGGATACTACGACGTCGATATCCGAAGATGGATTGCAAAGATTGGTTACCATCGGCCAGATATACCATTTATTTTCCCCGATTACCATCCACGCCAAAAACTCGCTGCCGCCGCCGTTTGCCCGATCTCACGTCCTGCAGTGGATTGGGACGTCGAAACGGACGTGGACCTCGGCGGAAATACCCAGCTCGCATTCGCGGATTACACGGACCAGGTGGGCGCGCCGTAGCCTTGACCTCCCGCGTCTTTGCATGGACAATCTTGAGACACTGTCTCTTACATTTTCCCCAGGGATCTTCAGATTTGAAAGCCCTCATGGAAAGATTTAGTGTGTCGATACAAAGTACAATAAATTACAGCAATATAATCCATCAAGGTGCCGCCCGCGCCATGGCCAGTACAGCAGCGACGAGTCCATGGGCGTCATTCGTCCCGATGTATGAATCAACGATCTCGGCCACGTCCACGCCCAGCTCATCCAACCCACCAACGGTCGCAGTGGCTAGCCACTTCGTATTCGGGTGAAAAATCAGGGTTATTGATATCTGGCGCCGTCGGACAGTGTAGGTTAGTCGTATCTCGTTTTCAGAGACGTGTTGGGAGTCGGTGATGTGCAGGACGGCTCGGTGGAACGCGAGCGACGCCATGTGTCTAAATTCGAGCGCTTCAGCAAGGAAAAGATGACGGGAGCGGGATGCACGTACTGGTCGTATAACGGTACTAGCCGCCCGTCGTCCTCGTTCACGCAAGCCGCCTTGACGGCTTTTTCCGCCTCCGCGCGCTCCGCCCGCAGTTTCTCGAGCTCCTGGGTGCCGCTCTTGACGCTGCCTTTCACGCCCTGCACCTTCGTCGACGCCTGCTCGATATTGTCGGCGAGGACCTGCATCTCCGTGACCTGATCTGCCAGCCGCTGCTCCGCTGCAGGGATCGTCAGCCGCGGCTGCGGGTGGGCGTGTCGGAGCCGCGTGAGGGCTAAACGCGCGTCGATTATCTTCTGCGTCAGGGTGGCAGCACGCGCGGCCGACTCTTTCAGCTTCAGGTAGTCTGCGCGGAATGACTTGAGCACAGGGTAGTAGAGCGTAAGTAGTAGGGACGCACCTTGCTCGACCATGGGCGCCAGCGTCCGGACGTTCGTCCGCACCTCGGCCAGCCCCGCCTTGGCGACCCTGAGCCTCTCCTTCTTCTCCCCACACACGACAGACAGCGCATTGTTGTCCTCCGCGGTGACGATCGCTGCGTCGTCGATGTCGCTGACGATGGCCGTGATATACTTGGCTTTCGCGTTCTGTTCCAAATATCGGAACTTTAGCTTGCGCAGGAATGCCTATCAGCGCATCGTGAGTCGGTGCAGTCCAAGAATGTGCTGTGCCGCACTGTCTGAGCCGCCAAGTCCTGTGCGACGATCGCAGGGTCTTTCACGTCGATGTCGTCGGGGTCGGTGCCTTCTTCCCCATGAGCATTGAATTCGGACACATTTTGTGCAAGCTGAAGGGTCGTTTTTTCGAAAACAGCCTGGAAAGCACTAGCCTGTTGAAGGATCGTGTCGGACGTGTCCTGCTCCATTGGAGGTGGTGGTCGAGATCAACTTGTGGATCACATGACCGTGTTGACACGATTAGGGGTATGGACGCATAAGACCCAAGTCTCAGTCACATTGACAAGAACACGTCTGCGCGTTTCGCACTCCAATTCAGACTATCTAAGTGTACATACAGTACAAGTATTTTCAAACGTCTATGCTCGTGCTCCTCAAAGCCCCGCGCGCTGCCACTTGGCCGGCACCCCATCCGCAATCGCCAAATAAGGCATCAAATCGCTCGTCAAAAACTCGCTCGCCCACTGCTTCCGGATCTGCCCCTTCAAATACTCCACCGCGACCTGCAGATCCGCCTCCTTCACGCCCGGCGCCAGCTTCCGCACGCCGGGCGCGAGCTCCGCAATGAGCGCGTCGACGAGCTCGACCGTGACGGGCACGCCCGTGTCCATGCGCGTCGAGTACTTGACCCACTGCCACAGCTGCACGCGCGTGATCTCCGCCGTCGCCGCGTCCTCCATGAGGTAGTTGAGCGGGATGCACCCGTTGCCCCCGATCCACGCCGCCGTGTACGCGAGCGCGGTCGACACGTTCTCGCGCACGCCCGCCTCCGTGACCTGCCCCGGCACCGTCGTGTTCAGCAGGTCCGCGGCCGCGACGCGCACCTCCTCGCGGCGGACGTGGTACTGTGAGCGAGTGAGTGATTTATTCAAGTGCGGCAATGGAAGGAAACACACCTGGTTGGGCCCGAGCATGTGCGCGTCGAAGATGGGGCGCGCGATCTTCTCGATGAGCGGGTGGGCGATCCACGTCCCGTCGTGGCCCGCTAGCACTTCGCGCAGCTTGTCCGCGCGGACCTTGTCCATCGCGACCTCGTTGGCCTTGGGGTCGTCCTTGATCGGGATCTGCGCAGACATGCCGCCCATGGCCGCGACCTTGCGTCTGGGGAATCCAAATTAGCATCGAATTATAATTTTGCAAAGAAAACGCATACTTGTGGCAAGTCTGAATCAAGAGGCGGACATACGCGTCCATGAACCCGACGGTCATGGTGACGTCCTTGCGGTCGGGCAGCACCGCGCTCCGGTCCGCGCGGCGCTTCTTGATGAAGCTGAAGATGTAATCCCAGCGCCCGCAGTTAAGCCCGGACGAGTGGTTGCGCAGCTCAAACAAAATCTCCTCCATCTGGAACGCAGCGGGGAGGGTCTCGATGAGGACGGTGCCTCGGATGGTGTTGTGCGGGATGCCAATGTACGACTGGGAGAAGAGGAAGACGTCGTTCCAGAGGCGCGCTTCAAGGTAGTGCTCCATCTTGGGGAGGTAGAAATAGGGGCCCGAGCCACGCTTGACGAGTTCTTGGGCGTTGTGGTAGAAGTAGAGGGCAAAGTCGAAGAGGGACCCGGAAATGGGAGCATTGTCGACGGTAACGCGGGGCTCATCGAGATGCCATCCACGGGGACTGAATATGAATTGAATATCAAGTAGCAAAAAAATTGATAAAAGCGGGCATACCGAACGATGAGCACGGCGGGCTTCTCGCTGAGCTTGTAAGCTTTCCCATTCGACTCAAAGTCGATCTGGCGGCGAATAGCATCGCGCAGGTTGACCTGGCCATTGACTAAGTTGGCAAACGTGGGGGCACTCGAATCTGTAAACACGAAATAAAGCGGGGTTCGCGAGCCCGCGCAATGTACGCACCCTCAAAGTCGGCCATAAAGGTCTTTGCACCGCTGTTGAGCGCGTTAATGACCATCTTGCGGTCGGTGGGACCCGTAATTTCGACGCGACGATCTTCGAGTCCGGGTGCCGGCGGTACGCAGTGCCATGAGGGTTCTGCGCGGATGTGAGCCGTCTCGGGGGGGAAATCCAAGGGGACACCCGAGTCGAATTTGCGCTGGGCATCGTCGCGGGCGTCGAGGAGAGACTTGCGCGTGGATTCAAAAGTACGGTGAAGTGCGGCGAGGAACTGGAGGGCACCGTCGGTGAAGAGCTCTGCTTGGGCCTTTGCGGCAACTGAAGAGTGGATTTCCACGCCTTGGACCATGATGGTGGTATGAGAACAAGAAGTGTAGTATATCGGCACTCCGTTGCGGAATTTATAGACGTCACTTCCGGTTTCCTTTTTGGGACGCGATTTACCTTATCGGTATCACATGATTTCCCCTCGACGCGGAACCATTTCGTTCCGACCCGCGGTTTTCCGTAGGGAAGAACCGAGAAAATGGGTTTAGATTTTCGAACGGTGTTCCAAGAACGTTGATCCGTTTCAAAAATTTGCATGTTCGAGAAATAGAGTCAAGATGACCACTCTGGGCCAACCTAGCATTTCACGAGAGTCCATGTGAAATTTCTCCAGTACGTCAGTTTGCAGGGGCTCCCGCCGGCTCCTCCTTCTCCTTCGTCTCCGCTTCCGCTTCGGCGACCCGAACTAAACATACGCCCGTGAATATCACAATTATTTAATATTATATTATAACAACGCACCCGCACTAAGCTCCTTCACGACGCGCTCGCCCACCTTGAGCACCCGCTTGCACGCCATCTGCCACATGCCGACGCTCACAGACCCTGTCCACAGAATGATTAGATGAATGAAAACGAGGCAGTCGAACACGCACCCGTCGGAGCGAAAGGCAAGGCCAGCCACCACCCGAGCGGCCCAAACCAGCCGGGCGGGAGGTAAAACACGGCCGCCTTGCGGTACCACCAGCCCACCGCAAACTGCAGCCCCGTCGTTAGCACCCAGATCACCGAGTGGAACCGCAACGCGAACGCGCTCTTCCGCGCCGAGATCTCGCCGTCTTTAGTTCCGTGTCAACTATTTCCATTGTTTTCTTCCAGGGCCGAGGCCACGCACTGAGTTTCTCGAGGTCCGCGAGGGCCTTGTCCACGCTCCGCCGTAGCTTCGCCCACTTGGCGAACTGGTCTTGCGCGCTGGTGCGCAATAGCTCAGACTTGAGCACAAGGATGTCGCTCTTGAGCTTGCGCTGCTTTGCTGCGGTGGCCGCGTGGAACACGCGCAGATGCACGGCGTACACCTACATTCGTGTACGTGTCAAGGAATGACCACCAAATCGACAGAGAGACACACGAGCTCAAGGAGGACGGACTGGCCTATCCATGAGATCAGCTGTGTAACGAACACCAGCGCGAAAATCGTGAAGAGAAGAGACATGTCGTGGAGGAATCAAATAAACCCTAACCCTAACCCTGACTGAGAGCGGGCGGCGAGGTCGGCCCGAAGGGCCGAGCGAGCAAGGGAGCACCAGAGAGAGAAATGGCATTCCAAAGGATGTACTATTGTATCATACACCGATTATATAGACACAGGCGACCTCATCACCTACATAACACGCTCGGAATGCTCACACCCGAACCATCTTGTACAGCACCTCCTTGTCCCCGGACTCGTCCACCAGCGCGCGGAAAAGCCCATGCTTCTTCTGCAGCAGCGCCTTGGGCGTGTCGAACTCGACCTGCGCGCATCAGCTACCAAAAAAACGGGGAGGATGAAGATACTTACGATTCGGCCGGCATCAAGTACCATCTACGGGCAATTAACGTCGATACAGGATATATGGGAAGCACACACGATTTTATCCGCGTCCATGATGGTCTGCAGCCGGTGAGCCACGGTGAGCAGGGTGGTGTCGCCCGACAGCTCCGTACGCAGCGACGACTGGATCACCGCGTCCGTCTTGTAATCTAAGACAAGTGGTCAGCAAAGAACGCAGGACATTCCATCCGCTCGCACCTATGGCAGAAGTGGCCTCGTCGAGGATCAGTAATTTGCTTCCCCGCACGATTGCCCGCGCTGCGTGTCCGTGAGTCTCCGACTACTGACGTGAATAAAGTCACTCACCCAACGCGATGATCTGGCGCTGCCCGACGGAGAGGTTGCTTCCTCCGGCCGCGATCTCGCTGTCCAGCGTGAGCTTCCCCTCGTCCATATCCTCCTGCAGCGACGAGAGCCCCGCCGCGCGCAAAGCGTTGTTCAGCGTGGCGTCGTCGAACTGATCGAACATGTCCAGATTCGAGCGGAGGGAACCCACGAGCAGCTCAGGCTACAGGCGGAAATTAGCTGAGAACAAGGCAGTCAAAAAAGACAGGGCGTACGACTTGTGGGATGATGGTGATGTTGGAGCGTAGGGCACCCAAGTTTAGCTTCGAGGTGGGGATGCCATCGTAATAGACCGTCCCTTCCGTGAAGATGCACCGCAGGAGGGACAGCGTCAAGGAGCTCTGCCAGACAGAGGCTTAGAAACAACAAGCAACAAGGGACGCCGGATAAATCCACTTGCCTTGCCCGATCCCGTACGGCCGACTTCACCTACGATCAGCTCTAAAATCATGGCCGGATGCAATACTCACCAACTCCGACCCGCTCGCCGGACTTGATATTAAAAGAGATATCGTGTAGCACCGTGGGTCCCCCGGGCGAGTACCGTGCGGAGAGGCTGTCAACGGAAAGGGCGCCACTCGCAGGCCAGTATGCAGGGGGCACTCCTGCGGGTGTCGACTTGGGCTCTTGCTCGATGGTCATATATGTCTGGATACGTTCCAGGCTAGATACACCCGCCTCAGCCACACCCGCGCACGTACAGACGACCCGCTCACCTGTTGGCTTGGACCTCGAATTCATTCAGCCAGCGGACCCAGTACAAGAATAGTTCGGCGAATCCGATAGCCTACGTCGACCGCGGAAGGTGAGGAGCGTGTCTACCCGGGCCAAACGCTCGGACGGACCATGGTCAAACTGAAACCAATGTTGAAAGGGCGGGAGTTTTGGACGTACACCACGTAGAAAGCCAGGGAGGAAGCAAATAGTCCGCCGAGGACGTCTTCGATTGTACGCGGTTAAAAACCGGAATGAGGAATGAGAAACGACAGCACTGACCCATCCGGACGGACACCCAGCGGTTCAGGTTCCAGAATGTTCGCGTGGCCCTGTAAAACGGTAAGGTCCTGTCCCATCCGTGCTGCAGGGGACCAACCTGCTCAATCGGTTGATTCGATCCATCGACACCCGGATGACGGCTTCTTGAGCACCGTAGGCGCGCACCGAATCTGTGAATGCTCAACAATAATGGTCGAAATGTAGCATTAACTCACTGAGACCGGCGATCGTTGCCCCAAAGCTGAAATTACTAGTCAGGCTGAAAAGACCTCTCCCATGAAGGAGGGGAGTACTGTGCAAGCACCGGTGCTCTGGCATTACTCTGCTCACGCTTCACCGAGAGCTGTGAAGCTGGGGGGGTATTATGAATCCGAGTGCAAGGACAGGAGGTCGCATGAGCTGACCTAGGTATATCCGGCCGCACACTGCCCCGATAAACCCAACCAGACCGCCCCCGAAGAAGAAGATTGGAGTGAACAAAACAATGGCGAAAAACTTTGTGAGCACGGCCACGGTCAAGGCTACATGTATTCAGTGCCACTGCGAAGGCGGGATAAATAGACCATCACTTAGAAGTGCCCGGAGACCCTCCGCGACTGAGTCATCGACTGCCTGGATATCTACAGTGCATCGCGCGATAATGCGGGAGGCAGGGGTGACATCCAACCACCTTTGGAAAGATGGATTGAGAAGCGAATCCGCCTTTCAAGTTCTCATACCTAAGCGTCGTGCCCAGGACGGAGTGGACAAGGCCTCTGTGAATGGTCCTCGAGGCCCTGAACGTCCCAAGAGTAAACCATACGAATGCGATCCAGTAGATGAGCAATCCTCCGAAAAGCAGGACCGCTGAAAAGATGTGAGCACGGCGATATATGGATGAACGAAGCGAGCATACTGAAACCGCCAAGGTATCTAGATCCAAGGTCAGTGTTCTTCAGGCGAAGAAGGGCTCAGCTTACTTGAATACCGGAACCACCGTTCCCTGTCCATATTGGCTGTGGAATGAGAATAAGAAACCGGAAATACAACATTTCGGCGGTCTGTATACCTTGCCCAGTATCCTAGATACCACGTTTGCACGGCAACGGCCACTTGACCTCCTACGAGGCCCAGCACCAACACAGCGAAGAAGAGAGGAGGGTACGTCCCTCCCATTCCGGTGAAGTAAAGATCCAAAGCGCTCCAGCTAACGTGCCCAATCTCTATCTCCTCCGCGACAATCAACTTCCCATCCTTCTTCGATTCATCGGCAGGAAGGGGTGTATCGATCTCCTTCTCTGTCAACTCGAGGAATTCCTCATCCTTGCTCACTTCCTCGGCTAACACTTCGTCCTTCGCGAGGGCATCGTAAATGGAGCCCTGGCTGCGAACGCGTCCATCCAGACCGAGGGAGACCACGAATTCCGCTATCTTGCTGGTCATGACCACATTGTGAGTTACGAGGATAACGGTTCTGTCTTTGATCAAGTCTCCGCAAAGGCATTCACTGTGATCTTCAAAGTCAGGTAAACACAACAGGTAGTGGCGCATTGTCTCACTCGACGATCCATTTGGCAGTGTGCACGCTGGGGTTCGGGACATCAGAAGAAAGGTTTATAGTGGTAAGAGGTCGACTGACTCCAAAGCAGCCAGAACGTCGTCCAGAAGGATGATCTTCGCATCAGCGTATATCGCGCGGGCTAGCGTGACTCGAGCTGTTGCACAAGGTGAAATAAGCGGCTGCAATCTACCACGACTAAAAAAACATACCTTTTTGACCACCGCTAAGTGTCAGCCCCTGGCATAGTATTAGCTTGAAAGCAAGCTACCGAGTGCGAGAGACAGACCTTTTCGCCAACCTCAGTCTCGTCTCCGGCGTCGAACAGTTCGAGATCACGTTCCAGACAGCACTGGTATAGAACTTTCTTGTAGCGCTCCTCGTCCGTTGGCGCGTTGAAAAGAATGTTGTTCCGGATGGTGTCGTTCAACACCCAGCTTTCTTGAGCAGCGTAGGCGACACCTTGCTCGCGGGGAAGGTTGTACCATGAGCCGAGGGTCGGCACTTTGTGCATCTCGCCTGCGGAGATGTAACCTTTCGCTCCGAGAGGAACTAGGTAAACACGCACCGAGGAGGGCCATGAGAAGCGACGTTTTGCCCTGCCAAGGTTAGACGAGAATGCGGCTGAACACACGCAGTATCGCACCGATCCGGTGGGTCCGACGACTAGGTTGATACATCCGGGCTCGAAGAATAGCTCGCCTTCGACTTTGAGAAGGAACTTGCGGCCCGAGGGCGTAAGGGTTCCGTCCACCTCGTCGTTCGACCACGCAAATGTGGCATCTCTGAAACCGATGAGATCCGAGACGGGCTCGTCGGCGGCAACGATGTCCGGGGTATCCTTGGATGTAAACGAGTCGAGAAGTTCGGTCTGGGCGACATTCAGCCACTAGATGAGACGGTATAAATAAGCTAACGCGCCGTATTAAGGAAGTCTTCGAGCCGATCGAAAGAAACCTTTGCCCTGACCTGGCAAATGTTGTCGGAGGTCACATGATCGAGGGGTAGGGCTGAACGGTGAACGCACTGTGGCCGAAATGCAATAAAAAGTGACCCCGAGCTGGTTACGGAGGAGATCGAAGACGGCCAGGGACGAGAAGACTTTCGAAGCGGAAAGATCTTGTCTGGCGAGGACAGTCTACGGGAGTATCAGCTCGAGAACTTGATAAACAGGTCCGCTTTACTGACGCTGCATGGAAGAGATGACTCTGGTCAGTGCCGACTGAAGATTCCAAGCAACTTACTATGTGGCTATGAAGATGTCAGGTACACATCAAGAATCGACTATGAAGCCTATTACCGAAGGTAGCCAACATCGTGAGGATCGGGATCTTGGTAGGAGGTCAAGCTCGGCTGTTGCGAGTCTCAAAAGATACCACATACCAAAGAGCTGCGGAACACGAGGATGAGCGAAGAGCGAAGAGCGAAAACGAATAGAGGTTGACTACTTCAAAGTGCCATTGACCAGGTCGATCAGCTTGCGCTTCCAAATCCAATTGAGCTCCTCCTCCCGCTTGTCAGCGATCTTTTGATCCATCTGCTTCTCCCACCCGAACATTCTGAGATCAAGGTTGGTTAGAAGGGGACGAAACAGCGACCGAAAAGACGGACTTGATCATCCGGAGTACATTTATCGCTGAGCTGATAAGTAGATGAACATTTACGGTAAAGAAAGGTGCGCACTTTCAGTGACAGTCTGCACTCTCGCGTCGGTTTTCTTCATTGCCCCCTTCTGGATAGCTGATATGAAGTTGGTTTCACCGATGTCTTCACCGGGAATTGGCACGTACTTTGCTGTAATTTGGCGACATAGCCCGGTAAGGGGAATAGAGCCACCATCACTCTTCGGGCGAGTCAGCGCACGCAGTGGGTAGACATAAAGTAAAACATACCCCATGCCGACAAAAGCACTGTGCCGCGTAGTAAGCAAAGCGTTGAATAACACAGAAACATTGACTAACCTCCAACTGAGGACTCGGTACAAGAATACGATACACCCAATGATCTGAACGGGAACAAGGATGACCAGGAACAAGCCATGTCGTGCCTCGTTAATACTCTATGGCAGGTCGGGCCGGGTCAGTTTCAGACGTAAGAGCCAAGAGAATAAACCAACGCTCAAATCCGTGGTGACCAGATTAATCATCTTCCCGAGCAGGTTGTCATCTTTCTTCTCGGAGGATGAGTTCTGGCCCGTCTCCGTCTTCATGCGTATACGCAGGGCATGTTCAAACACGAGCTGGGTGACGAGCGCGGTCGTCTTCGTCATGAGGTGCGTCTGTGAACGAGTCAGCCACGTCGTCACGGACGAGAGCAGATTCCATTCGTACCGAAATGAAAATGTACCATTGGTGGGACAGGGACGACAACAGGGGCCCAACGAACAAGCAGAGTATCCAGAACCACGGTTTCATGGAGGATTCCGCCTCGGGGTTTTCGAGGTAACTGAAAAGATATCAGTATATTTATTTTCCAGGGCCGAGAAACGGCGGTATCACTTAAGCAGTCTGTTGAGCCCGATAGGGGAGATGAATGCCGACAATGCCTGGATGATCAGCATGGTTGCCATGCTCAAGAGTATCCAGCGATACACCCAGACAAACGCGAAGAGGACGTGGCGCGTTTTGCCGGCGAACACGTCCATGTGCGGGAAGGCCTCTGCTTTCAAATTCTCTGCGTAGTCGTAATCAGCCAAAGGCGGGAGCTGGTCGAATTTGAGGTGGGGAATCCGGTACGCGAGGAAAATGAGAGGATCCAGGAAGAAATAGAACACCATTGAGATGATCGACGCGGTTTGCTCGAGAGTGGCCTCCGGCATTGGGTTCTGGGTGCGCGTCAGCGATATTCTGCGCGTATACGCGACCTCTGATACCTTTGGGTCAACGGGAATATACTGACGCGGGACGAAAAGAGGGATAAACGCAGCAACCGTAAAAAGGATGATGATTTTCGCCGATAGAAGTCGTCCTTCCGCGAGATCCATTGGAACAAAATTGAAGGTAGCCAAGGGGAATACATCGCGGTAGAAGTACACGCCGAACGCGCACAGGAGAACCGTGTTGACGTGTTTAATAATAATTCGGCTCCACTGCGCGCTGCACGCGACGGAGAGAATGGCCAGAACAGACGCATAAAACTTCGCGCCCAACGGTCAGTACGGAATAATGGACTCTTGGAAAGAAACACGCACGTAGGTTACACACATGGCAGCCTGCAGCGAGCGGTGAGCGCCGGCCTGCAATGCCTCGGTCTCCTCTCCATTGTCCCTGTCCACTACCAGCGAGAACAGCGACAAACTGAGCAAAATGAGGCAACCAGCAAGTCGTGCCACTTTGAACGCGAAGATTCTTCGTCCGCCATGCTTCTCAATGTGAGCAGCAACGGAGTGTGTTTCCGACGCGTATCCAGGCTCATTGAGCGTGGTTTTGAACCACAAGGCACGCAACTTGAGGCCGTAGCTTGATGTCCATAGAACGCGTAACAGTAGGACCACTACCGATGCTGTAGCGGCGTATAGAGGGAAACTAAGGGAATTTGACCAGAAACTACGGTACTCTAAAGGTCACCATCAGCATGTACCTTGTTCTGAACGACTCACCTGGCCATGGCTCCAGGGATGATGGACTCGTCGATGTTTACTAGGGTGAGTACCAAGCGTACTCACGGGAAAGATATCTATGTCAAGGGAGCCGCCGGAATCAGCTCGGAATCGTCGATGTATTCTATTCCTACGATAATTTCGGGACTTATTTAAAATCAGGACGAGAAAGGATCAGTGGGTGACTTCCCGTAAGATAAATCTATTCCTGCGGAATTTCCGAGCCTGTTTGAGGGTGCCAGTGATGACATCAATACGACAGATATTTGCGTCGTTTATATTCAGGAAACACAGATTCTGGACGGGGGGTAGCTACCCCTCCTCTAGAAATTTAATCTATTGGGGTGATTCAGAATAAAATCGGTTCATTTGTGGGTGATCCAATTGATGGGGTCCTGACAGCTGCCCCGGCATCGCCCCGAAATATTCTGGGGGGATAAATCTACGTTACGGGAAGTCACCCAGTAGAGCATATCTGCAACGCCCATTTTTGAAGCTCATATTTCTGCGATCAGCCATCATATTCAAGCGGAAATTTTGACAGATGTGATTCTTGATGTGACCGGGTGTTACCTCCAGCACATAAGGTAGGCCGCAAGGACGATCCGCTCACATCACGTGCCTGACGTGACAAAAGCGTTACTTCCGCGAAAAACTTAATGGCCTCCGATAGTCACCCTAATTAAGAAATCTGTCCGCGCAGAAATGTAGCTAATACTAAATGGAACAACTCTGCGCGGCCCGATTTCTGAGAAATTGATGTTTGCCAAGGCCATTAACAAAATACCGGCCAAATCAGCTACTCCCGCCATCCCCAGCCCACCCTCGCGTCGGGCATGCCTCGGCGCAAACTTGGGAACCTTGCAAATCTTAACACAAAGGCCCCCCGCGCGTTCTCAAACACTGCTAAGACTTTGAAGCGCAAATGGAAGGAGTTAAATGGGCAGGAAAATGTGCGCTATCTCACAACTTTCTGGCGGTTAATTGACGCGTCTGAACCATGTAGGTCGCGCCGGAGACTGTTGGGCGTCCAAAGAAGCTTCAAAAGACGTGTCGCAAACCTAAAAACGTGTCCTCCTCGGACGTCAGCGGCCACAGCGCTTCTTCACATCAATCTGTCCCACGGCGCGTCCTGTCGTCCATCTTGAATGCCGTATCGCCATCTCGCCTTTCTCGGCCTTCATCTCGTACTTCCAACATCCCCACGGACTTCCCATTTCCCTCACAGCTGTCTGACACGCTCGACAATGGCAGTCACGGCCATCGCAATTCTCTGGGAGCAACTTCCGGAAGTAGTGACCCATTTGAGGAGCTGGTGACAGATCCTCGTGTAATTGACGTCCAAGAGGGGGAAGATGACGCTTCAAATGGGTATTCCGATCCGCCCCCCGCCCCCGACGATGAAGATTATCCTGATGCCGACCCGCCTCCCACCAAACAGGGAACCCCATGGGAGACGCGTCAACCGCCAACCCAAGTGATGGCCCTTGAGGCTCTCGAGGCTATTAAACTCCTTCTCTTCGTCCCCTCTGCACCTGGGAAACGTAAACGCACGGTAGCAACGAAAATCAACGGCTGGTCGCGCAAGCACCTCGAGGAAATATCAGCTTTTCTTAGTTTGTACACGGACAAGGAGTCCAAGACCCGGGGAGAATGGACCGCCTCTTCCGTTCAAGCTGCCGTTAGCCGTGGTAAAGGGAAAGGTGGTCGTGATGGGCATGCACGCGGCATTCGTGAACGAGCGCGCAAGTATATATTTGCCCGTGAAGTCCCGGTTTGTTCTCAAATATTAATACTTCATTACATTTTGTTTAGTCCATCCTTGCAGGTTAATCCCTTTGGAACATGGGCCAAATCGAAGCTCGAGACTCATCCGGAGCTCGCGGAAGAGTTGAAAGAGCACTTGGTCTCGATTGGGAAGTACGTCCAGGCACGCGACATTGTCAATTTTCTCAATTGGCCCGACATGCAAACCAAACACAACATCAGCGAGTCCATCCACATCTCTACTGCGCAGCACTGGATGCACGCGCTAAAATTCCGCTGGGTAAAGAACCACAAGGGTCAATATGTTGATGGTCATGAGCGCGCGGATGTTGTGCAATTTCGGCAGGAAGTATTTTTGCCTGCTTGGTACAGCATGGAGGGTCGAATGCGGGCTTGGAAAGGGAACAATATGGAAACACTCGAGGATGTTGTGGAGCTCATTAACGAGGCCGGAAAGCGGATCGTTGTTTGGTTCCACGACGAGTCTATCTTCTATGCGCATGACCGCCGGACGTCTCAATGGGTTGCGGATGATGCCTCGCCTTCACCGTATGCGAAGGGCGAGGGGGTATCACTCATGGTTGCCGATTTTGTCTCTGCTGATTATGGCTGGCTTCGTTCGAAGGATGGACTCGAGTCTGCTCGGGTTATATTCCGGCCCGGCAAAAATCGCGATGGCTATTTCAGTAACGAAGATATCCTTGACCAGCTTGCCAAGGCGATGGATATTCTTGAACACGACTACCCGGATGACATCCACGTCTTTGTTTTCGACAACGCGACCACACACCTAAAACGTGCCGACGATGCAATCTCCGCTCGTAAAATGCCTAAGAAGACTCCACCTGTCGGTCAGAACTGGGGGATCGAGATTAATCTTTGTAATGAGGAGGGTAAAGTTGTTTACAACGAGAAGGGAAAGCCGAAGAAGACGAAAATCAAGATGGCGAACGGGTTTTTTGCTGACGGTACTCCACAGGAATTTTATTACGGCCCAAACACCGAGCGCCCTGGTGTTTTCAAGGGCATGGCGGTCATCTTGCGGGAGCGTGGGATTGATATCACCTACCGCAATGACCAGAACCAGGTGAAGGAGCTGAACGCACAGTGCCCAGGATTTCATTGCCCTCCCGAGAACCCTGGCTGCTGCTGCCGCCGCATTCTCTACAACCAGCCGGACTTCACCAACGGACTCTCGCTTCTCGAAATTGCGGCCGAGAAGCACGGCTTCAAGATCCTATTCCTCCCGAAGTTCCACTGCGAGCTTAATTTCATCGAGATGTGCTGAGGAAAAGCCAAACGCCTCTATCGACTCAACCCACCATCTTCGAAGGAGGAGGATGTCGAGAAGAACATGTTGAAGGCTCTCGATGCTGTCACAATAACTGATATGCGGAAGTGAGTGTTCTTTAAAGCCGTCACTGTTTGCTGAGTCTAATTTGTAGATTTGCTCGGTGCGCACGCCGTTTTATGGATGCATATCATCGTGGGCTTGATGGGAAGTGGGCGGCATGGGCAGGGAAGAAATACCGTGGTCATAGGGTTCTTCCTGAGAACCTGATGGTTGAGTTGGAGGCCGCGATGGCCAAGGAGAAGGAAGAGAAGGAGGCGGCTGCAGCGAAGGCAGCAGAAATGGCGGCGCGCTGCCGTTGGTAATGACATCATGAAAAAACCAACGGGTGGAAAAAATAAAAATTTCTTCATTTGCTTCGGAATTGAGTTATATATGTTCCTTTTGCAGTTTCGATAGTTTTGAGTGCACGCGCAGGAGTAAAGCATCGAAAAACAATGAATTCAGCTCAAGACGATAAGCGGGGCTAACAAGGTCACGGACAAGTCACAGCACGTGATGTGAGCGGATCGTCCTTGCGGCCTACCTTACTACACCGCAAGAGGTCTCAGATCGGGCAATCGGACACACTCATCAATGCACGTGCAGACCCACCCACCACAAATATCAATAAACAAGCCCTTCCCTCAGTTTGCCTTATTGCAGTGGTTTGTGGCACACAGAAAAACCCGGGGCAAATAAATCCACACTACTTAGAACCTCTCTTCCAAAAAACAAGAAGGTTGCGGATTTTGGGAAGTGACTTACAGTACAAAAGTTGTCTGTTCCAAATCAGGACACAAATCCGAAAGTTCTTAGTTTCTCTCTCAAAAAAGTTGTACCTGCTCTTGAACATCTGAGAACAGTCCCCCAAGCAAATTAGGTGTTCAGCTGAATTTATCAAGCCCTCAGGTTCTTGCTACGACTTTTTTTTGCTTCCCATCACATCAAAGCACGTGTGTTGATGAGTATGTCCGA
Source organism: Mycena maculata (assembly GCA_029448575.1). Classification (NCBI taxonomy): domain Eukaryota; kingdom Fungi; phylum Basidiomycota; class Agaricomycetes; order Agaricales; family Mycenaceae; genus Mycena; species Mycena maculata. The sequence goes on from JARJLG010000103.1 coordinate 267,678, forward strand.
TTGCCCGATCTGAGACCTCTTGCTACACCGACAACAAGTCTCCCTTGGCAGTCACGGTGTCTATTTGGTCTCATCATTTCTGAGCGATCAGCCATCATTTATGAGCTCAAATCGTCGTTTTGGGGGTTGCAGATATGCTCTAGTGTCGTCATGTCCGCTCTGGTCATCCGCGACGTCGCCGTCTTCGTCCTCCTTCGGCATCTACTTGCGGTGCCAAGAGCCGCCTCCGAGTCTGCATTCAAGGCAGCTGTTCCGGTAGCCCACCTTATTGAAACGGCTCAGCACCTCGCGTTGGTTCTCTTCGTGCCTCTCAATGTTCCACTGCCGCCACGCAACGTTTGGCTCATCATCAGGCTGCTTAGGCTAGGATCTACGAGTACGGCCTAATACGAACCGCCTCGGAGTTTGAAAACAAAGATCCGAGTAAAATCCGGTGGTCGCGTGCCATCACTCCATCACAGATCCACCCAAGTGCCTTGCAAAAGAAAGGGCCCAACCTCACTCATATTTCATTGTAAAATCCTCGAAAAATTGCTTTCAAAATCCTGTGATTAATATAACAAATATCTGTGGGAAAATCTGGTACTTTGTGGGAGTTTGGGAGAGAAAGCGAGTCCCCCATCAAAGAATTCAAACTCCGAGGCGGTTTGTACTCGCTTGTACTCGTTAACTCCAGCCTCTCTAGTATACGTGATTCTGAACGACTATCTTCAGATATCATGCCAGTAGACTAGCGAGGCTGAAACGAGCCTACAGGCTGCCGACAATTTGCGTCTCGATTCCCCGGCCCCTGATAATCCTCGCATACCGGCCTACAAATTCAATGGCATCTCTGGACGTTGGGGCGTGTCTTCCCGAGCATTCTCCAGCCATGGTGCTTGTTGTCGGCTGCCACTCGCGTCCTGCGGCGTTCGGTCAAGTTGGACTCAAGCTCTGTCCTGTCGTCCTACTTGTAGTTCATCCGTTACTTAGCCGCTACCGTGGCGTTCAGAACACGTGCTATGGAGATGGACGATGCCGTTTGTCACGCCTTCATTGAAGAGATTCACGAGGACCAGGACAATCTTCATTACAGCAGTTTTACCGAAGGCCGCATCTCCCATCTGGCTGCCCACTCCTTGGCCCGTTCAGAACCTCAACTCGCCCGTCACTACCTTCGCCGCTACTCTTCCCATCCTTCCATTCTCCAGTGGCCACCATGATTACAAGCATCGAGGACATGAGCCACGCAACCGTGGAGGAGCCCCTCGAAGGGGCAGGCAGGTGAAGTACTCATCGAGGAGCCCGAAGATACCTTGGCCATCGAAGAGGACATGGTACTCATCAAACAACTTGACATCGATGACGCCGCTCCGCTATACCAGGAGTTTGACTCCCGCTCGGGTCTCGCTGCTTCCCCTGCTCACACGTCTCTCCTCCCATCTCGCCAACGGCTCCAGCATCCCTTGGGCGCCTGCATAAGCCATCCGCGAAAACCCCTCTTCCGATTATAGCCCCCCTACCGATCCTTCTCTGCCCATGCACCTCCGTCAACCACCAAATGCCAAAGCCACCGAAGAAGCAGATGGAGAGACTTTCCACTGGATCGGGGATGCCTGGGCCGCCGACACGCCTCACCATCCATTGAGGCTGCAAATGGCACCTGCAAGACACGGTGGACGCACCTTCCTCAGCTTGCTGATAGTGTCTGTTGCTGCAGACTTCTCTGGTGGCCGACGGTCATGGCGTGGGCAGATGCAGGTGTAGGAATGGGGAGCGACTACAATGATGGGGAGATTCAATTTGGGCTGCGCTTGTATGATTCCTCGAATTTCTCCCTTTTTCTCCTCATATATGTATCATTACTTCCATGTAACTGCTTTGCCTGTGGTCAAATGTCTAGACTCTGAAGGGATGTTGAGAGCTATCACACCACAAGGTACAATGATGGGCCTAAGAACTCTGAAGGAATTTTTCTGAGACCAGAATCACTAATACAATAATTATACCTCGTACTCCTCTCTCGCACTTATATCTATCTAGATTACACCACCACCCCTCAGAACCTTGACAAGGGTTGAAGACAAGCGTCCGCATGGTGAGACACTTCAGCAGTGATGCTTTGAGCCACAATATCGGGTAAGAGTTGATCAAATAGTGAAGTAAAGTCCGGCGGATGCTCCTCGCAAGGTGCACTGTCGATGCACGGGTACGATACTTGATCGTGCCCTCAGATATTTAAACACCAAGTCTTGGGCTCAGTCTCGTCGGGCAAGGCGTATCCACCCCAGACTGCCGGAGCATTGCTTTTGGTACTGGGAGGCGGTACCTTTGCCGCACGATGGGTAGCTCGCACCTTGGTGTTTCTCTGTCCTTTGAAGGATGCTTTGGCCTGAAGATCCATCAATATGACTAGCTGTGCAACCTTGCAATGCTTTCCTCTGGAGTTGATCTGCATAGGACTGGTGAGACTATTCACCAATTCTGTTTGAGATGCAGCGGCAGCCTTCGCTTTGCTCTGCCATGAAACGACAAGGAACTGGTTGAGATCGAAAGGTTGATCCAAATCGCCTTTATATGCGACCCAGAAGCCGTCTATGACAGGCTGACGGTGGCAGCACTGAACAGCGGCTCCTCTGATGAAGAGGCTGCACAGGTATGTCTGGGGGAGGGCTGAAATTTCATCATCGAACTGTATCATGTGCGTGATGTTGACATGATAAGCCGCAACTACTTGTCGCAGTTCGACTTGATCTGAGGGTTCCAGTTGCTCGAGGTGGACCAGGGCATCGAGGTGGTTCTCTAAGGTGATCAAGCGGACGGTGAATGCTCCTGGGAAAATGTGTCGTCGGGGGTGTAATGGTCGCTGATCACTGAACCATGGTCTCCAGTGCTTGGGTCTCCGAGGAGCTTCTGAGCCAGGATGGGTGTTAATGTTTTTTTGCAGAGCAACGTCACAAGCCCTGATAATCAGAAGTCTACAATAAAGTTCACCCTCCTGACCACGATCAATGGTGGCCGCATTAACTGCGTCGACGAGGGTGCAAAGACTGGAGACAAAATTGTTGCCCTTGTTGAGGGTGTCGCTCGCGATGAAGCTGAGCAATGGCTCAGACGGACAGACCGTTCGCACGATCCCCACATCTATCCTGGTCGCGTACCGCAGATTGGAGTTCATGCTCTCGGCGGCTAGATCATGTGCCGCGTCCGTGCTGCCAAGCTCTAGTAGGATTCGGTGTGAAAATGCAGTGAAGACGTGACTAGGTTCATCAGTATCGAACGTGTGCTTGGGTGAGAATAGCTTCTTCCCCGCGTTGAGATAGCTAGCAGTGGGGGTGTTGTACGCCGCGAAAAGCTGTATCATACATCAGTCGGGAACACCACTACACCATGGAGTACTTACAGGATGTCCAATCATCCGCAAGTAATCCACATGCAGCACCTTACAGGGTGTGTCTGGCTCCGGTGGAGCTAGCTGGCCAAATCCGAAGTAACACCAGGCTGGAAGGCATTGGAGTTGAGGAAACCGAGCTGACGGCACAATTCGTGCAGCAGAGGGGACCAAAGATTGTATTTTCGTGTTTGTCCCCAGGAGGATGAACCAAAGCTCGGGTATATGGTGGGCTGCCTCTAGAATTCAGCACAATTCTATGGAAGCTATATTGGGAATGTCTGTACATTCATCGAGAGCGATGAAACAGTATCACTCCTGGATCCTGCTGACCAATGCCACGGCTAGCTCTTTGCAGTATCTATTCCACAATTCTCGGTATCGAGCAGCGGGCTCTACCAAAGCTGGGGCAGGGTCAGTGTCCATGCCCGAATTGAGGAGAGCCTGAGCTTGATTTGCCACACGTGCGAACAGAGTTCCTCTTTTGCTGTTGGCGTACTCGACCCCACTCTGCCAAACATATTTCCACTCGTTGTGAGCGCTGGCAGTGGCTGTCACCCCATCTTTGACTTTGAGTTGTTCCACCGCAACTTCGAAAAAGGCACCTAGAAACGTAGCTACTCTCTTCGGGCTGGAATTACAAGTCAGCAATACCCAGAAGAAAATGGAATGCTCTTACGGTGTGGTGAGGATTGTTCTTGAAGAAGTTGTAAGTGGGAATATCACCAGGAGGCCACCCAATGCTCGGGTCATCGGATGGACAAAAGCAGATCGTTGATAAGCCGTGAAATTTGCGAAACCTCAAATTTTACGAATGCATGACATTCAGCGCTCATCCAGAGGTTGGCGTGAGCTCCAAACGTGCAACCAAGAGCCATATTGCATTATCATCTTAAACTGGCAATAACAGCTTATTCCTGGAGACTTCACCTTTGGGACACTTGGGGTTGAATCTGGATTAAGGCTCAAAGCCCATACATCAAAGTCCTGAAACACCCTCTATATGTGGGAAGGCAAAGCAATGCTCACTATCAAAGGGAGAATCATATTATCCACCTCTGGCATTTATTGGCATGCTGGGAACCTTATTCGGGAGGGAAACACCTAGTTGTTTACACGACTTTGGCTTACCCAACACGACGTGATGGGTCACCTGATCAAGGCCTGGACCTACAATTATTACTCCTATACGCCGGATCCGTGACAGCGCGATCATCCAGTCAACGATACTAGAAGTTGAGGCATCTACCACAGAGGAAGATATGGGTCAATTATCCTACTCAGGGGGACTAATTACACATATAATCCCCTGATCGACAGGAGTCATTAGACGAACATATAGGAGGGCTCAAGTAGCAAATAGGAACGCCGGAACGTGCTCCGCTGATACCAATTCCAGGCTAATTAATTAAGTAGAATACCCGAGGCCTAGTAATCACGCACATGTAATAGTTTTTGTACAGTATATAAAGCGGAGGAGGACGGCACTGAACTAGACCCCAGAAAGTGAGGAGTAATATAGCCCTTGCGCACGGAGTTGAAGTTTAGGCTTGAATCTTTGGCTGTCAAGCAGTCTCGGAATTTAAGTTCAGTTTCGGAATAACATCAGTGGTGGGATTCATAAGTGCTAGTTACGGGGTGTGAGCCATAACAGAGTCTGAGGCGTGAGCCAAGTTGGTGTTTTTCGAAGGCGTGAGCCATAGTTACGGGGCGTGAACCAGCAAGTTTGAGGCGCGAGCCATTATTACGGGGCGCGAGCCAGCAAGTTTGAGGCACGAGCCAAGTCAGTGGAATAAGGCGCGAGCCAGACAAACCGGGTCTAAACAGCCCACTGGATTAATAGTCCACCAAAACAAACCGGTCTAGAGCCGTTATATCTGCATAGTTGGGAAACTTAAATCCACGTTGGGAACCAACTGATAAATTCAGGTTGTGTCTTGAACACCACTTCAAGAAACTAGTTGAGACTAGCCACCCTTGGGGGAACGGGAATTGAATACTTTCGTGACAAATACATTTACTCGTGGTTTCCTTGGACCTATACTTGTGTCCAAAAAGACCCGAATCTCGTCAGTGCATCATGGTCGTCAAGGGAGTGTGTTGGTGTTGGAGTCTGTCTATTGTCGGTTAAGTTGCGCTTAATCTCACTTTGTGAGTTAGGTGAAACTCAGTCGTTCGATAGGGGGGATCTTGGCAGTTGCATATTTAGATCGTTGAACCTGAGCAACCCTTTCATCGTCCACGTGGGGTACTTTACTGATATAAGTGTACATACGCTGGCGGAAGGATGGTATGTACAACGTCTTTAAGAGTATCGGCCTCTTTGGATTTTCCTGCGCCGCTCAGGGTATGCATGGCAATTATCTTGCCATAATGTCTGGCAGGGTTGAAGCCGTGAGTGTACGCCTCGAGGGACCTCTGGAAAAGCCTAAGTGCATCCCCCTCGAACTTGCGGGTGAAAGCTTGACTCAAGATATGAGAGTGCTAGTCGTCTTCCGCAGAGCGCTCCTGGGTGTGCTTTGCCACAACTGCACACTATCAGGGCGAGAACACAAAGCTGGAACAAGCACTCACCCGGGTCACCCCACATAGCCAGCAGGAATTCAGCATAGGCGTGCTCCTGGTGACTGATGTCATTCCACAGAGCCTTCAAATCAGATGGCGGTCGGATCTCTGAAGAGTGAGGCGTGATTGGCGCCTTGACCAAGAGCGAGGGCAGATAACTGAATGCCTCAGGAAGAAGATTATCTGACGTGATCGGCATGTCGAGGAGGGTAATAATGGTTTTGCCAATGACATCTGTTTTTAAGAACCGGGCCAAATTTTGAACTATGTCACCTGAGGATTGCGAGGGGGTAGGGGAGTTGAGCTCCATCATGTCCGTCACGTTTGGGAGTATAGAAAGGATGAAGGTGAAATGGTATTCTGCCCGTCTCACTGGATGGCGACCAAGACAGTGGAGAAGGATTGCTTCCATATGCAGGTGATGGGGAGAGCGGAGGACGCTAGGTTCGGATCAACGTGCCGTTCCATTGTTTGTTGATGTGGGCTGAGTTTTGGGTCAAACAATTGAAGGGGCTTGTGCCAAGATAACTAAATTAAAAAAGGGCATGACCTTCATCACCTCCTAGAGCACGCAAAAGTGCGTTGATCACCTCACACATTTGGAGAGCTTTTTTTATATTCATGAAACTTAGACTTTGGCCGATTCAGATTTTTCACATCGGTCGTAATGAGTGTACATGGTGCTTCAGAAGTAGATGTTCTTCAAGATCAAAGTGCTCTTCCATTTGGCCAGTTTTGAGCACATTTAGAACATTTGAAAGGATTTGAGTCAGCAATATTCTTTAATTTATCCCCTCGGATGTCCTTCCTCTCTTTCCGGAAAGAGATCTATGTCAAGAGAGCCGCCGGAATCAACTCAGAATCGTCGATGCATTCCTATGAGAATTTCGGGATGGTTTGTCAATGGGCAGGGTATTCTTTAGGGTTCGAATCCCACGCAACCACCGGATTACAGGCCTGCTAATTTTGGCTTGGACACCCTCAACGGCATGGCTGGTGAAACCCCAGCAAACCATCTTGGAATGCTTCTGCAGACTGAGTACCCATACTACAAACATCCAAAAAAAAAAAAAAAAAAAAGAATAAGGAAGCATTTCCAGAATCTTGTCCATCAGCAAGACAGCATTTTTCTTGTGGCCTTTTTAGGCCTGTAACATCTTGTTTGTCTGGTGCACAGGTCGGCCAGGCCACAAGACGAGAATTATGATAGAATGCAAACTACAATAAAAATTCAAATGTCTGGTGGTCTACATATTTATTAATATAGAAGGCTTGAAAAACATCTAATGAATAAGAAAAATGGAAGTCCTCTGGTAGAAGCGCAGAGCTGTAAATAGGAAGCAGATGTGCGGCATGAGCGATGGAGTCGAGGGGGATAATTGCAAGGGTTTTGACGCGCCGATTGCGAGGGCCGTGGGTGTGGGTTTCCAGGGTAACCACCCACATACTGGTGTCACGGTCTGGAGTTTCACTTGGCAGGCTCAGCCAGTGGACAAGCGCGCATGAGTGGGTAATGTCCTGGAAGGTGAATGAGAAGAAGAGAAAGACACCTCCAATTGACATTCCCAGCATCCCTTCACGTTCTGCATCCGTCTCGACAAATACAGTATCATAGCGGGCATAGGAACCATGCCAATTGGGGTTCGAGCGGATCCGCTCACGGTACATCCCGCTGGCACCGCAGAGATCACTGGGGGCATAAAAGCAGGCAACCACAGAATGGTGGACATAGATGCGGCCATCGAAATTGGGACAGTCTTCGAGGGAGGAAGGGGTGTCGGAGTTGGGGAGTACTTGCTCATAAAGGAAGCGGTGGAAAAGGGTGGGAAATTGCGGCTGCTCAATATGAGCTGCGAGCGTTTCCAGCCGGCAGGGGTATTTAGGCTCTGATAGATGAAGGTTAGCAACAGTTGTTCACAACGATGAGATCGAGATCACGTACAATGATGGCGAGCTAGTTCAATGGATGACAGTGACTTTGGGCCAGTGGCGTCGCCCCCATCATCATCTCCATCATTGGCACAGAGGGGCTGCAGCTCCTCATCACTGTGTATGACGATGAAACGGTGGCTATGGGTACACTGATGTTCGCGAAGATAATCAGAAAGCTGCTAGATGGCAACTAACCAACTAAAAGCACTACAACCAACACACACACACACACACACAATTGAGTTCGGGTCGTCCTGCAGTTTACAGGTAAGATTGAACTTCTCAGGTTCATGTCTCGAAAATGCCAATCGATAGAAGTCTTATTAGGACTAATATGAGCACAAAATAGTCAAAGATTGACCAGGGATTATCTACTTCGACTGAAGCGATATGGGTTTTATATATTTTATACTTCTAGACACCTCAAAAAGATATCTCGAAGACCTATAAGTCTCTCTAGACTTAGATAGGATTTCCTGCCATACTCTGATGGAGACTGCACTGGATCTAGACTTTGGATCGCGACTGAACTCACTGGAACAGTGCCAACAGCAGACCTGAGGTAACAACCAAACAGGTGCCTTTCACACAAGTGTCGCGACTCTCCACAAACACAGCTTAAGTCCTTTAAAGCTTATATATGCCAACAAGACCACTTTATATTTGAACGATAACAACAAAGATAGTTATATAAACGTATCTCCGCACTAGGCTCAGACCAGCAGCAACACCGTTACCTTGGTGGGAGATGCAGTACTGAATCACGGGATCTGCTAGGCTTTATATACGATACAGGAATTGTAGATAGTAATGAGAAATGAGTCAAGATATAAGAGAGATTTGATGTACACAGAACTGCGGAGGTATGCCGCTGGTATTCATAGTCCTAGGCCGAGTTGAGTCATCCAGATTTGACCATCTCGCACCCATACTAGGTATATTGGTTTGTTCCCGAGGCCTGCTGGTCCTAGCACGTATGCTAGCCAGACATGCGCAACCACGTAGGTTGCGGCATATTGTCTAGTTCTCCATTGGTGAACGTGATACTGCCGTCCAGCCGTATCGACACGTCTCGCTCATTCCTTCGGTCCAAGCGTCTGTCATTGATTCTGATGACTATCTTGTTATGTGTGATTGCTGTCACAACACATCTTTCCATAATCAACACTCGTCGCAATCATTTCCTGACAATCTTCAATGTCTCGGCTTTCTCAGTTTCATGATTCTCGCTTGAACTACTGTTCGTGAACCAAGTTACCAACTTTCCATGCCCAATCTGTGGACTTCATGCATGTGTCTCAAGTTTAGGTGTTTTTACCTCCTCGATACAGTGTCTAGCTTTTAGTACAACCGACCCTTTGCAAAGTCAATTCAATACTATGAAGCCCACTGAGTCCCAGACACCGCACGCTAACCCCCAATGGTATAAGGATCAAACCATATTGTATCTAGAAGATAATAGTTCTCTCATGTCATGCTCGGAGCTCACTCTGACTCTACTTGTATATCACCGGATAGAGGCTCTAGTTGGCAACTAGAAGTGCAAAAATGCATGATTACACCGGTACACATTTGCGAGCCGTATCAGTGTGAGCCATAGTTATGGGGCGTGAGCCAGGCAAGTCCAAGGCGCGAGCCAAGCAATTTTGAGGTGCAAGCTAAGTCAGTGGAATAAGGTGTGAGCCAACCAAACCGGGTCTAAACAGCCCACCAGATTAATAGTCCACCAAAACCCACCGGTCTAGAGCCGTTATATTTGCATAGTTGGGAAACTTAAATCCACGTTGGGAACCGACCGATAAATTCAGGTTGTGTCTTGAACACCACTTCAAGAAACTAGTTGAGACTAGCCACCCTTGGGGGAACGGGAATTGAATACTTTCGTGACAAATACATTTACTCGTGGTTTCCTTGGACCTATACTTGTGTCCAAAAAGACCCGAATCTCGTCAGTGCATCACGGTCGTCAAGGGAGTGTGTTGGTGTCGGAGTCTGTCTATTGTCAGTTAAGTTGCGCTTAATCTCACTTTGTGAGTTAGGTATAACTCAGTCGTTCAATAGGGGAGATTTTAGCAGTTGCATATTTAGACTGTTGAACCTGAGCAACCCTTTCACCGCATGTACAGAAGGTGGTGGGCATAGCCTGCGAGGAGCCGGCTCCCAAAAAAGCCCCCAGGGGCCAGGGCTAGAAAAGCAACCACTGTCAGTATATCCACTTCTTGGCATTACAGACCTGAGCATACTTACAGAAAAGGCCGCACCCATGGGCTCTGAATCCGATTATGAGGAGCCGGCACCAGCTGGCTGAAAGCCTCGTGTAGTCGACCCTCGCTCCCCTCTGCCAGCACGCAAAAAACGGGTTAAGAACCCAAGAAAACCTGACAAACCTCGTGCCAAGAAATCTCAAGCCAATGATAAGCATGGAAAATGACCAGACTTGAAATCTATCAGTTTCAATATTCTTGTTCTACTTACTGAAGTAGAACAATGCTTATTTATTACTCTGCCCACAATGAGAGCCATAGTGAGGTCCGGACTGTTGGCTAAAGGCACTTCACAAGAGATTACATTGTATAGACTTGCCTGGTCACCGATACCACGAGGGTCAACGGCCAGGTGGGCTACAATGGAATTTCATGTAATTCCACGTTTAAATTGGGACATTAGGAAAGTGTATATATCAAGGACATAACACATACCATCCATCTAGACTGTGAATTCATAAGGGATCCAGATTGCAGGCCAAATTAAATGGGCAGAGTTGTTGGTGCAGTTGCAAGCACAAGTTTGACATTTGTGATATATCAAGTCACTGTAACTTAAATCACATGAGCCTGGATGCCTTGGAGAGCTCAGGAATTGTTCAGGGACATTCAGTAACACTATCAGGATCAACAGCCTGCACCTAAATCATCAAAGATTGTATTTACATGTAAATCAAAGTCCACCCATTCGGTTGAATTGGTGCATCGTGGGAATAGTTGGGTGACAAAGGTGTCATCAGGCAGAGATACAGGACAGCCAGTCTATCTATAAGGCTAAGCTGGTTGGCCCGGACAATCTCTACCACAATTTATCCGGACACACTATACTTGGCACGTCTAAAGATAACAAGTCCATCAAGATATGATGGCAACACCTTAAAACAGAAAGATAAATGCACGGCTCTCGGCAGAGCCATCAGAAAGGAAGGCCAGCGGTAGCCCTTATGTCGAACCCACCAATATGAGTACCAATTGTTTTCTTATTGAGTCATTGGGCCCGAGATTGTTGTGTTGTGCAGGCTCCTGCAGCCCCTTCCAAGGCAGCAAAGAAGAGAAAGGGAGATGCCGATAGGGAAATTGACACAGTCAAGGAGAAGATCAAGGGGAAAAAGAGGAGTGGCGGTGATTCGGAAGATGGACAGTGGCGAGTCTTTTTCTGTAACTTGACAGATATCTGATACACGTGGCCTCCTCAGAGATGTGAAGCGACCAAAGCTCAAGCCCTTGTTTCCCATGGGTCTGGCTGCTGATTGGCGTACCACAGTCAGTGCCAGTGCCCGCGGTTCCAAGGCCTCCACCACAGCCATCAAGGGGAAAGGCAAGACATTGGACAACAGCAGTATTCCTCTCGGTGGTCTCACCAAGGACGATATTGAGGCATGTGGCCCACCGAGGACCGGCAAGAGCAAGTTAGCAGCGCGTTTTGACTGGGAGTCTTTCAAGAGTGTAAAGGGGCGAGACCTAATGCGGTGAAATGATGTAAGCTGCCATTCTAGATTCAGAATCAGATCTCATTTTCTGCTCCAGGACGTTGTCGTCATCAGCAGCAATGAGGAGGAAAAGCCCACGTTCAAGGCCTGCAAGACACTGTACCCTGGGAAGGTCAAGGTCAAGGCACCTGTGGTCACTACTGCTCTCACCAGCGTCGCCAGCTCCTGCTTCACCGTCGTGGTGACCAGCAGCCCGACTCCCCAGGCCAGCATTCCTGCCCACATCAAGGATCTTTGGAGGTGTGTCTTCCTACCCACTCTTAACAGTCATGTTGGAAGCTCTCAGATGCCCTGGGAGGAAGGAGACTTGGCCTGCATCAAAGATGTCTTTGATATAGTGTACCCCAGGAGCCTGTACAAGCTTGAGATAAGCAACCCAGTCTTTACCAAGGTAATTCTCTGGCCTCCAGTAGCTTTGTACTGATACTGTTTCTACTCCAGGCACAGGACCGTGTTTACGACCATCGGACGTGGTTTGCAGGTCAAGCCGTGGATCATGTGTCTTCCTTCTTCGGCACCAAGGCATTCACCAATGCAAAGAATCCTAAAGCAACCATTGCTGTGTATACCGCCTACACCCTTCAGCCCGATGGTCTCATGCTTTGGAGGAACCCAGCTGATGAAGACAAAGACACCGTGGTACGTGAGCCTTCACCTTACTGGCTCCGCTACTGATTTTGTTTGCATCAGGAACCTGAAGGCCTCTTTGAATCACCGTTTATGGTGGCAATCATGTCGTCATTTGTCAAGGAGATGATGGGCTCACTCAAGGATTATGGTTGTTTGTACGGTGCAATTGGCCTCACCGCTAGCACGGTGCGTTACCTCCCATCTCAAACATGACTTCCTACTGATTTGTTGTTGTTCGCTTGAACAGGTGTTCAGCATGTTCCTCACCGGCGAATTAGTGATGAATGCGGAGCAGTTTTTGCACGAGAACATCTCCACCATCATAGATGATTGTGTCAGTGATGTGAAGCAGCTATCCGAACGTTGCTGGGATTCCATCATGATGGCCTACAGTGCTCCCCTCAAAAAGAAGGTGGTCATGAAAATGGCGGCAATGGAGTCCAAGCATTGCCAGCTCTATCGACCGAGGAGCCCATACTGAGTGAGCACCCGAGTGAGTCAAAAAATTCATGCTCGAGCACATTGTGAGCCAGCTCCACACGCCGACTCCGGAAACTCGTAATATTCCTCATGCCAATGGAAATGACTAGCGGAGAAGGAGGATATTTCCAATGAGCATATTCAGAACATTAAAAATGGATGGCACCGCCGGGAGTCAAACCTGGGTCATCGGCAATAACAATCTGTTGTGCATGAAGGAATCTGCGGTGCAACACCTATGCTACAGCACCGATGGGCACAAAGGTTGTTTGGGGAACACATTCCGTCGATAATAAAAGCATGGAAACACTGTTAGGTCGCCAAATTAGCCTTTCCGCCACCTGAAGAACTCGTCCCATCGACTTCCGCCGTCTGGAGAACACATTCCGTCAACAATAAAAACATGGAAACACTGTTAGGTCACCAATTCAGCCCTTCCACCGCTTATGGAACAGGTTCCATGGCTTGGAAAACCCATCCCGTCACTTGAAAGGTCCTCCCGCCGATACTGAACAAGAAACAACCACCAGGATTGCAGTGGAAAACAAGTCGCATTGGAAAAATAAAAACTGAATCGTTCAAGACAGATGGCCCCGCCAGGAATCAAACCTGGAATCTCCGCAGAAATCTGTGGTCTCAAAAGGCATTCATGGTGCATTAACCCTTACGCTATGGAACCAATATAGAGACGGAAACAGAAGATCATTCTTCAGATTATAAATCCCCTTTGACTGAAACCACACACACATGGATCAATTCCGCCTCGAGGGAACACATGGCGGAATCCTGCCCAGTAATAACGAATGACCAACAGGATTTACTGCGGCGGAATCTCGAACCTGGCACCATTGAAGAAGGCAAGACCATTGGAAGGCGATTCCGCTAAGCGGAAATTGCCTGAACGGGAAGATATAACTGCCGGCTGAACCACAATATCCTAAACGGGTTGATAACCATAGGTTAACATCGTGGAGAGTCCAAATCTGTGGAGGGCTCGTGTTCTGCCATGAAAAAGGGAGAATTCCGCTGGCGGAAGTATGATGCGGGTTCGCTGTGTCAAACTACCACCACGAGGGTCCACTGGCAACCAAGGAGTCGGTTCCGCCAGCTCTGCCAAACTGTTTCATGCACTACGGAGTCAGCGGAGGCTCAACATTACTCTTGGGAAGGCAGTGCACTGGGCTCCGCTGGGGTATAAATATGAAGTAGAATTTGTAGTAATGGTATCTAGTTCTCCCCTTGCAATCTAGGCATTTAAAACTGCTCTAGAACAGAAGGGAACAGTCAACGTAAAGAACCTAAGGTCACCAAGACCGAAGGGAACACCTTTCTTTCCCTTCCGCCTCACTCCACCGCTGCTTCCTCGCAGCGGAGACACTTATACCCTACCCTTATTCGATATTTGCCTCCTCTGTCACCGCATAGGCCCAAGCGGAGCAGAACTCCCACTACAAACAACGCTGCAGACAACTCTGTTGTATTTGTGTGTAGCTGGTAAAACCCCATTGGGACACCTGGTCCTACAGTAGAGCAGGAGAACGACAGCACACTATTCAAGAAGCTTTCAAAGAAGCAGACTCTTTGACGGTGAAACAGTGGCTATGGGTACACTGATGTTCGCGAAGATAATCAGAAAGCTGCTAGACGGCAACTCACCAACTAAAAACACTACAACCAACACACACACACACACACAATTGAGTTCGGGTCGTCCTGCAGTTTACAGGTAAGATTGAACTTCTCAGGTTTGTGTCTCGAAAATGCCAACTCGATAGAAGTCTTATTAGGACTGGTATGAGCACAAAGTAGTCAAAGATTGACCAGGGATTATCTACTTTGACAGAAGCAATATGGGTTTTATATATTTTTCTACTTTGAGACACCACAAAGGCAATCTCGAAGACCTATAAGTCTCTCTAGACTTAGATAGGATTTCCTGCCGTACTCTGATGGAGACCACACTGGATCTAGACTTGTGATCGCGACTGAACTCACTGGAACGGATGCCAACGACCGGGTACTGCGACTGAACTCACTGGAACAGTGCCAACAGCAGACCTGAGGTAACAACCAAACAGGTGCCTTTCACACAAATGTCGCGACTCTCCACGAACACGGCTTAAGTCCTTTAAAGCTTATATATGCCAACAAGACCACTTTATATTTGAACGATAACAACAAAGATAGTTATATATAACGTATCTCCGCGCTAGGCTCAGACCAGCACCAACACCGTTACTTTGGTGGGAGATGCAGTACTGAATCGTGGGATCTGCTAGGCTTTATATACGATACAGGAATTGTAGATAGTAATGAGAAATGAGTCAAGATATAAGAGAGATTTGATGTACACGAAAAACGTGGAGGTATGCCGCTGGTATTCGTAGTACGAGGCCGAGACTAGTCATCTAGATTTGACCAGCTCGAACCCATACTAGGTATATTGGTTTGTTCTCGAGGCCTGCCGGCCCTAGCACGTATGCTAGCCGAGCACGCGCCTCAACTACTGGCCGCGCGACCATGTAGGTCGCGGCATATTGTCTAGCTCTCTATTGGTCGATGTGATACTGCCGTCCGGCCGTATCGACGCGTCTCGCTCATTCCTTCGGTCTAAGCGTCTGTCATCAATTCTGATGACTATCTCGTTATGTGTGATTGCCGTCGTGACACGTCCTTCCATGATCGACACTCGTCGCGATCATTTCCCGACGATCTGTGATGTCTCGGCTTTCTCGGTTTCATGATTCTCGCTCGAACTACTGTTCGCGAACCAAGTTATAGTTGTCGCGACTAGACCCCATCCAGGGTCTAGTGTATATATATGACTTTCCATGCCCAATCTGTGGACTTCATGCAAGTGTCTCAAGTCTAGGTGTTTTTACCTCCTTGATACAGTGTCTAGCTTTTAGTACAACCGACCCTTTTGCGAAGTCAATTCAATACTATGAAGCCCACTGAGTCCCAGACACCGCACGCTAACCCCCAATGGTATAAGGATCAAACCGTATTGTATCTAGAAGACAATAGTCCTCTCGCATCGTGAACACCTAGCCAGCAGCTCGGAGCTCACTCTGACTCTACTTGTATATCACCGGATAGAGGCTCTAGTTGGCGACTAGAAGTGCAAAAATGCACGATTACACCGGCACGCAGTTACGAGCCGTATCAACGGAAAAAGGGAATTCTCCGTAGAGGCAGAAGAAAGGAACGAAGCAGAGAGGGATTGTGTGGAATAATGACAATCACAGCGGATGTGCCCTACATTTGTGTTTGGTAACACTCCGAAGGAGGGAAATACTACGGCGGAGACTTAAAACAGGACCAACATACCTCAGACTAGCACCAGCACTTCCCTCCGCATTGCACCGGGACTGACCTCTCTCGTTCTCGAGTGTAGAACGGAAAAGCAGTGTTACTGGAAGGCTTTTCTCTCCCACAGGGAAGGAATCAGCAACCTTAGGATTCCTCCGTTGCGAGACGGAGTAGTTTGTACACCACCACATTTATAAAACATGAATTCTGCGGCCGTTGAGAGACTTCAGACACACAAATTTCCCCCTAGAGGACGAACTGCTGAGTCTGCCAAGCAACAAACCGACTTGCCAGCAATAGCAACGCAGTCCAAATCACAGCATCTCATACATCTAGTGTAGTTGTCTTCCAATTGGTCTCCCCATGCTTGCTCCAGTCCTATCCTTACTGCCCATACCACATTCCTTGCCATTGAGCCTCTGTTTGTCACCCAGCCCTTGTGTCCTGTCCTTACTCAGCTCGCCCGGTCGGTAGCTAATGATACCCTGGTTTCTATTCCATTAAAGAATATGTATTCCAAAAAATTAGCTACTAAAATGACCATCCTGTGATCTTGTTTCACTCGTGGGATCCTGCGCAGAGTCATCTTGTGACAATTTCGATATAGCCTATGGTCTGGTGATCTGGCGTCCTGTTTAGACCTGTACAGGATCAGACAAGCTTGCACAAGCATGCACAAGCAAATTGCCAAAAACCTAATGTGCTTGCCAGGGTATAAAGCCCCGAATCAGATGAGAAAGGTTTCCATCTTTGTACATTGAACATCCTATCTTATATACCGAGCCGGAATGACCAAGGACAAAAAGAACTTTTGCTCCATATGCTGGCTATGGTTCAAAATACTATCTGAAACTTCACCAAAACACTTGAAATAAATCATAATATGGGGTATTAACACTATCTGATCCTGTCCATTTCCCACTAAATGATCTCCTTAATGCCCTATTCATGAAATAGGCAAAAGGTGTCATTAAGCATTTTCGAGTTTTATCATCATATATTGGCCTGTCTTTTGACCCAAAACTGGTCATATAGCCCAGGAAACTCAGTAAGAACCTTCAGAACATCATCCATGACCCTGTGACATACTGAATATGGTGAACAAGAATACAAAACCATCAGCCTGAAACATGGGGTACAGGGTGTCAATTGCCTACTTTACTACTATGAATACATCATCCAATCCTAAAGGATGTGTTTTGGGATATCTCACATGATGGAGGACCTAATAAGATCAAAGTGCAATTTCTTTGTATGACCAAATTGCGATGTTTTTCATTGTTAGAATACATTAAATTGCCTGGAGGGTCTCTTTGTAGCTTGAAGGAACAAGACATTGCACTCAGGAGCCATTTCCATCGGTATATCCCCAGGATATTATGGCCAGGGAACAATTTATCAACTTTGCTATTTTCACCCTATTACTGCAATGTAGTAGGCTCTAATGTATCCTAGTTGGCTTCAAAGAACCTAGAACAACATTCCTATCCAGCTAGAACATCCAAAATGGTTGAATTGTGAGCCAGAGAAGGGTCAATGTAGCAAACTTCCTTTTTGGGATGAAAGTGTTAGTGTCCCAAAAAGGAAAGTCATCGGCCAAACCTTTGATCCCTATACCCAAATTGTAGAGCTCATCAAGGGCTACAAGAGTCATCTATAGCATTTTGTGATTGGCAGCCTCATTGGCCTGCAAAATGCAAAATACTTTCCAAGAGCCGGTGCTTTTTGAACAGATGTTAGCATTTAATGCAACCAGGCATCAATTGCAACCTCAATATGGGCAGCCATCATTTGTCAGGCAGCTATAGCACCCAATACAGACAGCCATCAATTTCAAGGCAATGGCAGGACCCATCAATTCCAATACAAATAGCAGAAATATGATTTAATTATGACTTATACGTTACCTATTCTAACTAGAATGGTAGTATGGGTAGAAGGAGAAGAGTGGTGATTTTTTTTTCCTGTATTTTACAATATTTTTTGGTGAATTTCCTTTTTAGGTGTCTCATCTAATGGCAACTGGGTAAGAGTGGTTTTTTTTTTTTTTTCTTATTTTTTCTTGTATTTTACAATATTTTTTAGTGGATTTCCTTTTTTAGGTATCCCACCCTGGCAGGATTAAGTAACATGTTCTCTCTTTAAAGCTTCAAGTCGCAGAGGTGAATATGCTGCATGGAAGGAGTTATTATTTTTATTTTTATTGTATTTTTTCCTGTATCTTACAATATTTTTTGCTGAATTTCCTTTTTTGGATATCCCACCTCCACTGTCAGACGCTCTTCATATTTTTTTCTTCTATTTTTCTTGTATTTTCTTGAATGTTTCCTTTTTGAGCCATTCTAACTCCCACTATTGAGCCAACACCCAACAGGATTACCTAATACAAGTAACAACTGAGAGCTTTAAGTCCAAAGGCCCATATGCTGCAGTGCCTTTGCAGTATATTTGGACCTTGCGTGCAGCATTTTTTGCAGCACACTGGCTTTTCTTCAAATGCTTCATATTAGAAGGGGCACAGGGGGGGGGGTATGCCCCTTCTAATATGAAGGGTTATGTGGGATTATTAGGTGAGGACCGGAGGCTCTGGTATGCCGGAGCGTCGGAGGCCAGAGGGTCTGGAACATATACGAGGAGGGATCACAACACCACAGGGGGTTAAGGATGAGTGACTACCCTGGCCGACAGGTATCTGATAGAAGAAGACAAGTCGGAGTACCAGAGGGGACCAGAGAGTATGGAGGCGACTCAGTGCAAGGAGTGTAAGCCAAGCAACATTAATTATCAATCTGATGTACAAGACATATTAAAGACATATTTATACTAAGTAGCTAATTGTATTCCATAAAAAGAAGGAGGGTGGTTCTTAACAATAAGACAAGTCAGAAGGACTGATGAGAAGTCGTATGACAATAAGTGGGAAGACAGAAAGACGGTGATAAGCTGGCAATTTGGCCAAGCCTGAAAATGCATTAAATGTATATTTCTGTGCTGCTTTACATATCTAATGTGTACATCTCTGCATGAGAGCTGGAGTGAGGCCCATACTGCTGGCTAAAGGACGTATTGGGGAAGCTAGTACACTTGCCAAGCCACCGATACCACGAGGGCCAAAGGTCTGGGAAGCTGCAAGTGACTTTAGCTAAAATTGGTGTCCAACCATTCGGGACATACCATGACATACCAAATATCAAGGGCATCAAATACTATCCATCTAGACGAGGAGTTGATCCAGGTTGTAGGTCAAATCAAGTTGACAGAGTCATTGGTGCAGTTGTGGGCACAAGTTCGATATTTGTGACATGTTTGGTCACTGTGACTATAATCACATGAGCCTAGATGCCTCGGAGGGCTCAGGAATCATTCGGAGACATTCAGGTTCGGTTCGGGGACAGTGGGACACCCTAACCCTCAAAGATCGCATAGGGGTTTTGTTGGGCTATCAAGAGTATTTGGATGACTGAGCAGGCATGTGATATTTTGGATGAATAAGCACACAGCCAATTGGTCCGGATCAATTAGGGCCAAGAATAGGTGTGGAGGCGTCCCAAAGAAGGGACGAGAGTCATAGCAATTGTGTTTGCCCATCAGTTCTTTCAGTTTAACAACATTATATTTATCTTTCTCATCAAAATTATCATTATCATTGTATGGACCCATGTAACCTAATTAGGAACCCTGTGATAGCCAAGTAGTATAAATACAGTAGCTAGGGATGTCTTTCGACACGGGATCCTGCCCCTCCTTTCTGGCTATCGGTCAAACGACTGACAGTTAGAAGGTAGGTATAGTGTCTTGTCTGTGGGCTCAATAATTGATTGTGTGGTTGTTGTATTGTTGTTTTCTTGAGTCGCACCTGGAAAAGTGCCTAAATAAGCTTAAGAGGACCACAATTTGGCTAATAGGCCTCCTCTGGTTGCCTTGGATTTGCTATTAAACTACGAGTCTTTTGGTGTTGTACTTTAGCTAAAGTCCTTGAAAGCGGTTCTCTGCTTGGATTGCTTGTCACATCAGTACCCTTACCTTATATATCGATAATAACACGGAAACAATATCTTATATAAAGATAATAACAATGAGTTTCATATCGGGTCATATCAGGGTTTCATATCGGACAAACAATTAAAGGACATTAGCAACAGGCTATAAAAACATCATCGGATTTGAAGGGACTTGTTACTCTCTGAGTTTCAGTCGTATTGGCAAAGACTCGGTTACTATCATTGGAATACAAGGACTACATCGCTTATAGTGAACCACACCACATATAAACACACCCCATTGAATATAAACATGTTCCTATCGTCTCAGACCTCTCTTTGAGTGCCTAGAAGATCAGTAAATGAGTCAGCATTTGTTAGGCCTCACAGCCAAGAAGCTTTGATTTCTGAGCCAATAATTGTAGTGTGTTCAAATTACAACAGCCTAATACTTGGTTGGAATCCCCGAACTTGTGTGATCAATGACAAGGGCCTTACCATAGAGTGTATTGTGAAGTTAGTTGGGTTGTGTTCAAGTTTTGGTTTGGTTTTGGTTGATTTATCAATCAAGATCTGGTAGCCATTCGCTTGTTTGCATAGCTTAGCACTTCATTTTCACGCTTGCCCGTGTGTCGATTGTTTCAACGGATAAATGGGAAACACTCAGTAATCCTTCATTGTGTAAAAACCCGATGATCCCAGAAGGTTTGGAGGCTCCGGTATATGGCCAGAGCCTCGGAGCCTACCGGAAGTACCGGAAGGTCAACGAGATGGCTGGGTATGCTGCATGGATATAACATATCTGCATCTCAGCTCTGTAACCAAGACGATCCCTTGGTGCAGACCTTGAAGCAGATGTGTCCGTATATGCTTTATTCGGACCCAGCTTTTGTTGTTAACAGGAATTTTCAGTCTCTGTCAATTACAGTGGCAACTTCAAGGGATCTGCAGACGATACAAAATCCAGAAGACACCTCCTCAAAGAATCTATAAGGTATCTAGTCTCAGTCCAAATACTTCTTCAACAGTGTTACTTGACAGCCACAAAAATATCTGAGAACCAATGATCACATATGAACTCAACAGAACTAACTTGCATGTTGATTGGCGTGTCAAATCTCATCGAGTCAACCAAAGAGTTGGCTCGACTGAGGAGATCGCTAAGCTAATTGTAGCGAGCTTGGTCCAAGTTTCATTTTCAAGTCCAATGTATTCAAGTTCTGTTCCCTGACGTTCGTTCCTATAAATTCTTTCAAGTCCATTCATGTCACTGCTGGGTGAGATCAGTCTGTAGACTTTTGTTATCATCAACGCTTGTCCGCTGGGTTGATTTCTGATATTCATACAGGTTTACACCGTTTTGATTTGGTTCACGACTCGGTCGTTGGTGTGCGGACTAATTTCCCTGGCCCGATCACAATCCCTAATGTTTCTTCAGCAAGGGAGGGCTGCAAACACAAGCCATTGTGTTCATATCAATCAACGATTTCCATGTACCTCCTGTTGGCAGCTTATTGGACTGTTTCTACCCCGTCACCCGAATTTACTTCCTTTTCAGTCACCTCAAGTAGATGGCAGCGGCCTCAGAATTTTGTAGACTCAGCCAGATATATATCAACAGTTCAGGCAATTCGACTCCATAACAAGGCAACTACACACAGACGAGATTAATTTAGGGTGCAACCAGGAAGGAAATTGACATTGTAAACTTGGCTCGTCTACCAGAAGATGGAGCAAGCGGAGAACAAAGTTCCAGATGTTGCCATCTTTTCTTTCTGACCTTCAAGTTTCAGTTATTTTCTCTTCCAACGGCAAGCCGACTCATGATCATTGAATTGAACACGCTACAGCATCCAGGCATTCTTCGAGTCGCGAAGCTGATAACTGATGTGGTGGTGGTATCTTGACAGATCCCCTTCGATTGTTCTAGATCTTTATCCTCAGCAGTCAATTGAATTGAATTCTTTCCATGGCCACTTCATTACCGATCCACAGATCTTTTTAAATGGACCTGGATGTCAGTGCATTTGATTCATTTGATTCCATTTGGTGATTACATTTGTTTCCAGTAATACCTTAAGGTTGATGCCAGTTCTCGATCTCAAGCCAGCTGCCGTTCCAAACTCAAATTGACCAAAAAATATGGAAGTTGCTGACATCTGAATTTGAACGAAGGGGAAATGTTCGAGTTGAACCATGCCCAGGCAGAGTGACTCCAGAAGAACTCAGGCTGACTGCCTCTTCTGGCAGCAAACCACAACACGAGTTCCCTTTTCCCCATAGTAGTTGCAATTCTGCGCCTTCATCAAGCATAAAAATACTGCATCTCTTCCCCCGCAAAGTAGCCTGCCCTTACACTTCCCTCCGGCACTGTATGTACCTAATTCTTGGATGGATACCTCCCACTGCCAGTCTGGTTCCTTCAAGTACGGCCCTAGCAATGATCGTTCTGCCAATCAGCATATTCGGTGAAAGGGTTGCTCAGGTTCAACAGTCTAAATATGCAACTGCCAAAATCCCCCCTATCGAACGACTGAGTTACACCTAACTCACAAAGTGAGATTAAGCGCAACTTAACCGACAATGGACAGACTCCAACACCAACACACTCCCTTAATGACCGTGATGCACTGACGAGATTCGGGTCTTTTTGGACACAAGTATAGGTCCAAGGAAACCACGAGTAAACATATTTGTCACGAAAGTATTCAATTCCCATTCCCCCAAGGGTAGCTAAGTCTCAACTAGTTTCTTGAAGTGGCGTTTAAGACACAACCTGAATTTATTGGTTGGTTCCCAATGTGGATTTAAGTTTCCCAACTATGCAAATATAACGGCTCTAGACCGGTGGGTTTTGGTGGACTATTAATCTGGTGGGCTGTTTAGACCTGGTTTGGTTGGCTCACACCTTATTCCACTGACTTGGCTCGCGCCTCGTAACAATGGCTCACACCCCGTAACTATGGCTCACGCCTTCAAAACACTAATTCTGGCTCGCGCCTCAAACTTGGTATGGCTCGCGCCCCGTAACTACACTTATGAATCCCACTGATGTTATTCCAAAACCGAACTTAAATTCTTAAATTCTGAGACTAATTGACAGCTAAAGATTCAAGCCTAACTGCATCCATTTCTGGTGTGCTTGGGACCTAAAATCCGTCTGGGATTGGACTCACCGCGGGCCAAGTACTGATTTAAACAGCCATTTTTGCTTGATTTTTAGGTCGGATTTTGAATCCGTGAGGGAACGGTGGGTGGCATGGACCCAAGCACACCAGAAATGGATGCACTGACCTGAAATGCACTTAAAATGCCGCTGGGCCCCAAAATCTGTCTGGGATTGGACTCACCGCGGGCCAAGTACTACCATTTTGCATGATTTTCAGGTCGGATTTTAAATCCGTGAAGCAACGGTGGGTGGCAAGCACACCGGAAATGGATGCAGGGACTTGAACTGCACCGAAAATGCTGCTGGGCCCCAAAATCCGTCTAGGATTGGACTCACCGCAGGCCAAGTACTGATTAAAACAGCTATTTTGCTTGATTTTCAGCTCGGATTTCAAATCTGTGAGGGAATGGTGGGTGGCATGGACCCAAGTACACCAGAAATGAATGCAGGGGTTAAAACACATCTAAAATGCCACTGGGACCCAAAAATACAATGTACTAAACAGATTTTGAATTTTTCACCAATTTTTCCCTGAAAAAAACTTGAATTGCTCCAACAGTGAAAGGCAAACAATAGACAAAGGATGGACAAAGGACAAAGGACAAAGGACAAAGGGCAGCACAGGATTTCCAAGCTCCTTTGTCTGTCCTTTGTCTATTCTTTGTGTGTCTTTTGTCTAGCAAAGAACAATTGATGGACTGTGATATCGGCTTTGTTTAGCTGCCAACCACCTTCGGACCACATGAGTGAAACACATGTGAATTCTGGGTGAGTTGGCTTTTACCTCCGGTGTTTGTTTTGCATTTTTTACTTCTATTTCTAGTGAAACAACTGGTCAAAAAACTTTTCATTTTTCCACCTTTGTTTTTACCTTGAAATGTGTATGAATTAATGGTATTACTAGTTCGAAGAAAAACATGAGGTTTGTTTCACATTTTTCACTTTGATTTCAACTCACAAAAGTGGTGAAAAATGTTTTAAATTTTCACTTCTTTTTGCAGTGAAAAAATGCCAATGAATTGAATGGCATTTTTATCAATTTTTTCACTCAAAAATTTGAAATGTTCAACCAGTGATGTTTCGCATTTTTCACCTAGAGTTTCAGTCAAAAAATGTGAAACAAACATCTCAACAATATGACCAACTTTGTTTCACATTTTTCACTTTGATTTCTGGTGAAAAAATTAGTGAAAAAACTTTTGATTTTTTCACCTTCATTTTCACCTTGAGTTCAGTCAAAAAATGCAAAAGAAACATCTTTACAACATCACAAACTTTATTTCACATTTTTCACTTTGATTTCAACTCAAAAAGTGGTGAAAAATGTTTTGAATTTTTCACTTCTTTTTTCGGTGAAAAAATGCCAATAAATTGAATAACATTTTTATGAATTTTTTCACTCAAAAAATTGAAATGTTCAACAAGTGATATTTCGCATTTTTCACCTTGAGTTTCAGTCAAAAATGTGAAATAAACATCTTAACAATATGACCAACTTTGTTTCACATTTTTCACTTTGATTTCTGCTGAAAAAATTAGTGAAAAAACTTTTGATTTTCTCACCATCATTTTCACCTTGAGTTCAGTCAAAAAAATGCAAAAGAAACATCTTAACAACATCACAAAATTTGTTTCACATTTTTCACTTTGATTTCAAGTCAAAAAAGTGGTGAAAATGTTTTAAATTTTCCACTTCTTTTTTCGGTGACAAATGGCTATAAATTGAATGACATTTTTTATCAATTTTTTCACTCAAAAATGTGAAATGTTCAACCAGTGGTAAATGCTTCAACTTCTAGTATTGTTGGTTGGATTGTATGGTTTAATACCTTTCCAATGATACCCCAGATGTCTTTAATCAACATCCAGAAACATGCAGTATAAGCTTAATCCGGTCTGCGGCTTATCGGATGATAGTGTTGTCGTGGATCCGGTATATAGGAGTAACAATTGTAGGTCCAGACCTTGATCAGGTGACCCATCATGTCATGTCGGGTAAGCCAAGATCATGTAAACAAATAGGTGTTTCCCTTCCGGATAAGGTTCCCAGCATGCCAATAAATGCCAGAGGTGGATAATATGATTCTCCCTTTGATAGTGAGCATTACTTTTGCCTTCCCCCGCATAGAGGGTGTTTCAGGGCTTTGAGCCTTAATCCGGATTCAACCCCCTAGTGTTCCAAAGGTGCTGTCTCCAGAAATAAGCTGTTATTGCCAGTTTAGGATGATAATGCAATATGGCTCTTGGTTGCACGTTTGGAGCTTATGCCAACCACTGGATGAGCGCAGAATGTCATGCATTTGTAAAATTTGAGGTTTCGCAAATTTCGCGGCTTATCATCGGCTTAGTGGTGCAAACTTTCTTCTTTAGTCCGTCAAGGCATGCCAATTGAGGATTCTGACATTTCAATGTAGGGGCTTATACCATTCTCATCGGGCTTTTGACTCGGATGCTGGTGTGAGTGATTTGTTCACCGCCGATCATAATTCTAAATGTCTCTTCAGTAAGCATGGGCTGGGGACATGAACCCACCGGATCATATCCATTGGATCAATTTCCATGTACCTCTTGGTGGCGGTTTACTGGGCTTGGTGCGTTTGGGAGCTAGCTGCCAGGGTTCAGTAATATATTCAAAGTCAACAACCTGAACCGTTGATAAGCATGGAAAATGACCAGACTTGAAATCTATCAATTTCAATGTTCTTGTTCTACTTACTGAAGTAGAACAATGCTTATTTATTACTTGGCCCACAATGAGAGCCATAGTGAGGTCCGGACTGTTGGCTAAAGGCACTTCACAAGAGATTACATTGTATAGACTTGCCTGGTCACCGATACCACGAGGGTCAACGGCCAGGTGGGCTACAATAGAATTTCACGTAATTCCATGTTCAACCATTCAACCCAATTGGGACATTTGGAAAGTGTCATATATCAAGGACATAACACATACCATCCATCTAGACTGTGAATTCATAAGGGATCCAGATTGCAGGTCAAATCAAATCGGCAGAGTTGTTGGTGCAGTTGCAAGCACAAGTTCGACATTTGTGACATATTAAGTCACTGTAACTTTAATCACATGAGCCTGGATGCCTTGGAGAGCTCAGGAATTGTTCAGGGACATTCAGTAACACTATCAGGATGTCACGATTTAGACGCTATCTAATCGCGACAACACCTTATCCAAGCGCCTAATCAAGCGCTCATCTATTTAAACACCAAGGCTATGCTTGAGTCATCAGTGATCGGACAGCCAGGGATTGGGTTCCCACAGGAACATGCCGATGAAGCACAACGGATTAGTGATCGGACAGCTGACAGGTGTCATGCTGCGGACATGTGGAGTATGCATGGGCATTACTCAGAACACATGGCTTTGGGACGTTTCTTACTCAGAACACATGGTTCTGGCATGTTTATTACTCAGAACACATGGCTTTGGTGCTTATTGCACATGGACACCCTATTGCATATATTATTAGCACTAGTTACATAGCCACAGTTGAACAGTATAAGTAGTGTAGCTAGTTGCCTGTATTCCTTAGTCTTTTATTCCATCATCCTTCAAGATACTCCTCTTACCGAGAGACGTCCCAAGCAGCATTGTGCTCCCCTAGGGCGTCTTCAAAGTTCTTGAGCGTGACATAATAAAAGACTACCCTTCATACCTTCGTACCGCCCCTACCCTCCGACCTCCTTTCCCTTTCCCCCCATCCCTCTATCCACTACTTGGTTTCTTACCCTCTACTTGGCTTCTCGTATTTGAAGTTCCATTCTCCCTATTCCCCACCCGCCGACTCCCTACCTCGTCCACAGCGAGTCTAAACAAGTGCAGCACCAGTTGTTTTCGGTTTACTGAACAGACAGACGCTAGGCCACGGGAAACGTTGAGTCCGTCCCAAGCCACATAGCAGTCGTAGGAGTGCCAGCCGAACCTTCGGGGAAGACTGCCTCGCTATCGCCGGGGGTGTTGTAGAAGACCCGGGGTAGTTCTGTCGCAAGAGACCATTGCAATTTCACCAACCACTGAGTGCAGATTCGTACCAACACAGTGACCTTCCGTGCCCCATCCACCTCTTCTTCGTCGGGAACCTCATCCCCGTCGACTTCCTTATACCGCTCCGCCGAACTTCCTACCTTCACCCCGTTCGATCGACTTTACGCCGCCCTCGCCCAACTACCTTACCAACGACCTCGCCCGTCGCTCATCTTACCAATGGCCGACGAAGACCAGAACCAGGGCACCACCTCTTACATGCCCGCTATGGACCTCGACCCCGCTCCGAGAGAGACTAGGTCCTCTCGGATCACCCTCGCCCGCCTTCCCCCCACTTTCGACGGCTCTGACAAGAGCAAGTGGGAAACCTTCCTCGATGCCCTCCTTAATTACCTATGGGCATACGACTCGGAGTTCGACTCCGAAAAGAAGAAAATCGTGTTCACCCTTTCCTTACTGGGTCGGACCGATGGTACCCCGTGCCCAGCCTCAAACTGGGTATGTAACTGGCGAAAGCGTACATTACGTGAGGGGCTTGATAGCCTCTACCACATTGATGACTTGATCTCGGAGTTGGAAGCGACGTTCCAAGACAAGAACGTCAAGCAGACGGCGCACATGCGCCTTACGACAACTCGGCAGGGAAAGACTCCCCTGGCCGATTTCATCCAGGCGTTCGAGTTGAACGCCGAGGAAGCGGGGTACGCCCCGAACGACAAGGACACCCCCCACAATACCTTTCTTGTGGAAACCATCGAGAACCTCGTGAATGAGGACGTTCGAAACCAGCTGTACGCTGGAGGGGTGGAAGTCCCAGAGGATTATCGGGGCTTGAAACGCCGACTGACGGCTATCAGCGGTGTGATGGAGCGGAAGAAGCTCCGAGAGGCTCAACAGAGCCGGATGTTCTGGACCCCGGCGCGTGCACAAGCGCCGGCTGCCAAGTCATCACCGGGGTTCGGGCCGGCGCCCAACCTCGCGAAGAAGATCGGGCCGGGGGAGACTGCCCCGATGGATGTGGACTGCGCACGGCAGACACCCCGCGTTTTTAAATGTTATAACTGTGGCAAGGAGGGCCACATGAAGTGGGAGTGCCCAGAGCCTCCCAAGTCCAAGTTTAATATCTGGTCGATCAAGACCGAGGACTACTCGCAGGACGACCTGCAGGCTCTTGCAGCCGTCCTTCACGAGAAGGGTTTTTAGAGGGGCCCCCGCTTGCGGCCAAAGCGGCGCCCCCTGTCACGAATAAATATGCACATCTCAAGGACATTAATATTAGCAACGTAGTTACAGACCCGGCATATGATATTTATACCCCAGAAAATACTAGTTTACGAAAGAGCATAAACAATTTCCTAGTAGCTAGTATAGAAAACAAACAAAAAATACGTATCTTGGAGAATCAGAATCGGAAACATAATATTCGCAATCGGAAGATGGACAAAGTAAATAAGAGATGGAGTGCATTCAAAAAGGCCCCTGGAACCCAAACCAGTGCGAAAAATAGTGAGACGAAAAAGGACGGGGGCTCAATCCCAGGATCGGGAGGAAGCGCCCAAACAGAAGAAAACACGCGTGACGCTGAGTCAGAAGAAGACACAGGCGGCGCAGAAGCTGGCACAGCCTGAGGATCGGCTTGCCAAGGAGATGAAGGAACTCCAGAAGCAGAGGCGGCACCACGAGATGCTCGTTCCCATCACGCTGACTGCGTTGGATACCGGGAAGACGCGCGCTGTCAAGGCTCTTCTCGATAACGGTTGCACTACCATGTGCATCGATCGAGATTATGCCAAGGCAGAAGGCTTCGAGCTCCACGAGCTTGACGTGCACATCGTCGCCCACAACGCAGACGGAACGGAGAACTCTCGGGGAAAGATCACTCACTACGTTGAGTTGATGCTTTCGGTCGGACCCCATGTTGAGCGCCAACGGTTCTTGGTCACAGGACTAGGCAAGGCTCGCGTGTTCATTGGGTACGACTGGTTGTTCAAGCACAACCCCGAGGTGGACTGGCGATCACAAAAGATCGTGTTCAGCCGCTGCCCGCCCAAGTGCAACATGCACGGCATGGAGTACCGGACTGGATTGTCCGTGGAGGAAGAGAAGTTGGAAGACGGCGAGTCGATCCTATTGGTCGGCTTTGCAGAACAGATCGATCTGCGTGCGCAAGGATCACAGGCGCAGCAGATGGCGGAGGAAGCAAATCGTGGGAAGGAGCGCATGACCGAAGGGAAGGTCCCGGAGGAGTACCACGAGTTTGTGAAGGTGTTTGCAAAGGAATCGTTTGACGCCATGCCCGAGAAAAGGCCGTGGGATCACGCAATCGAGCTTAAGCCAGGATCAAAGGCTGTAGATTGCAAGATCTATCCGCTCTCGGTCACGGAGCAGGGGAAGTTGAACGAGTTCTTGGAGGAAAACCTGAAGAGTGGGAGGATCCGACCCTCGAAGTCGCTGATGGCTTCGGTGTTCTTCTTCGTGAAGAAAAAGGATGGCAGCCTACGACCAGTCCAGGATTACCGGAAGCTCAATGAGATGACAATTAAAAATCGTTATCCACTTCCGCTAATCTCGGAGCTCGTAAATAAGCTCCGTGGCGCCAAATACTTCACGAAGCTGGATATCCGATGGGGGTACAACAACGTGCGGATCAGGGAGGGAGATGAGTGGAAAGCGGCGTTCAGGACGAACCGAGGGCTGTTTGAGCCGCTCGTGATGTTCTTCAGCCTGACGAATTCCCCAGCGACGTTCCAGACAATGATGAACGACATCCTTCGAGAGCTCATAAACGAGGGAAAGGTCATAGTCTACCTGGACGATATCCTTATCTTCACCAACAACTTGGAGGAGCACAGAGCACTGACGAAGCGGGTACTTAAAATCCTGCAAGACAACAAGCTCTTTCTCAAACCAGAGAAGTGCGACTTTGAGAAAACGGAGATCGAGTATCTAGGAGTCATCATTTCCTACAACTCGATGAAGATGGACCCGGTGAAGATCAAGGGCGTGATGGAGTGGCCGGAACCAAAGAACCTTAAGCAGACACAGGCGTTCTTGGGTTTCACAAACTTCTATCGCCGCTTCATCCGAGGATATGCGGAGATAGCGAAGCCGATGACGAGGTTGACCGGAAAGGAAGGCTGGAGTTGGGGAGAGGAGCAGAAGAGAGCCTTCCAAAGGCTCAAGGATCGCATCGCCGAAGACACCGTACTGGCGCTTCCCACAGATCACGGGAAGTTCCGAGTCGAGGCAGACACATCAGACGGAGCTATAGGAGCGGAGCTCGCACAGGAACAGGAGGGCGAATGGCGCCCTGTTGCTTTCATGTCTCATGGACTCAATGAGACTGAGCGGAACTACGAGATCTATGATAAAGAGATGCTCGCGATCATGACCGCACTGGACGAGTGGCGGGAGTTGTTAATGGGCGCAAGCCAAACATTTGAGATCTTCACTGATCATCAAAATCTCGAATACTTCAAGAAGCCTCAGAAGGTTAATCACAGACAGGCTCGGTGGATTCAGGAACTGGCGGAGTTCGATTTCACGTTGCACCACCGGCCCGGAGCGTTGAACAAGAAGGCAGATCTCTTATCTCGGAGATCGGATCATGACCAAGGGAAAGACGACAACGACAATGTCGTTCTGCTGAAGCCAGAGTATTTCCAAGCACAGGACATAGTGCTGGAAGGGCCAGAGGCAGGGATCTTGGAAGAGATAATAAAGGAGAAGAAGATCGATAAGAGCGTTAAGCTGGCGCTTGAGAAAAAGCTACCAGCCTGGGAAAAGAAGGACAATATTATATATTACAACGGACTTATATATGTACCCTGGAATCAGGAGTTGCGCGATAAGATTATCGGACTCCATCACGACCTGCCCATGCTCGGCCATCCCGGAGAGAACCGCACGCAGGAAATGGTGGAGCGTAATTATTGGTGGCCGAGGCTGGGAAACCAGGTTGCCGAATATATAAAGGCCTGCGAGGCTTGTCAAAGGACTCGAGTGCACCGGTACAAACAGGGAAAGCTTAACCCGCACAAGATCGCTGAGGGGCCATGGCAGATTATATCTATGGATCTTATCGGTCCGCTGCCGGTTAGCAATGGCTTTAACGCCATCCAAGTCTGGGTCGACACTTACACGAAGATGCTCCATTGCGAGGCAACGAACATGGAGCTGACGAGTGAAGGTGTCGCCTGACTCACCCGGGATCGCGTGATTAGATATCACGGCATTCCCCGTAAAATTATATCGGATCGGGACACTCGATATTTGTCCGGGTTCATGCGGGAGCTTAACCAGCTCCTCGGCATCCAAATGAACCCGAGCACAGCCTATCATCCGGCGACAGACAGACAGACGGAGCGAATGAATCAAGAGATTGAGAAATATCTCCAAATCTTCGTCAACCACCAGCAGTCGGACTGGGCTGAGTGGCTCGCCCTGGCCGAGTTCACTCACAATGACAAGACAAGCTCGTCGACGAGCATGTCACCTTTCTATACGAACACGGGATACCACCCCTGGAAGGGGATAGAGAACTCAGTTGAGTCGCGCAATGAAGCCGCGAACGACTTCGCACAGAAAATGAAGAGGATCCGCGACGAAGCATCGGTCGCTCTTGAGAAAACCCAGAAAAAGATGAAGAAGTATTATGACGCACATAGGCGCGAGCCACCTGTATTTAAAGTCGGAGACAAGGTCTGGGTCGAAGGAACCAATATTGAGACAGACCGACCGACCAAGAAGATAGATGATCTCAGGCTGGGCCCTTACGAGATCCTGGAGAAGGCTGGGGCTTCAGCGTGGAAGCTGAGATTGCTGGAGATGGACCAGACATATCCGGTCTTCAATGAGGCACTTCTCACGCCTTACGTGGAGCCGCCCGAGGGACGAAAGGAGAAACGGCCGGGACCGCAGATTGTGCAGGGAGAGAAAGAGTACGAAGTAGAGGAGATCCTCAACCACAGGAAACGTGGGCAAGGATACCAGTATTTAATCAAGTGGAAGGGATACCCGATCGGAGAACGGAATTGGGAGCCGCGACGAAACTTGGCGAACGCACAGGAGCTCTTGGACAGATATAATGTCGAGCACAACCTAAACGCCAACCATGTCACGCTCGCCAAGGTCGTAGATGGGATGTCCGACAATGAGAAGAAGGCGCTAGCCGCTGAACTTAGACGCCTAGGCTTGATGCCACCCAAGGACGTGCAGGACGTAGAGGGTTTGATTGCCCGGGAACAGCCGCAGACCGATGGGATTCCGGTCTTGCCGCTGGGGCACTGGGATTATTTAATCAAGCGGTATAAGCCAAAGCAGGAATCGGCTGACTATCCGACACGTTATTTATACGACCCTACCACAAGACGGAAGAAAATCGTGGAGAAGTTCCCTAACGAAGGATGCTCGCGCGGTGCTTCAGTCGAAATTTAATTATTCCACGGTCGTCGGGACGCTGACCCTAGGAGGGGGGTAATGTCACGATTTAGACGCTATCTAATCGCGACAACACCTTATCTAAGTGCCTAATCAAGCGCTCATCTATTTAAACACCAAGGCTATGCTTGAGTCATCAGTGATCGGAAAGCCAGGGATCAGGTTCCCACAGGAACATGCCGATGAAGCACGACGGATTAGTGATCGGACAGCTGACAGGTGTCATGCTGCGGACATGTGGAGTATGCATGGGCATTACTCAGAACACATGGCTTTGGGACGTTTCTTACTCAGAACACATGGTTCTGGCATGTTTATTACTCAGAACACATGGCTTTGGTGCTTATTGCACATGGACACCCTATTGCATATATTATTAGCACTAGTTACATAGCCACAGTTGAACAGTATAAGTAGTGTAGCTAGTTGCCTGTATTCCTTAGTCTTTTATTCCATCATCCTTCGAGATACTCCTCTTACCGAGAGACGTCCCAAGCAGCATTGTGCTCCCCTAGGGCGTCTTCAGAGTTCTTGAGCGTGACACAGGATCAATACCTGTTGTGTATTTATGCGTAAATCATCAAAGATTGTATTTACATGTAAATCAAAGTCCAACCATTCGGTTGAATTAGGGCACCCTGGGAATAGTTGGGTGACAAAGGTGTCATCAGGTAGAGATTCAGGACAGCCAGTCTATCTATAAGGCTAAGCTGGTTGGCCCGGACAATCTCTACTACAATTTATCCGGACACGCTATACTTGGCACGTCTAAAGATACAAGTCCATCAAGATATGATGGCAACACCTTAAAACAGAAAGATAGACGCACAGCTCTCGGGATAGAGCACTTATTTAGCCGTTTAACCGGGTCTTTGATGCATGTACCTTTAAATAGCCAGGTCCGTTTATCCGTATATACCGAAGTGGACTGATTGTAGTATTTATTTCTTTTATCATGTGATGTATAATTCCTGTATAAATACCAGCAGGTTTCGAGTGGAAAGCCAGTCACTGCGCTCAGGCCCTCAGTAGCCAGGCCATTTGCGAGACGCGGGCCGCCGTGGGAATCCTTGGCTATCTATAGGCACCCGAGGCTACCTGAGGTAGCCATGACGAAGTAGCCGAATCCCGGTTAGGCGCGGCTAGGGATGTCAATCCGGCATAGCCCGACAACGGCCATGTCTGGGTAGGCGCGAACCGACCGTAGCCAGAGCGAGCTTGCATGTAGCATTAAGATTGGACTCTACTGTCCTAAGAGCTAGTCAATGGTCTCTGATCTAGGTTGCAATGGTAGTCAAGGGTAGTTGTATCAAAATTATCCTTTTTCTGACGATGCTACCTACCCTAGAGGCATGCACACATCAATTTCATTCGTATTCTACCGACCTCACTCATAGCCAGGTCATTGTGGAGACGTGGCTAGATTCTGTGAGGTCTGGGTAGTCGTGTATCGAGCGCTCGCCAAGCCTAGCCAAATTTAGCCGCACGTGGCTACCCCGGCTAGCCGGAACGGATCGGCTATCCCCGGCGAGGCGATGCTTCGGCTACTGAGCGACTGAACGCAGTGAGTGAATTCACCCCTTCTTGCTAGACGTACTCAGCTTAGCTGGTATTGTCGCTTGGGAAGCCTTGGATTCATTCGGAGTACCATTGGGAACTTGTTAGTTCTTTCTGTTATTCTTGGTCAAATATATTTGTTGGCTGTTGGATCTATGTGCGCATAAGGAATCTTAAGGAAACAGAATCGTATCGGGTCGTATCGGGTCATATTGGGTTTCATAAGGATTTGGGAAAGCACACAGATTGGTACAGATATTACAGCTGAGAACATTGAAGGATCACAAGTCTTGAGTCTATTGACTACCAAGCACTACCCCACACCACCCCATCGAGATAAAACCACTCTCTGCTTTGTCTAGACCTCATCAGAGTCTCTGGATCGGCTATTGGAGCGTTCTCAGTATTTACGTGTAAATAGCTATTACCAGATCTAGTTCAAATATCAACCTAATACTTGGTTGGAACCCCGTACTCGCACCACTCGATTGTTTGGATTAGTGTTTAGTGTTGGTTTAGTGTTTGTTAGTGCTCAGGCATTGATAGACATTATTCTACATTTCACATCTGTTCAGGTAGTCAGTGTTTCACCGTCCTCGTGGATGGGCAACTGGGGCCTTTTTTTCAATGCCCTCGTGCTCATCAATGTTTGTCTATATCTTCGTTCAAATGAGTTTACTGTCTTATTGGAACATTTCCTGTATGTGTTGAGCAATGGAATAGTCATTTGGAGGGCATGGGTGATTTGTTCTAGAGTCCATCGAAATTCACTTCGCATCCCAATCACATTCCTGGTCCTCACTGCTGGTATGCTCATTGCTCCCTAGGCCCATACTAAAATCTAAGCATGAACCCTAGTCGCGGTTTTCTTCCTCATTGTGCTACAAATTATTTCAGGTGGCAGATTCGCTGAGACAGGGAACCACATATTTGCCGCAATAATTGAGGGTCTACAAATGAGCACTCTTGTTTTTTCTTTGATCTCCAATCTATCTGCAAAGGGAATTATCACATTCACTGCATGGTTAGTTCACGCCCTTCTCTCAGTATCCTTTACCGATAGTATGGTCAGGGCCCATCGCCAGAACATCCGAGTTACATTTCAAGAAAAATCGAAAAGTGATCAAGTACTCCTCCTTTTAGTGGAATCCAGACTACTATATTGTATCTCTAGTGTAAGTATTGTCCACCTGTTTCTAGATACGTGGGAAATTCACCTCACCTAGTTTCAGGCCATCACTGGAGTAGCATTATTCATTCAATTGCCTCATGGAACTCTGGGCAACATTTATACTCCCATCAACGTTCAAATTGCTGTATGTGGCCATATTCTCGCCCAGTTTATATTAACTTTCTTATTATGTTATAGGAAGCCTACTCCCCCACCCTTTTGCTGTTATATGCTGAGCCAAAAGAGGAAAGAGAGACCTCCGGGATCTCCGGACGTGGACGCAAGTCCGGAGCATCAGGAAGAAGACCGGAGGTTCTCCTGTCGGCTGTTCTCGCAACACCACAGCTCGGAAGGGTGAGCAAACTGTCTGACTATCAAGCCGAAACAAGACGGAGAACGAATGAGGATAGAAGATTCCGGAGGTAACCACGTGACCCCCGATGGACCCGGATGGGTACCGGAAGGGGTGCAGAGTGATCCGGAGGAAGCTGGTAGAAGCGAACAAACTCCGTTGGAGCCCAACGCAAATGTAACAGACTTTGTGGAAGCGATGCACATCCCGGATGGGACCCGTGTGACCGGAAGCGTTCCGGAAGGAGGGCGTGGGAGCCGGGATTAATCTGTGACAGTGTGGGAGACTTGGAGGATGCCCGGAAGGGAACCGAAGAGGCTCCAGACGAAGCGGAAGGGATTCGGCCAAGAATGTGGATGACCGGAGGAAAGAATAACAAAGACAAACAAGATCCGGAGGTGTCGAGAAGACTCCGGAATGAAGACAAGATTGAAGGAAGACTCAGTCCATGAAGGAAGCCATGGAATAACGTTAATTTTCCAGATAGAGTACAGGATGTAATCTACTGGGATTATATAGATAAGTCCTTTATTGTAATACTAGAAATGGATAAGTCAGGAGACTTGGGAACGTAACAATAAGTAGTATCCTGAAAAGGAAATGCATGGGAAAGATTTATAAGACACAATAAAGAAGAAGACAGATAAAAGGGAAGACATAGTAATATGATATGATGCAAACCCGCTTGGCAGCGGACACATGGACAACCGTGGGAAACTTCTGGAGGGCTGTTCGGAGGGCCGGAGGGTCCGATCGGTTCGGAGCGGAACCGGAGGCGTAGCCATGGAAACGAGCTGAGAGGATGGAAGCATTCGAATGGATGGCCAACTGATCCACTGCGGAAAAGGGCCGGAGGCTCCGGAGGTGTGGGAACAAATCCTTGCAAGGCCTGCAAACACGTGAATGTGACCGGAAGCGTGGGAACATCCCTGGAGAGTCCTCGGAAGAAGACAAGTCGGTTGGGCGGAACGGAACAGATTGTAGAGCACGGTGATGGAGATGGTAAGGTTCCGCAGAAGGGATGATCGAACCGGAGCAGGTGGCTGTGCCGGAGGTTCTGGAAATGGAAGGGAATGGAATGCCAGATATGCCTGAGAATGCGGAAGGTGGAAATGAGCAGAATGGCTAGGCGGAAATGACCAATGGTCCTGGAAGCCCAGAGAGTCGTAAGGAAGGAGTGGCTATGATGGGCTTAGTAATCATTTGGAATGAGGCATGACCGGAAGTGATGGGAACTTCCGGGAAGCTCTGGAAAACCGGAGCTGTGTAGAAAGGGTCTGAATGTGCACGGATATAACATTTGCTCTTGGTAGGCAAAAACAAATCATTTAATGAGACCAATTTTCTGGGGACCGTCCCTGGGACCCGGCACCTAGAATCGCTGCCAACAGCTGTCTCACTTGGACTGTGCTCAGTACCATTCATTTTGCACACTCAGGGCAAGTAGAAGAATCATAAGTAGAATCCAACAATCATCCGGTGTCACGCTCAAGACTCAAAATGCCGTCCAAGGAGCACAATGCAACCAAGGATTGGGTGGTGGCAGGTAAGAGTGAATCTCGAAGGATGATGGAATAAAAGACTAAGGAATACAAGCGACTAGCTACACTACTTATACTGTTCAACTGTGGCTATGTAACTAGTGCTAATAATATATACAATAGAGTGTCCTTGTGCACCAAGCACCATAACCATGTGTTCTGAATAATAAAACATCCCAAAGCCATGTGTTCTGAGTAATACCCATGCATACTCCACATGTCCGCAGCCATGACACCTGTCAGCTGTCCGATCACCAATCCATCATGCTTCATCGGCATGTTCCTGTGAGAACCCGATCCCTGGCTGTCCGATCACTGATGACTCAAGTATAGCCTTGGTGTTTAAATAGACGAGTGCTTGATCCAGTGCTTAGATAAGGCATTGTTGTGATTAGATAAGGGGTCAAATCGTGACATCCGGGCAAGCCCGAACAAGAAGAGCCAACTTTGAATCCTTCTTCCGAGTTCGTTTTTACCTGTCATGTATGCGGTTCAGGCTCAGTAGCAAAGGGAGGGGGCTTGGGCAGCAGTTCTGTGGTCGACATGTAAATGCTTATGTTGTCCACTTGTTTTGAATCCATTGGAGCCGCATGAAAATGAGGAGCGGCAGGAACCTTGAAGTTTACTCCCTACATTTTTAATCTTGAATCAGCTTGTATAACCTTTTCTTTTGTGGGCCACCAAGTGCCCTCCATTCTCTTTCCTCGCTTCTCTCTGGTTGGGACATTATTTTGACCTCTTGTTCTCGGTCTAATCTGGATCTTAATTCTCCGTAAATTCTTTCCTAAATTTGAGGCCATCTAATCTTGGTGGGAAATCACTGTCTCGGATACTCAATGTAGCTGCTTCATCTAGGACCCACTGAAGTTCCGGAGGATGGTGCACTGCGAAGAGCACGAATTAAGGATACAAGTGGAATTCAGCGGTCATACCGATAAGCCCGAACAAGAAGAGCCAACTTTGTTGAACCCTTCTTCAGAGATGTGTCATGTTACATGTATGGGTTCAGGCGCAGCAGCAAAGGGCCGGGCGTTGCGTGGCAGTTCATCTTCGACGACGTGTGAATGTTCAATTGTTTGAGTCGATGTATGAAAATGGAAAACGGTCATTGCCAGACCACATACTAGGGGCGGTTATTATGCCACGACGCGACGCGACGCGTTATCTGTATCACGTGTCTGATCTTGCAATTGGATCAATCCGATTCGGCATACTCCTGCGTCGTACCCTCAATGCAGTCCTTACAGGTAAATGCTCACCTAGTTTTCCTCGACCGTTGCTCACCAATATCGCAGAGACATTACCTCTCTGCTCTGACCTATCTGACCCCCGTAAGAAACCTTTGCTCCAGGGATTATCCCTTCATTATCTTTGCTTCCACAGGTTCTCAAGGAGAGCAAGTTCAAAGAGCATGGCCGAATCACCCCTGGTATGTCTGGACTAGTCCGGTACACTACATCTACTTGAATCTCTGCAGAGGAGTTCGTGGCCGCAGGCGACTTTCTTACCTATAAATTCGGAGTCTGGACTTGGTCAGTGGCACCGTCGCACGCAGGCACAAGCCTCTCATGTTTTCTGCGCCCCAGGGAAACGGGTGATCAAACCAAGGCCAAGGACTATCTCCCTGCTGAAAAGCAATACCTTATGACCCGAGGGGTCCCCTGCCTGCGCCGAGCAACATCTCTCGCGTATACAGACGCCGACGAGGATGGCGAACGCCTGCTAACGTTCGGTGACTCGACGGGGGCCGACGAGTGGGTCGAAACCCATACTGGTCGCAAGGCCAACATGGATTCTACCAATCCGGGCCAGATCGACGACATTCCTGACCTAGACGCGCCAGCCGAGGATTCCGTTACACACGGCGTCGGCGCCCTCTCTTTGGGCGGTGCCGCCGAGACTCCCGATCTGGACGATATTCCTGATATGGAAGAGGAGGGTCTGGAGGAAGAGGATGACGAAGCCACTGCTGCGCCGAAAGTGACGCCCGGCGTCATTGATGCCAGGTCAGTTTACTCCATCCTCCTCGACACTTATTTTATCTATGTTTTTCCACAGCCAAATCGAAGTCGCCAATGGAAACCTTCTCCAAGTGCGAACGTACGACGTTATGATAACTTACGACAAATACTACCAGACTCCTCGCGTCTGGCTGATTGGCTACGATGAGGTCAGATCCCTGTTACGAGGTTTCTCGTGTTCTAATTTACCGCTTTAGAATGGTACACCCTTGACGCCGCCTCAAATCTTCCAAGATGTGTCGGCCGACCATGCTTTCAAGACGGTTACGATTGAAGCATTCCCGCACTCTTCGTCGCTGCAGGCCGCGTCGGTCCACCCGTGCAAGCACGCGAGCGTCATGAAGAAGGTGATCGAGCGCATGAACAACAGCGTCGTCGAGGAGCAGCTTGCGCAGCGCAAGTCGACGTCCAAGGACGGCAAGAAGAAGTGGTTCGCGCGCAAGGCGAGCAGCAACGGCAAGGACGATAAGGGTGGCGAGGAGGAGGAGATCGAGGGCATGCGCGTCGACTTTTACCTCGTCGTCTTCCTCAAGTTCATTGCGTCGATCGTGCCGACCATAGAGGTCGACTCGACGACGTCGTTCTGATCGCCCAGAGGCGCGGATTATACCCCAGATTCCAACGAGGCAATTGTATCTGTACGAAAACCCATTTACTTAGAAACATGCTATGTCGCTGCTTTCTCAGAGCAAAAAACGATAGCAAGATACGACAAAAAAAAACATAAAAATCAAGTAGCAACCTCTGTTGACTTGGACTTTTTATCCTTTTTCTCTTTCCGCTTCTTCTCAGCAGGCTCAGCGTCTGCTATCGGCGGCTCGACGGCTTCCCCATCCCCCTTCGACTTCTTGTCCTTTTTCCGCTTCTTCTCTGCGGGCTCGGCGACAGGTATCGACGGTGGTACATCGATATCCATCGCTTTGGCCTCTCTCTCTCCCGCCGTACCTTTCTTGTCTTTCTTCCGCTTCTTTTCCGGGGCTGCGGGAATGACCTCCATCAGGTCGGAAGCTCCCGCAGGCTCATTGGGCGCAACTTGCTTCGCTTTCTTGTCCTTCTTGTCTTTTTTCCGTTTCTTCTCCGGTGTCGAGTCTACGTCCATGGGCTGCCCAGATTCGTCGTCGTCACGTTTCCGCTTCTTTGTCTTCTCCGCCGAGACGTCCGTCGTCGCAGCCTCGGGTATGGCGGCCCCGCTCACGCTAGCGAGCTTCTCGGCCTGCTGCTGCGCCTTTTTCAGCTCAGCAGCCTCTCGCCGCAGTTCCTTCCGAGTCTTCGTCTCGGAATTTGCGCCAGCACTTGTCTCGGCAGTTGGCGCAGACGCCTGAGTAATATCGCAATGAGCGACGGAAACTTGGAGAGAATGTGCAAGATTACCGATGCCTCTGCGACTGCAGCTTTTTTCTTCTCCTTCTTCTGCTTCTTCTCCTTCTTTTCAGGTGGAGGTGCGGGTGCCGGCGCGTCGGCTTTTTTTGGGATGTCTTTGACGACCTCTTTAACCGGGGGAGCCACGGCGACCGGGGGCGACGTCCGCGTCGGCGTTCCTAACGGCGTATCGTTCGCACCCGTCGCAGACGTGCGCGGCGCACCCCACGAGCCCCCGCGCCCACCACCCCGCCCACCGACAGTCCAATTCCGTACGGCGCTCTCCGGGGCCGCCGGTCGCGGCGGGTAGCTGCTTTTCGGGAGGTCTGACTTGAATGCAACATCAAACTATTTCGTCTGTGCTTGAAATGAGCGGTGACCTACAGTTTTGGCGCCCTTGTAGACACTCTTCTCGTACTTTTCGGCTTCACTGATGCACTGCGTGTGGCCCTTGTATTCAGCAGGACTGTTGAACGTCGTGGAGCAGTCGATGCAGTCAAAGCCCGCGTAGCAGCGGTTGTAGTGCTGGTCGAGCTTGGGTTTTTTCACCGTGTCCTGACAGGCATGGCATCTGGAATGAAATGTAAGGCATGGACTGCAATTATTTGAAGAAACTGACTGGAATGAAACCATGAAGAATTTTTGGCCGCCAATAAAAGCTGGAAGGAAAAAGATGTCCAGGAATAGCGGTGATAAGCGTCGCCATTGAAAACCAACAAACCACATCAAGACCTTTCGTCTCCAAAAACTGTTCGCGGGAGAAGAGGACGTCCATGCATTTAAACCCAGAAGAAGTACAGTTGAAGTACAGATGGTACAAGTATAAAAACGATCCATGGAATCCTTAAGAGGTCCCCAGTTTGACAATCCACGTTTCAGCGCACTCATCAGCACCCGGCAACAGTCGCAGCTCTTGAAAATCCTCCAGCCTGTCCAGCCCCTTGAAGATCGTTTGAGCCCCAAGCCAATCGATGCGCTTCAGCCTCGAATCGTCGTCATGCTCCGCCTCGACGCGTTTCTTTGCCGCCTTCTCGATGGTCTCGCGCAGCCTCTTGTCGCCGATGACGATCCCCCACTCCGAGTCGACAATGTGCTCCTGGAGCTGCAGCGGCGTCAGACACCGGCGAAATAACAAATAAAGAAGGACTCACAGCTGTGTGGAGTGCATCCCAGACCGCCTCGCACGTTATTGGCGTACTCGACATGATCTCGATCGACCATGGGAACGCCTTGGATAGAAGGCGGATGTGCGCCGACGAGCTCGCGGTGGCGAACATGGCCCGGTATTGCCCGTACAGCGCCTGCGGGATCTCACTTCGCGCCTTCCTCCGCACGTCGTACTTGATCGGCGTCGTGTCCGACGCGAGGATCGGGTTCAGCGACGGATACTTGGTTGAGCGGAACCCTGGAAAGTAGGGACACGTCAGCGGGCACGATTTGGGGAGCGCATGTCGCGTACCAGCGTTGGCATTCGGAGGCGCCCAGCCCGGCTGCCCCCAAAAGCCCGGAAAGCCGCCCGGCGGGCCGGCAAAGGCGTTGGGGTGCGGCTGGTTGTAAAATCCAGGGGGCTGCCATGGGTTCCAAGGATTCATCGCGCGAGACTGCAATCGATGTGGAGGTTGTGTCGAAAGTTCGGAAAGGGCGCCTGGGAGGGTATATGACATCTGCGTGGGAATGACTCAGAGCATCTTATGTCCGACTGGTGCGATTCGGCTGCACATCCTCCAAGCTGTAAGCTGTTGAGCCTCGGCACCAGTGCGCTGCCTCCGCGATAAGAAATCTGATTGCACGCGTGGAGGCTGTGCAAGGTTGGCGGTGAGGTCAAATTGGGACGCAGAGAAAGTAAAAGAGAACTTTGAGAAGCCAGAAATATAACGCGGAGAATACTTGACTCCGGAGCAGTGACGAGCGCTAAACCTGGGCGCAAAGTTATGCACCTCCACAGGCGTTAATCACGTTCGATTCTTCGCGTCGGACAATGTCCGAAGATACCTCGTCGACGGAACAGAACAAATGAAGGTGCTGCGCCAAGACAGGTCCACCAGGTGCAAGCAAAGAACATAGAGACCGAAGCAGCGAGACATTCAAAACGCCAGATGCGTGAGACGGTGAATGGTGTACATGCGCTCATCGAATTACTCTGCCAAAAGCGCGGTAGAGACCAGCGTTAGCCAAGAGCTAGCAAAAAAAGACGCGTTGGATGTGGCGCTGCTCCGGGAAAATCCGAGGCGTGAGGGATGGTCAAGCAATAGTTCCGAGACATTCACACTGTGCTTTGGGCGGCGCCTGAGCTTCGAGGAGACTTGCCAGGCCCGGCAAAAGTGAGAGTCAAGATTGAACGAAGTAGCATAGCCCTTGTAGCCCTTGTAAGGTCCGATCCCAATGCGGACGGAATTGGCCCGAAAAACGGCCAAATATATCATCCGTATGCGGACGAAAAGGCCGGAAAAAGCACCGAGGTCTCATCAAAGGTGAGGACGGAAACTGCGTATATGGAGGCCGATGTCTTATCCCTGATGCGGACAAATTCACTCTATATCCAAGGGCTATCTTCCAACACGTCGCGAC
Source organism: Mycena maculata (assembly GCA_029448575.1). Taxonomy (NCBI): domain Eukaryota; kingdom Fungi; phylum Basidiomycota; class Agaricomycetes; order Agaricales; family Mycenaceae; genus Mycena; species Mycena maculata. The sequence goes on from JARJLG010000103.1 coordinate 310,878, forward strand.
GAGCACGTGAGCCGTGATGGCGGAACGCGTGAAATTCCTCTCCCAGAGTCTCCGTCGACGCGCAAAGACGTGGCAGTTGGACGGAAACATCTTCTTCACATAAATTGAAATGAAGACAGTAGCTGGATGGTTGACTGACCATTTATGAGCATGGCTGTAAGGCCACCCGAACGGTGAAGGTCATGGTGTCGTCTCAGCCACTTGTTTTCACGCTGTGGATCTCAAAATTTAATATGAAGAATCCTGCTCCAGACGCGTGCGTCTGAAAGTTATATTACGCGTCGTTGCTTCACCTTGCCTTGCTGAAAATCTGTCGTTTGCTGGAGGGAACATAAAGGAAGGACGGGGTGTTAGAAAAGAATATTGCCCACGGAATGCCACGAAAATGTCCAGGTGATCCATGATGCTGCTGTGACGGGAGAACTGTATTGGGAGACTGGCGGCCTAAAACGGGAAAGAAGTTTCCTCTTCTATCCTACGAGGGCAAGCCCACATATCGCGTTGAATTCGGAGGCTGAGATAGTGTTGGTTGAACCCATGGCTGGGTGATGGTAAAAGGAGCGCTTGTGATTGGTTTACCCCGGAGGAATTCGGAACTGCCCGGGATTGCGTCAACCCGATAATTCCGTGTTCTATCGGTTTCTCTCCAGTCTCTTCCATGTCTTTTGCTCTCCTCCGTGCGTCTGTTCGCAGGACTGCCCTCAGGGCTGCTGCGCCGCGAGTAGCGCCCAAAGCTGCCCCTCGCGCCGCTTTCCGCAAGTTTTCTACGCCCCCACCGACCCCGGAAGCAGCCAAGTCAAACACTGGGCTCATCGTCGGCGTCGTGGCAGCTGTAGTCGCTGGAGGAGGATACTACTACTTCAGCTCAAGCGGAGAGGTCTCTAATGCCGTCAAGGGCGGCGTTCAGAGTATCAAGGCCGCGACCAAGTTCACTCCGAGCCAGCAAGACTATCAGAAAGTGAAATTCGTCCGTGGCACTGGTTTGCTTTGATCTCATGTCTATTTAGGTCTACAACAAAATTGCCGAGCTTCTCGACGAGGCAGGCGACTACGACGGTGACCGAACAAAAAGAAACCTCGCAGGAGGCAAAACACTGATATGGCGCTAGATGGCTCGTATGGGCCCGTAATTTTGCGTCTGGCGTGGCACGCGTCGGGCACATATGACGTCGAGAGCAACACTGGTGGAAGGTGTGTCAAACGCGTTCCATCTTCCACCATAAATCGCTGAAGGGTGGTAATGCAGCAACTACGCAACTATGCGTTTCGAACCCGAGTCGCTCCACGGCGCAAACGCCGGCCTGGATGTCGCTCGCGGCCTCATGGAAAAGATCAAGGTGCAATTCCCTTGGATCTCTTACGGTGACCTCTGGACCCTCGGTGGTGTTGCGGCCGTACAGGTGATCACAATCAAGTCTAGACTCGGACTGGATTCCTTACGTTTTTAAAATTTAGGAAATGGCCGGTCCCAAGATTCCTTGGAGGCCCGGGCGTATTGACGGTGTCGCCGACCAGGCTACGCCCGATGGGCGTCTTCCCGACGCGACGCAGGGCGCTGCCCACTTGCGGGCCGTGCGTATCGTATCTTTCGTAATAAATCGCCGCTGACTTGGTCTCCTTTCAGATTTTCGGGCGGATGGGGTACGTGGACATCCTGGCCGATAGGCACAGCAACTGATCATAGGATGCAGCTTCAACGACCAAGAAATCGTCGCTCTCTCCGGTGCTCACGCCCTTGGGCGCTGCCACGCTAACCGGTAAATTTCCCTTGATTTGTTGTCTCGTAGTTTCTGATTTGTTGTGAAGGTCCGGATTCGAAGGCCCCTGGACCTTCTCCCCGACTACCCTGACAAACGACTACTTCAAGCTCCTCTTCACCGAGAGGTCAGTGTTATATAACCGCTTTGATGATGCTTCGCTCATCTGGATCCCAGCTGGGTATGGAAGAAATGGTCCGGTCCCAAGCAGCTCGAGGATAAGAAGACCAAGTCCCTCATGATGCTCCCGTACGTCCGAGCTCCCCTATGTCGTGTACATATCTGACCGTCCAACAGCACTGACTACGTTGTCATCTCGGACAAGAGCTTCAAGAAGTTCGCCAAGGCCTACGCCGACGACAACGACCTCTTCTTCAAGGAGTGAGCGGCCCCGCACATCCATCAACCCGCTTTCCCCCCTGACCAGAACACAGCTTCTCCGCCGTCGTGGCCAAGCTCTTCGAGCTCGGCGTGCCCACGCAACAGTTTGTCGCGTCCGAGCCCTGGATCATGAAGACCCTTGACGAGCAGAAGTAATAGAACAACTAACCCTCCCTCTCGTTCATCCCATTTGGTTTCGATAGGTGAACTTACAGATTTTCGTGTAGATGAGCCGCAGAACGACGCTAGATTAGACGTAGAGAGACAGCAATCTGCGTAGATTATTAGATGATTCTTCCTTCGTACACTGCGGTCCTTCTGAATTCGTTTTGGTTGAATCCTTTCTTGCCAGATTTTCCAAGTCACACCTTTTTTGGCGTGGGTTCTGATCGCCGGACACTGCCACTGCCCCTCTCGCGGATTCGTGATCTTGGACCCTTTTTGCGTTCGTCCGACCGTCGTCTTGCGAAAAAACCTAGCCCCCCAATTACCCCGAAACTCAATTGAAGTTAGGGTCAACTTGTACCAGTCTTGTGCCGACCCCAACTTGGCCTCAACTTTAACCAAGTTGAGGCACAAGTTGAGGCCTTGTTTTTGAAACTCCTAAGGCAGTTCATTCTGTTTCATATCGATCCCGGCATAACAACTGTCTTCTGAGCGCGCGGTATAAGGTCTGGTTTACCAGACTATGCGTTACGAGTGGTCTCGGAGTTTAAAAACTATGATGACATGTCCTACGTACCTTTCAAAGCACCCAATGAGGCCGTTCTTTTTACAGATACGAATTTTGATCAATAAGAGGTGCTCAAATTTTTTTGTGGATTTTACCGTAGTTAATGAAGGAGCTCTGAGTATTTCTTTTCGAGGTTTTTGGGCGATAATTGATGGAGTGATCGTTTAGCGGTTGCCAAGGCGTTTCAATTTCAAACTCCGATGCGACTCGTACGTAGATCGTAGCCTAAAGAAACACACTATTGGCGGAAAATTAATAGATTAAAATGCGACACTGATAGAAGATTGGGCAAACCTGATGCAAAACAAGAATTTCAGCTCAATTGACGTTCCATGGAGCAGGATGTGATGATATAAGTACTCTACAAGTGACTGCTGATAATTGAGCGTGCTATTGGCCATAGTTTGATGCTGGTTTGATGAATGATTATCTTCTGACACGGCCATGCTGTACCTCTGTTACGCGCCCGAACTTGAATTGAAACCCGAGTCACTACAAAACTTCCACCCAGTCTCGACAGGGAGGTCCTTTCAGCCATGGCCAGGTGAGTTGTTCTCGACGAAATACACATCCTTGTAACCTTCGTAGCAGTTTCTGGTCGGATTCCCTTCTTTTCCCTCTATACGCCGCTACAGCATCGGTAGTGGTCCTACTGTTACATCTTCTGTGGACATCAAGCTACGGCCTTAAGTTACGTGCCTTATGGTTCAAAACCACGCCCAAGGAGCCTGAACACACTTGTATTCACAAACGGACACCAATGCGTACGTGGGGCCCACGCATGGACAAGGATTCCTTCTGATGGATTGTTTTCATAGGAATGCAGCTCTTGTTTACGGTGTTGAGGAACTCGGCGTCAAGCATATAATCGTTATGGGTCACTATGGTTGTCCGACCGTCGGGGCAGCTCTTATTGCAAATACGACTACGACGTCTACAATTAAAAGTAACTCAACCCAGAACCATAATCATACCAGTGAAGAAGTCGAATCTTGGATCCAACGGTGACCAATCAGAGATCTGTACTTGCCGTCAAATAGGCAAGTCCGGAGTTTTTTTCTTTTTTTTGTCGTTTCGTGGGCCATTTTGACCTCTACCTACATAGATCGGAAATCGTCGCACTTCGCAACAACAAAACATTTACGTCCATCCTTGATGCTAGCAACTGTATGCCCAGTTCTTTAGGAGCTTTTTTGCTGTACTGATATTTTTCCTAGCGGGTTTCCGTGCTCTTGTTGAAGAAAACGTCAAGGCCAGTGTCACTCGCATTCAACAAGACAGCATTCTGGCTCAGGTGACCTGATAGCGTTTCCTCTCTCTTTAGCAACTTGCTCATGGAACTCTTATTTCATCAGCTGTATCAGTCCCAGACCGCGAACGGGGCTTCGGCCTCTCTTGCTTTCACTTCACCCGTTGCCGTCAGTTCCTCTGTGGCTGGTAGCTTTTCCACCTCAAGTCCGTCAGATCCGACTGTGAGCATTTCCGATTCTGCCGTAAACATTGGCATCTCGTCTGTGTCCAAGCATTATCCACAATCCTCTTCACACAAGCCACAAAGCATGCCCCTGACGAAGCGTGCCAAAGACCACCACTCTGCCTCAGCCAACCCTGGCTCGTCCGCCTCCGCTGTCTCAGCCGAGCCAAGTGCAGCAAGCGGTTCCGCAACTGGTCCAGCTCCGACCGGAACTCCCCCTGCAATCGACGTTTTCGTTCACGGATTTGTGTACGACATGGACACTGGAGATGTGTATAATCTCGGTGTGAGCCTTTTCATTGGTGTTGTTCTATTTTTGTCCACTTACCACCCTCGCTTTAGGTTACCTTTGGTCCTCCCGGCCAAATCCTACCGAAAGTTCCATTCCCCGCTGTCGCTTCCGCAACAAGTGCGCTCTAGCATGCGCATTTCGCAGGCCCTACGGCCTCCGCAGCTTCTGCAGCAGTTTCGCCCTCAGCCTCGGCGTCGGCCTCTTGAGTGGTTCTGGGAGTGTTTTTAATTCGATACTTTGTAAAAGCGTTGGAAACGACGGCGGTAATTTGAGTGATGAAATTGGGATAAAAACTAGTCTCTCTGGACGGACGCTGCAATTGATACCAGCTCGTTCCTCGCCCGTTATAGAAAAGCCTCGCCCACGAAAAACGGAAAGATCGCACGGTGCACCAAGCAATACACAACAAGCTGAGATGCCACAAACCACCTCCTCTCCTCCTTCCCCCATACTCCCTCCAAGGAAAGGAGATTTGAACAGCAGATTCAAGACCGAGCTCAGCGAGAAAGCGAAAGGCAAGCAACGGGCCATCGACGCGCCTGCGGCCGGACAACCCTCGGGCCCCGCCCCCCTTCCTTCCCGCGACCTCGTCATCCGATTCACTGAAGGCACTCCTGATCTCACCGTAGTCGTCACACAAGATGACACCCTCCGCGATGTCAAGGACATGGTACAGCCTTCTGTTTCGGAACCATGAAGGACACTTAGCCTGCGTTAGGTTCGCAGCGAAAGACCTCAATTGAAGGACAGGCGACTGAGGTTCATACATTCTGGGAGGTTTCTGGCCGATACAACACTCCTGAATTCTTGGCTTGCTGCACAAGACGAGAAACGGAAGCAGACCTCCGGGGAAGATGATCCCAGCCCGGTCGCGGAAACAACAACATGGATGCATTGCTCTGTAGGCCGTGAAATTACGGAAGGAGAGGTCGAAGACGGAGATGAACAGGTTCGAATGGCTCATTGAACCGCTTCAAAATCTCATCTATCGTAAAGAAAGCCCAGCTTCAACCTGCGAGAGGTTTTGACAGGCTAGCTTCCGTTGGCTTTTCCGAGGCGGATATCGCGAATTTTAGACAGCAGTTCCATAGTCAATCGGCGTCTAACTACTTGGACACCGACTTTGAAACGGAGGAGGAATGTACGCCCGTTCCTCTACTTTTCCAACTATTCAAATCCTCACTTCCCGTAGACGATGAGCATGCGCGTGCTCTTGAAGAAGAGTGGATAGATTCCCTGGATAGCGCAGGATCTGCGTCCCTTTCGCAATCTTCATCCGCGAACAACCCTGCCTTTTTGCAAGGCGTTCTCATGGGTTTCTTCTACCCCCTGCTGCCATTCTTCTTTTTCCGAAACTCCGACCCTCCCCCTGTATTTTGGGAAGACGGATCCTCCTACGAGCCTACAGGAAACGTCATATTCTCGTGAGTTGCCTAGTCATTATGCCCTTGGTTTATCTCTCAAAATTTGCCCAGCAAGTTAATGCAGATGGGGTTGGTCGTGGGGTTTCTCATTAATCTGTTGTTTGGTACCTGGCGATTTTTGCTCGACACTTCTTGAATCCCAGATCTGTCGTCTTGGTTGCTCAAAATTTCCCGAGTTAAGGGCGCCGGAAATGAGACTTGGTGTGCTTCTTACGATCAGATATCTCTCAAAACTCTTCCACCTATCCAACCAACAACTTGGTCGGACCCAGACCGTCGTGGTCTACTCTTGAATATCTACCCGCCATCATGTCGGCCATTACTTTTGATCCGTATACTCCCATCCCTCTCCAGTTACTTGATTGTGAAGAAGGAAAAGCGAGACTGATGGCATATATTTGCCGCGTCTCCTCGAATTCCTTGGGTACGACTTCTGTCTCGTCGCAGCCGGGGCGAGGGTGAGGTGGGAATGGTGGGAATGTGTTTGGGAATTGCATTGTTTGGATAAATGTAACTATTCGACTCAGGCCTTGCTTCGCTTGGTTTCCAGTGCTTATGCCCGTTACAGGACGTAGCGATCCACTACTCTATTTGCGTCGCCTTAATTCTACCCAGTAAATTCTGGTTTATGCATCCTTCAACTGGCGCACGTATACGGTATTGGCACAGAAGAATTCAAAGTTGAAGTCTGTTGCGGTGTAATATCGAAGACGCAAACCAGCGATATATGTGGGACGAGTAACAAAGAATTTACCAAACCGCAGACGCGCAAAGTAAGCATGGATTTGTCATACCAGCGAGGCGATCTTTTGAGCTCCTTGATCGCACTATCTGCTTTGCTATCTTGCCAGTATTAATATGGAACCGCGGCGGTGTGTAGACTCATTCGATGCCTTCGTTCCACCTCCTTTCATCCGCTGCACTGCTTGACGCCATCGCATATTGGCCGAATTGCGTTTCAGGCTTTCAGCGCAGAACGCGTCGGTCTTCGGCGTGATCGGCGCCTGTTCCCAATTGGCCAAACTTCACGGCGACGCGCTGCTATACAACTCTTCCTCAGACTACAAGACAAAACACAGATTATTGGGACCCCAGGTCTGACCTTGGCACCGACTTACAATCTTACATCTTCCTTCCCACCACAGCAGGCAGCGAGGGCCGTTGTAATTTTTTCCTCGTACCAGGCGCCGTCTGCGGTCTGCGGCGGCGGGCACATGAACGTGAGTTTCAGGTTATCGAAATATTGTTTGAGCTTCGACTCTAACGAGACTTTTAGTTCCCCGGCGCTAACGACAACAACGGTGTTCTCCAACAACATGAACAATATCACCGTCACCGCCACCGACAGTACCTCAACTCCCGGGCTTGGCAACCGCTCGGTGGACGCGTATACGGCTGTAGTACATGGTTGGCGGGCGGATGAAGACTATCGGCGTGCCCGGCCTGACCTGACTGGCGGATTCCACTGCTTCATAAACAAGTACGGGTTCGCCATGGACGGTGTTCTCCGGTACGACGTGGTGCTCGGTAACGGCACGCAAGTGGTAGCCAACAACGCCACGAACCGGAACCTCTTCTGAGCTCTTAAGGGCGGCGCCAACAATTTCGGCATTGTGACACGCTTCACATTCCAGGCGTACACCATCCCGAAGCTCAGCACGACGATCCTCCAGTTCAACACGAGCACAGTCGAGGCCTTCGTGCAGGCGATGGTCGACTTTGTTGGTAACGACCCCTCCGACCTGGGCGCGGGTGCGATCGTCGCCATTCGATATACAACCAAACCATCAAGGTCACGACGCCGTCCGTTCTTGGCGTCCAGGAGGGAACCGAGTCCCCCTCGCGCTTCGCCAACTACACCGCCATCGGCCCCATCGTTCAGGTTGACAATGTCACCACGCCGACCGTGTGGCACAACCAGTTGGACCCCGCATTCCAGGAATTGTGCGTCCAATTCGCCCACAAGACCATGGTGCCCAATACTGCGCGTATTTACGCCATTTACCAGGCCTCGATCGAGGCCGTTGACCAAGTTACCGACGTCGAGGGCTTCGAGTCAGCCTTTGTCCTGAACACCATCCCAAAGAGCGCCGCCGCCGTGTCCAAATACAACGGGGTGGGTAACATATGGGGGCTGGACGACACCCAGTCTCTGATCAGTACATGATCCCAATATTTCGCCCTTGAACGTGCATACTAACCACCATCGCAGTTTGGCAGCTCCTCAACAACTGGGCCAACGCGGCGGACCAATGTTATCGACTACCACAAGATCAACCAGGAGTTGGGCCTCGCCTCCGAGTTCCTCTATATGGGCGACGCGGCCGAGTTCCAGAGACCCTTCCTCGGTTTCCCCACGGAGAACGTCCAAAGACTGCGTGAGATTCGCGCCGCGTACGATTCGCAAGGCGATTTCATCCACCTGAACTTGGGAGGCTTCAAGCTCGGGGCTGAAGCAGTCGACCCGCCGTCTGAGTAAAATGCACGGCCCAAGTACAATCTAGTAATAGTAAAATGTATCAGTTTGTTGGCCTCGAGAATAATTGAATTCCTCTTAAACAGTGATTCTCGATCGTACCTAGCGCTTCTCGGGTGCACGCCTTCATACCATTTCCTAGGAGCTTATCAGGGATCTATCTAGGACGGGATCTGCGTATTTGCAGAGACTAGAGGTAAATATCATTCCAGCCGCTTCGCTCGACGCCGGCTACACGCGCCAGCTTGACTGTCATGTTTTGTCCCTGTAAACTATAGCTAATATGGTAATTAGTGCTCGAAAACGTCTGAATTTAAATTTGTGTCGATAGCGGGGATATTGAAGGAATTACAAGCAGATTACGGGCGACGACTTGAAAACCATAGAAGTTTTATCAAAAAGGCTGGCCAACTATTTTGCAAAACAGCAAGTTCGCTGACATCAAACATGCGCCGTCCCGAACACTGAAACCACGACAATTCGATTGGGACAACAAGCGCCAGCGTGAACAAACTGCGAGTATCGACGAGAATAGTGGGAGTGGGACTCGGCTAAACTCGCTTAGCACCGTAGAGTCCCTAACGAAAACCTTGATAATGGGACTCGAGTCACTCGACGCGCCGGCAAGAGATCTGGCTTGGATCTGGCCACCACACCATCAAGTACTGCCGCAGCGCCGAACGCGCAAAGCCCCACGCGGCGAGCGGAAGCTCCACGCAGTGGGCCCAGCGGCGAGCGTTAAGTGGGGTGAGTTCGCGGGGGTCTCCCAAGAGATCACCCAGAAACACGGAAAAAATGCGGAAAAAATAAAAATAAAATAATAAAGAAGCCCCACGCAGTGGGCCCCACGGCGAGTGTCAGGGGGGGGGTCTCCCCCGCGTAAGATATCCCCAAAAAAACGCACCTTTCATTGAAATATTACTTATGAGACGCGCACCGGCAGATGCTTGCCGACATAGCACCGATCTGATGGGAGTTGATGTGAATGTTATAAACTTGCGGGACTCGCTTACATAACCTTGATGGCGAGTTATTATCCTTATAGACTCCTTTGTAAAATTACCATCAAACCCGAAGAGCCCCTAGTCAACGAAAGAGTGTCTTTTCAACGTGCTTTTCTCAAGCCACCGTCAAGGAGACCGGGGTTTTCCAGTGGTACAACTGGTGATTCCCTACCCTTAGCCTCTACTATCGGACTGTACGTATGGCCGGGACATGGTGCAATCGCGCGTGTGCTTGTGATTTTTCGCCTGTACTTATCTGCACGAGCAAAGCACGATGATGCTATGACTGCCTTATGTCGCTGTCATATGGCGAAGGGATCGACAATCACTCTGCAATGCGCATTATCGACGGCGCCATGGCGATCAGTAAATTATTAAATGGGCATGGTTCGGACGCGCTCGTCTGTAATCGTTTTCGACTCTCAATGGCAATTGCGCAGATTGTTCTGGTGGCCGGGTTCGTACTGTCTGGATGCAAGGGCCTGGTTATTCATGTATGGCTCAAGCCCCATTTTTTGATGTCGCTCTCACTTAATTTCTATGTGCAGTCCCCGACGTCCAGCGCTTTCAAGGGCCTGGTTATTCATGTATGGCTCAAGCCCATTTTTTGGTGTCGCTCTCACTTAATTTCTATGTGCAGTCCCCGACGTCCAGCGCCTCCACGCGCCGGCTTCTCTCCGCGCGCATGACTGCCTCCCCCGTCACCACGTCGGTCATTCTCGGTGTCTCCTCCGCGATCCTCACCGCCGCGCTCCTACTCGGCGCCGTCAGCTTCTTCCTCTGGCGACGCCTCCCGCACCGCCCGAGCTCCACTGCAGACCTGCGCAGACCGCTCCTCCTGCTCCTCGACCCAGAGACGGACATGTATACGGGGACAGAACCTGCACTGACAGAGTTCAAGCGCAAGCCCGCAATGGTAGACCTGAAGCGCGCGCCGCCCGCGCTGACGCGCGCACACCTCTCCCCGCGCTCTCCAGGCCCTGTCGCGCTAAGCCCACTCGCAGCGAGCCTCCAGCCGGGGTTCGTCCCGCGCCCCGTGCCCACTCACGTCCCGATCTCTGTCGCGGGCTCGCACATGGCGAGTATCCAGACGCCGTCCTCGCGTTCCAACGTCGTGAGCGTCCAGGGCCTGAAATCCAGCGCCACCAGTGTGGCGGACGGCGTCGACCCGGAAGACCTCGCGGACATGCTCGACGAGCTTGCGCGGCACTACGTCCTCGCGCACCCGGGCACACGCAAGCCCGGCCCGCGTGCACACGGGGACGGGCACCGGCGCTCGCTGTCGGCGTCGCTCATGGGCCGCCCTCGAGGTAAGTTTGTTTTTATCAACGGGCTGAGCGGTTTGTTGATGAGTTCACAGCGCACAATGCGTATCTATGAAATCGAGGTGTACACTCGGTACTTTTGTAGGACCTCGGGTCACTTACGTTCTCGTTCCGGCCGTCCTCGAGGTACTTTTCATTTTATGTTCCCTACAGAATCAGTTTGTTGATTGTATTGGTGGCGCAGCTTTCACGGCGTATTTATTAATGACGGCAGTCGCTGAGGCCTCAAACCCCATTCGCACCGACGCCAAAAAATTACTCACTGTATTCATTGCCCACGGACCATCTACCATCCACATACATGCATTTGTACCCTACGCACGCACACTCTTTTACTTTACCTGTCCTACATAGAAGAAGACTACACGAATAATATAATTGTATTCATACGAAACATGTGGGTTTTGTGACCCCGCTTGCGTGAAAGTTTTCGGTGCGGGGTCGGAAATGAGACAGTCTAAGAAGCCGATCAATTCCATCAAAGGCCAAAGCACGGATTTTCAGCCGCATATTATTATCCATGAGCACGGCCGAGACAGGCTAATCTAACCAGCTTGTGACTAGTTAGGTCCAAAGTCTGCAAAAACAACCGAGGTCCTGTTTCCCCGCAGCGGGACCGTGGTGGAACGGTATAATACTGTCCTCTCGCGAGACCCCTGTTGGGCATGCGAATAGGTGCCCCTCTGAAAGCAAGGGCATGGCAAGGACGACAGTTTGTTGTCTGCGTACTGGGCCTATGCTTCAGACACGCCGTTTCGACAGTCATTCATTTGGATCGACAACCATGCCTTATCGTAGGCAATGTAACATCCCAAATTTGCACAGAATTTCGAGTACCATGTGTTGAACTCGAAGTTTGTGCTCCAGGGCAGCACAAATTGTCCGCATGATCTTGAGGCCACCGACTTGAATTAGTCTTTTCTTACTGGTCTGGAGTCAAGTTGCGATTCTTCGCTTTGACCTCTGATCGGCTTGATCCGAGATCGTTCCTTTGGCCCTACTGCTTGCTTTCTGATATGGTATACTTTCTTTCTTGGTACCGCACCCATCTCACAAGAACCAGCGTCTATAACGGTGAACACAGGTGCCCATGAATAGTAGCGTAAGTAAGCGAATAGTAAGACTGTAAGATACGCCACGAAACGAGATAAAACACCGCCCCCCGCTCACACAAGCCCACTCCCGCCCATTCTCACCGTATCCACGAGCACCCGCCACGCCTGTGCGATCACGTTCTTGGAGGCCGAGGCGGCGAGGAGGCGGCGGCGCACTGCGTCTGCAGTCGCTACATTCCCACTGGTTGCACTCCCACTCCCAGTTGGAGGCGTAGGAGTCGAAGTGAGGCGCGCGCGCCGGCGCCGGACGAGCAAGGGGAGGACGAGGAGGAGGAGGAACGTCGTGAGCGAGACGGCGAGTCGCACGTCGAGGTACGGCGCGAGGGACGCGCGCAGCACGGCGTATGTAGTCGGGGGTTTGGTCTTCACCGGGGGGCGGAACAGGCGCTGCGGGACAGAGTGGGTGCGCGGGGGAGAGTGGACAAGCGGGAGGGGAATGGCGGCGGAGGCGCGGGGGGTGGCGGTCGCGGAGGAAGAGGAGTGCGAGCGCGAGTGGGTGAGGGTGGGTTTTGAGAGGTTCGAGCGCGGACGCGGCGTCGCGGGGACGACGGTGCCCATGCTCGCGGTCGAGGATAGCGAACTGGAGCTCGAGCTGGAGGACGGCGTAGGGGAGTACGGCCGTCGCTCCTCCACCAAAATTGCAGACACGGGCGAGGGCGGCGGCGGCGGCAGGCGCGCGGCAATCGCTTGGGCGTGGAGCGCCTGGAGGCTCGCCCTAAGACCGTCCCGCACGTCGACGGGCAGTTCCGACTCGTACGCGAGGAACTCGGCGGCGTACTCCCACTGCTCGAGGCGCGGGAGGAGGTGCAGGACGTACGCTTCTACGGCCTTGGTGTACCCGCCGCCTTCGTCCTCCAGTAGCGGGTGCTGGAGTTGGCGGGCAGCAAACCACTGCTCAATGACCGCGCGGCCGGCGTCGGGCGCGTCGAGCTTCAGACTAGCGTACACCAGGGTGATAATGACCGCGCTCGGGACGTTCGCTGCAGTGTGCTGTTGCAGCGGACTGAAGAGGGCGAGGGAGCGGGCGAACGCGGTGCCAATGAGCGCGGCCGGGGGCCCACTGCTGGATGTCTCGGCGTGTGCAGTCGTCTCGAGGGTAATGCGGAGCAAGTCCCACTTGCTGCGCCATGGGCTCAGCTCATCTCCCTGCTCAGACTCGGGCGGGGCTAGGAGCGCAAATGCTGACTCGTTTAGGGTCTGAACGAGGGGAAAGTCGCGGAGAAGGAACCCGCGCGCCGCACGGTGGTACAGCTTCTGCAGCGTCGCCGTCGACCTGCCTTTGCGTTTAGCAGGGCCGGTGGATGGCGCGGTGAAAGTCGCGGTAGGCATGAGGGATCCGGGGTATCATATGATTCCTCCGGGCCCAAGTTATTATCGCATGATGCTAGTTACTACAAAAATGTACATATGTACTGGCATGAACATGTAGGGTATAGTCGGCTTGAAAAAAAACAACAACAGAAATCCATATGCACTAAAGAAGAGAAATCACAGCTTCATGAGGCCCTTCATCGCGTTCGCGATCGCAAAGCTCGACTTCGCCATGACTTGCCGCGAGTCCTTGGTCACCTCGGGCAGCGCCTGCACCTCGCTCAGCCTGTTCGCGTGGTCGCTGAGCTCGCGCAGAATGTCGTTCCCCTGCTGCGCCGTCGCGGGCGGCAGGTTGTCGTTGCACACCGCGACGATGCTCGACACGATCGTGATGATCTGCGTCAGGTTCTCGTTCAGCGTCGGTGACGGCGTCGGGCTCCGCACCCCCGACAGCACGCTCTGGATCGCGTACACGATCGACTCGGTCTGCGCCTCGAGATACGGCTGCACCATGTTGTCAGTCGATGAAAAAATATCAAGAGAGCGGAGAACACACCTTGAGCTCCGCCCACGCGTCCTCAGACCCGTCTGCCACTGCAGAGTCGTTCGCCGGCTGGTCAAAAATCGGCGGGGGTGAGTTTGTGTTGTCCGAGCTCGAGTTGTCAGACGGCGGCCGCCGCCGCGGCGACGTCGGCAATGCGGGGCTCCGCTCCGGAGCGAACCGCCCCCCTGGGCTGCGCACCGACCCGGCGGACATTGTGCTCGCTTTGCGCTGGTGCCCCACCCCTTGCCCCTGGGATGGCGGTGCCGTCTTGCTCTCGTCCACGGATCGCAACGACGGCGAAAACCCGTTCGTCGCCGACGCAGGCGTGTACGCGCTCGGCGCGGCCTGCTCCTGCTCCGCGCGGCTCGCCTTGCGGATGCACACCGTGCGCCCGATCTCGGTGATGGTCGCCGCAACGTGGCTTGCGGCCGCGTCCAGCAAACTCACGGGAGACATTCCCGCGCTCGTCGCGTGTGTCTTGCCCGCCGCGACGAGGTTGCTGAGCGTCGCCTCTGCGCGCTCTCGCAGGGCTGCCAGTGCGTCGGCGTCGACGTCGGACCGCTCGCGGGTGGGCCGCGCCTCGAATGCGCGCACGTCGTCGACGATGGCGGAGACGGCGTTGACAACGGCCTTCATCGGTGTAAGGACACGCGTCGGCGCATTCGAGCGGCCTGCGGTGAGCAGGCTGTCGATCGCGGACAAGAACGCTGTAACATGGATGTCGAGAACACCACCGTCGCCGGAAACGGGCAATTGGTCCTCTGGCCGGTCCAGTTTGGGCGCTTGTAAGAACAGCTGCGACGTTGCTGGATGGGAAAGGTGAGCTGTGTGAGGGAAAACGACCAGAAGAGGTACACACCTTTGACGCTGCGCAACTCGGTCTTGGCCGCCTCGTACTTGCGCTTGTAGTCCTTGAGCTGGTTGTCCAGGTCGCGAATGACAACGAGGTCCGCATCCTTGGCAGTCATAAGCTCGTCGTTCCGGCGCGACAGGTCGCCGAGCTCGGTTAGAAGCCCTTCCATGTCGTTCCGCAGCTGGTCGACATCCGCACCACCGCCCTGCCCATTCGCCGCCTCTTCCTCCAACTGTTCGCAGCGTTCCCGCAGGATCCGTAACTCGTCCTCGTCGTCCTGCGCACGCCGCGCCTCGCGTTCCTTCTCCCGCTGGCGTGTCTCGCGTAGGTCCTCGAGTTCACGCTGCAGCGCGCGCATCGCGGTTGTCTGCTCTTCCGCCCGCCGCCTCACTACATCCAGCTCCTCCTCCATCTGCCGCACCCGCGCCTCGCTGTCGTCGAGCTGGCGCCCGCGCTCGTCCGCGTCGTCCCGCTCGCGCTGCAACGTCGAGATCTGCGTCTGCATCGTTGCGATGCGGAACTCGTAGTCGCGGCGGACCTTGTCCTGCTCGTCGACACTGGTACGTCCCCCGCGCGACCCGCCGCGGTCGCGGTCGGACGAACTCCCGCGGGCATACTCGGGCTCGTCGTCCTCATCTTTGAGGAGGCGCGCGCTGAGCCCGCTGAGGCCGCCCGCGGGGCTCTGGGGGCTCATCGGGTAGTCGCTCCCCGTGTCCGGCGGCTCGGGGTCGGTTTCGGCATCCCGACTGCGGTCGCGGTCATCGATGGTTGAACTGCCGCTTTCTCGGGCTTCGCGGCCGTACGGGACCTCGATGTATTCTTCCTCGATGGTGCTCTTGTTCGGGATGATCATGCCGCTTGCGGCGGTGGTGCCCTGCTGGGCAGTGACGTTGCTGGTGTCGCTCATACCACTGACGCTGGGGGCGCCGCCCCGGGATGGCCGGTAGTCGCGGTCACGGTCACGGTCCTCGGAGCGGCGGGTCGTGTCCTGAGACGGCTTACGGCGCGAGGAGGCGCTGCTGGCGGCGTAGTCATCCCCGCTGGTACGACCGTTGTAGGCATCGGCGCTGCGGCGCCCTGTGGAGAAATCGGATTCGCTAGGGCGGCGGCGGTCCTCCGATGGTCGCCTGCTGCTGACGCTGCTGCCACCATATCCACTGTCTCCGGGGCGGTCAGCAGAGACGCGGCCGTTGGCTCGTGGGGGGGAACTGTTGGGGAAATCGGAGACAGGGTAGTCGTCGTAGTTTGAGCCGGGGGTCATGTTGCCTGATGGCTGGAGAAGGATGGGGATTAGTGGTGGTTACGAGAATTTTGAGAGACGAGACGCACATCCTCCTTGAACTCGGGGTAGCGGCGACCGAGTTCAAAGTATACATCACTGGAGAGATCTTCGAAGCGGGTGATGGGGAGGGTTGCGAGCTTCTGTCGGGCCTGGTTGCGTTTTGGATGGAATTCCTCCCGGACGGGAAGGAAGGGTACTGGAACGTAATGAGAATCGAGTTTAAGCGTGGCTCAGAGGTGCATGCCTTCCTTTTCGTTCTTCCTGCGAACGAGTTCGTCGTAGACATCGGTGGAGAGTTCGTGGAACTGCTGGATGGTGAGGCGGGTGAGTTTCTGGCGCGCGGTGGAGCGTGAGTTTGGGGGTGCTGGAAAAGAGTGAGAGCTGGAGGATGGAGAGTCTAGTTTTGGTACCCTTTGCAAGATAGGCAGCAAGGTAGCGGTCAAGCTCGTTGAAGTGCACTTCTGAGACGCTGCGGTAGTCGATTGGGGGAACAGGAGGAACGTTCTTGTCGCGCAGAGGGCGATATGATTCTGTGCGATAGTTTGAGATGCCCGAGAAGGAAGTACCCGTGGGCGATGGTGCCCGCGAGCGCGAAGACTTCATCGTCGCTCAAGGGTGCATGCAAAAGCGTGTTGTGTGTATGTAAGCAATTTTGATCTCAAGTAAGAGAATCCTCTTCAGTTTCCCGTAAGCTATCACCACCCAGAACATCATACCGGTTGTTCGTTGCTGGACTACGCGGTCCTACCCCCGTTCAAGAATTTGACGACGATAGACAGCCAGAAGTATTATACGCAGATCTAGGCAAGAACAATCTGTCCTACATAAGCGACACCCGATTCCCCACCCCGCCCCCCTCCGGTGGCACCATCATCTCCCCGCTCCGATCCGACACAAACCCACGATATCTGCATAATAAACATCAGCC
Source organism: Mycena maculata (assembly GCA_029448575.1). Taxonomy (NCBI): domain Eukaryota; kingdom Fungi; phylum Basidiomycota; class Agaricomycetes; order Agaricales; family Mycenaceae; genus Mycena; species Mycena maculata. The sequence goes on from JARJLG010000103.1 coordinate 327,777, forward strand.
TCTCAACTCGAAAAATAGGCACACGCACATCCGATCCAGCCTCACACGCTCCTCTGTGGACACCGACGGTCGCATCGTCTTAAGCACCTTGGACAGATGCGCCGCGGTAATCTCATGCTGCAGAATAACTCTTAGAAAAGAAAAACGTTGAATGACAGTAAACACACATTTTTGGGCGCAGACGCAGTGCTTTTCCCCTCGTCCGGTTTGCCGAGCCGAGCCGTAGTTTTTATCTGCCGCAGCTGCAACGCCCGCGTAAATCATCCCGACCTAAATTAGTAAAAGGAGAACCGCCTACCCGCCGCTGCAACGCCATCCCCTCCGCCTTACTCGCGACCTTCTGCGCCCGCGTGCCCTCAATGATGGTGAACGGCACCTCCGCCTCGTCCTGCTGCCCAGAGGCGGTGCGCCCATCAACCGCGTGGGCGATCGACGAGTGCACGACCTCGAGATGCGCATTGTACAGCAGCGCCTGCAGGTCCGCACCCGAGTACCCCTCCGTAGCCGCCGCGATCTCACCGATCTGCACCGCCGGGGAGAGCCTGACTTTGCGCGCGACTGCACGCAGGATCTGTAGCAACACCGATCAACATCCACCCGATGGGGCGAAACACAACTTACGTCCGCACGGTCCGTGAGGCTCGGCATGTCGCAGAAGAGCGCCTTGTCCAGCCGCCCGGGGCGGAGGAGCGCCGAGTCGATGAGGTCCGGCCGGCTGTGCGCATCTCAGCATCGAGATATCATTTCTTGGAGACGGTATACCTCGTCGCGGCGAGGACGTACACCCCGTCCAGTCCCTCCGCCCCGTCCATCTGCGTCAACATCTGATTCACGACGCGGTCTGTGACCCCCGTGCTATCGTGCCCTCTTCAAACGTTCATTCCATCAGCATTGTCCGCAAATCCCTGCAATATATGTACCTCTTGGGCGCGATCGAGTCGAATTCGTCGAAGAACAGCACACAGGGCTTCGCCGCCGTGGCCCTCTCAAACAGATCTCGCACCTATTCATGCGTGGTTGGCACGCGAAACGCACGGAAACACGACCACATACCGACTGTTCGCTCGCCCCAATATATTTGTTGAGGATCTCGGGCCCCTTGACACTGATGAAATTCAGCCCGCACTCCTTTGCGACCGCGGACGCGAGCAGTGTCTTGCCGCAGCCGGGGAATCCGTACAGCAACAAACTGTCAAACTCGTCAACGCCCTGGGAGCGTACTAGTGAGTTGCAACACACCCAGAGCGCAGACGAAGCGGCGACTGTGCAAATATCGGACCGTACTTCGTTGGCCATTCGAGGGTCTCGCGAAGGACCCGGCGCGTCTCTTGCAGCCCTGCGCAAACGTGAGTGACGCGAAGCCATTCCTGCGCGAACGCACACACCTCCGATATCCGCCCACGAAGTCTCCGACTTCTGCAGCTTCACGTCCCTTAGCGAGAGCGGCACAAAGTCCACCTGTGCGGCGTCAAAGTCCGCCGCCGCAAGCAGCGGCTACATAGCAGTGAGTAAGAGGAGTTCAGACGGACACCGAAAGAACGCACAGGACTGCCGCCGTCGGAGGCGCGCACGGCGACCTGATGCACCGCGCGCGCGACGAGATCCTGCAGGTCCGTCGCGGAGTAGCCCTCCGTCTGCGTCGCAAGCGCGGCATAGTTCGGCGGGGCCACGGCGTCTAGCTGCATCTCCCGCGCGGCCCCCAGCCGCTCTTGCACTATTCGGGCTAGGATCTACAAACCATTGATCTTTATGCAAAAGCGTACATAGTGTGGTAGCGGTACCTCTTTCCGTGCGTTTTTATTCGGCGCTGTGACATTAACGACGTCCTCGAATATGTGCGCGCCGTTGACGAGCGGGTGCAACGCGGCCGTGGAGGACGCAGTCGCCAGCAGCACCACACCGCGCGAATTCGCGGCCACCGAGCGCGCGGACTTGGAGTAGAGCGCCAGGAAGATCTCGGTTATGTGCCGCGTGCGGAACGAGTCCGCGTGCTGCGACGCCATCAGTCGGGCGCAGACGATAGGTGTGGGATGCGACGCACCTCCACCTCCACGCCCACGAGCTTCTCAAGATTGTCCAAAATGAGGACCGCCGGGCGGTGCCATGCCGCCTTCTTGAACCAGTAGCCCAGAAGGGCCTTGATCGCTGGCACAGGCTGCGCAGCGTAATGCGAGACGTCTACGTACAGTGTGTCTGTCGAGCATCCACATTTGAGTATTTTTGTTCTCGTGAATGAATAAGACGTACAGGTAAACGTCCGCGGGTCCTCCTGTAGCGTCTTCGCGACGGCCTGCACGATGGATGTTTTCCCCGCGCCCGAGCGACCAGTCACGAGCAGCGCGGATACTGTAGGACATAAGAGGCCCCTCACAGACGTTCGACCAGGCGGCGTACCTCCGTGGACGACGTTGACAGACGCGTGCATCGCGAATTTTCGAACGCAGAATTGTGAGCAGTGGATCAACAGGTCCTCCACCCCAGCGAGGAACTTGATTGCAGGCACTGGGCGCTGTTCGCTCGTCTCCGTCTGCGCTGTGCGTACCTGCGCGGCCTCCGACGGCCGCGACAACCTGAAGTATTTGTGCAGCGGAAAATCGAGTAAATAAAGTCGGTAGGCACCTCACGAGATCCCAATCCTCTGCTATCCCGGGGATCGTGACGAGCACGACATGGCTGGCCGGAACGCCTGCGACGCCGCGCACGTAGAGTTCCGCGCTCTCGCTCGGACCGGCGTCTGCATCTACGTCTGCCGTGCCTGGCTTCAGAACACGGGGCAGGGGAGACGGTGGGCCGGCGGGTGGGGGCGCGGATGGGTCTATGGGCGGTGGAAGGCGTTTCAGTAGGGTTTTATGGTAGAGCCCGTCGTCTTCCGATGCGTTGGGTTGGAGCAGCAGGAATGCCGCTGGCGAAACATAGGCTAGGACTTCGGTGCCCGTATGCTCAGGGAACGGAAGGCTGAATAGATGGGGCGGTAAGACCCGGAGCACCTGCGGTGAGATAGCGGGGCCAGCAGTAGACGCCTCCTTCGTTAAAGGCGAGGTTTCAGCTCCGCCGGAAGTCTTCTGTACCCCATTCACATGCGGCGGTTGCTTCTTGACGTGAAGTTTCGGCGCTATGGACACCTCCGTGTTGGTGGTTAGCAGGAGTGCGTTCCCCTTCGCCTCTGGTTCTATAGACACTGTGGGGCCGTCAGATCAAACGGATTGCTGGGCGTGGGGTGATACGAACCAACCCTCAGGCGGACTCGTGTGCGACCGAGCACCCAGACATCTATTTCCTGTCCCGTTTTCGCGACCCGAACTTGTGAGAGAAGGGTTGACTCGACGTGCGACGCGTGGATATCCTCAATAGGGTGTGTGTAGATTCCATGTCCGTCTGCAAGATAAGGAAAGACTCACGATGATCTCCCAATCATCAGGCGTCAGCGGTTCGGTGGCCACAGACGTGGCTAACGGCAGGTCGTGTACCAAGCCAATCTCAACCTGCGACAGAGTCAAGGACGGCCGGTGGCGGGACGGGGCACACACACGAGATCATTCTGCTTCAGCCCAAGGCCGAGCGCGTATTGAGGGTCGATTTCGATGGTCTCGAAGCCCTTCTCGGCAGAACCGGAGTTGAACTGCGCCAGGGAGGACGCGGACGCCATGCCGGTCCATCCGACATATACTTCGATTTTTTCAGGTGCGACCAGGGTCAAGTGCACCGCGAGATGTTGAGGACGCTACACGGCTTGTTCAAATTTGAAAAGAATTCACAAGGTTTGCGCGAAATGTACAATACTCCGCTCCACAAGTGGTCCATAGAGTGAAATCGGTAGGTTGACGAGTGAGGACTTCAGTGATACATAGTGTATGCGCGCTCGTCGCGGCATGAAGGTGAAAGGAAAAACATGTGATAATGACCTCAATAACTGTATTTGTACCGCGATCCAAGCTCTACATTATGAATGTACAGACGGAAACACAGAGGATGGATGTAACAAATACGAAGCACATATTTTAATGTTTGGGCCTTTAGATTGTGGGAACCCTGCCTCCGTCTTAACCCATACCTGTCACGGTGATAACCCATACTCTGCTCTACCCCATAGGGTTTGGGGTCCACCACCATGGCTCCGAATTAAATCCCATAACTTTCTGCTACCCCATAATACGTTTTTGCACGTGCACGCACAAGACATGCCATCTCTCGATATTCTTAAAAGAGGGCTTTCTAATCTCAGGGAGACCATGAAAAAACGCAAAGATGCTCTCACGGAGCATGTTAACAAAGCAGAAAACCCAAAGAAAACCTCTCCCTGACGAGGCTTGGTTAGACAATGATGTGAATTAGACTCGTTACCAGTCTGCCACAGCAATTCCGATAAGTGGCGAATCCATATGCCATCTTCATCACGTCGCCTGATTTCCACAGGCCTTGAGTGTTATGGTTGAGGTATTATGGTCGTTGGTGTTATGGTTGTTCAGGTACTCCCATAGTGCACAATACTCGGATCCTATTCTCGGCGTTGTTTCGGGGCAGTCACCCCGGGAGTCTTAACAAGGACTCCTACATGGGCGACTGTAGGACCATGTACATGTTGTATCGAAAGACCACTACTTGTCCCGAATGCGAGTGTTCGTGTTCTTCTCAACGCGAGGGTTTGGAGTAGGCCTTATCACAGCCTTTATGAGTGCATTGGTATCGTTTCTTGGTATGGGAAACCAGAGCTCCGTTGATGAGGAGGGGAAGAGATTTCGAGGTCAACGCGACGGGTGACAGACAAATGTCGGAAAGAAGAAATTTCCCTTTAAGCCAAATTATAAGGCTCTTATAAGACTCTTACAAGGCCTTATAGCACCTTACAGCGTTCACTTCTCTTGTAAGGGAGATTTCTTTTTTCCGACATTTTTATTTGGTTCAAAGTCGGATTCATATGCTGTTCAAGTTGGTGCTTTATATTTGCCTTATATTTTTCAATTGTGTCAAAACTTTTTTTTTTGAGGCATTCAAAACTTTTTTTTTCCTGGGTTCAAGACTGCTCGAACTGTTTCTCCGAGTCGCTCAAGATATTTATTTCCCATTTTCACAATGTTCAAACTATTTTTTTCTCGTTCAACCTTTCAAACTATTTATTTTTCAGAGGTTGTGAAACTTCTTTTGTCCAATGTCGGGATAACGTACAGGGTCGGGGGGTGCAGGAAGTGACCGATGGGTCTTAGCGTAGTACAGCACGACGGCAGAGGCCTATTTGACCACATTGTACGCCGCACAAATTCGACGCGGACACAATGTATGGTCTTGTTGTGCAACAGCGGGTGTCGGCTATCTCGGCTATCTCTCCCTCCCTTTTTATCGACTTCCGTTGGTGCTCGGATTTGGCTCGGATCCTGTGGTAAGCAAAAGGCCAGGTCTCATGTTAATGATTCTGATGTCGTTTTCTGGAAGTGGGTCTCCGACACCAGCGACTCTTCCACCAGATGGGCTTGGTCTTGGAGTAGGCGGAGGAGTGCGGGAAGGAGCGGGAAGGCGGCGCAGCTTGGCGGTTTATAATGAAGGATCACATCCGTGACCTGCGGAGCATGAACCAAGTTCATTTCCAGGAGGCGGGTCTGGAGAGGGCCCTGCTCGGGCCGGTTCTCCTTCAAAGCATCAAGCAGGAACAACGTTGCAGGCTGGATCATGTTCTGGGACATGAAGTCAACAACCTGAATAAAGTAGGTGAGCATTTTGGATCAGGATGGGCCAAAGAGGCTTACTCTTTCGACGTCAACAAGCGGTCCCGTTTCGTCATTGACAAGCTAAGCCGCGAATTCAGCTCCCTTTTCAGGATTCATCCGTATAACGTGCTGCAACAAGGCAAAGTAGTTGGGGCTATATCAACCTTCTTGGAATACAACACGATCTTGTCCATCTGACCGGTTTCTGCAAAGCAAGCGATGACCTTGTTGGGAACGTTTGCTCTCAGATACACGCTTAAGGCAAACTTAGCCGCTGCGGCCTTCTTCGCCCTCTCCCTCTCTGCCTGGGCTTTCTTCTCCTTCTCCAAAAGCTGCGCTTGCCGCTGCTGCTCCAACTTGGCAAGACGCTCCTTCTCCTTCTCCCTTGCCACCTTTTCCCTCTCAACCCTCTCCCTCTACACCTGTTCCTGCTCCGCCTTCAATGCCACTGCCCTATCCTTCTCCGCCGCCTTTTCTTGAGCCACCCAAGCCCTTTCCGCTGTTTTGATCACAGCCTTTTCCTGCGCAATCTTCTGCCTCTCTGCCGCCTTCTCCGCCGTTGCTGCCTTCTTCGCCGCCTTGCGTTCTACCTTCTCCGGTGCCTTGTCATCCTGGGTCTGCAGCGCCTCATCCGTTGGCAACTGCTCATCCAGACAGGCTGCTGACCCCACAGAATCTGCAGCAGCCATCAGCGTGGGAAATTCCGTCGCCGATAGCGCCAGAGAAAGTGCCGGCAAGTCCATTGTCGACACTGCATCGGACAGAACAGCAAGAAGATACGTCACATCAAAAATAGATGACCCCGTACCCTCAAGAGGAGAGCAAGAGGAGGGAGAACAAGTTTGTGGGTGGGTGGGGCGATGGTGCAAGTAATCCAGTCGAATAGAGAGTCCCGCATGTTGTGCCAGAGGGGAGCTGGTTGCCGAGCCATTATTCAATAAATAATACGGCCCCCGCGGTGCGGAGGCGCAAATGCTGGCGAAGGGACCATCTCCAACGAGTTGTAGAACGAGTGCCCCTCGCTCGCATTACCTGCGAAAGGCAACGGCACATGGAGAGAGGAGGAGGTAGTTGTCAAGCCTTGCCGACCCCACGCAATGAACCGCGAGACCTTCCTGCTTGGGTCGTCATCCAACGGAGAGTATTGGGGATGGGCTGGGTTGGAGCTTAACAAGTCCTCGCTAGCATCTGCGAACGGATTGAAGGAGCCAAGGTAGCTCGAACCACCAGTGGATTGTCTCTTGATGGGCGTCATCGGCGGGCGGATGGACAGAGGGTCGTATATATGGAACAACTAGGATTGTGCGTGTATGGTAGACCCAGAGGCGTCATGAAGGGAGAAGAGCTGGGCGATGCAGAGGAACGCAATGCAGGAAAGGTGTCCGTGTATGTACCTGGAAAGGCGTCCCCATACTTGGACACGGTCACCGGGACCTTGCATTTCTGTTAGATACTACTCTGGTTGTATTTCATGGCTGCACCTTTGTTTTTATGACGGTGTAGATTCCGCCGACCTTGTTTGCGACCTCCCATGCGTGCATTCAAATAAGAGTGGATTGTGCACATTGCAATTGATGAGCCCCTACACTTCTCATGACCAAGCTGGGGCCCAGTATGAGGAGACGCAGTCAACCGGCCACGTCTGCACCCACACGGATCCGAGGACCAGCGGCAGTCGATGAGAAGGGAGGGAGCCGAGATACCCGACACCCGCTGTTGCATAACAAGACCATACATTGCGTCCGCGTCAAATTTATGCGGTGTTCAATGTGGTCAAACAGCCCTCTGCCATCGCGCTGTGCGACGTCGAGACCCATCCGCTAGTGCTGGCCAAATACGCTATAAATATGCTCATCACCGTATCGTAGTCATATCTGTATTGTAGCCACCCCGGGGCCTCATATCATATTCGTAGGGTATTATATTATAATTTTGAGTCCGAATATGACTATATTTTGAATATAGCAAAATATATTTAGTTCCTATGAGCGCTAATGAATTTCATGTAGTCTACGCCCTGCGCAAGCCCATATTTCAGCCATTCCTTCATCACAATATCCACCGCTGCTGTCTCCGTGGTCATGGACGAATGAGCATCCAATCATGTGTGCTTGACACTTGAGAACAGCCACTCCACGGAAATGCTCACACCAGGGATTGCAAGAATGTCTTTGTTATATCCATGCAACATCCCCAGTCTTCTCGTCGACCTTCCGGTAGCTCCGGTAGGTTCCGAGGCTCCGGTAGTATACCGGAGCCTCCGAACCGTTCCGGTACCATCGGGTTTTTACGCAATGAAGGATTACTGAGCGTTTCCCGTTTATCCGTCTTCCTTCCTTTTCACTTATTGTCATACGACTTCTCATCAGCCCATCTGACTTGACTTATTGTTAAGAACCACTCTCCTTCCTTTTATGGAATACAATTAGATACTTAGTATAAATACGTCTTTAATATGTCCTGTACGTCAGATTGATAATTGACGTTGCTTGGCTCATTTCCCTTGCACTGAGTCGTCTCCGTTCTCTCCGGTTCCCTCCGGTACTCCGACTTGTCTTCCTCTATCGGGTACCTGCCGGTTAGGGTAGTCGCTCACCCTTGACCCCCTGTGGTGTTGTGATCCTCTTCCGTATACGTTCCGGACCCTCCGGCTCTCCGACGCTCCGACATACCGGAGCCTCCGGTCCTTCGGCCATTTACTCTTCGGGTCCAACCCGGCTCGGTATATAACAGTATTATCAATCTCACTACTCTGACTGGCAATGTCTCGTCTTCCTAATCCAAATCTACCCAACACGGAACAAATCGAACGTTCCAACACTGGTCGGACTGATCGGGAACCTCGTCGAGAATCCCGTATGTTCAGCCAGATCGTTCCGATGAGTACTCCGGTCCAAGTTCTCGGTCCGTCGATGTACCCGTCTATTCCGGTATCACCCACCCTTCGATACACTCCGCATTTCACTCGGAGTTCACCCGCGCCGCCTATGCCATCTCCGACAACAATTCCGGGGTTAGTTCTCAATCCCCGGACCCCCGAGAATCCGGTGAGATATCCGGCCTCACCCCATCCACGCCGCGCTGCAGCAATCTCTCGTAGCGTATCTCCCATCGCTGGGCCTCGTATCGTTGAGGTTCCGGAAGATCCCCAGGAGGCTTCCGAAGACTCCGTACGTTCCGGAGGTCATGCAGCAAGCCTCCACTTGTCGGAGGAGCTTCCTGAGCGTGATCCTGCTCCTTCCCTTCATGACGGGGGGAGTAATAACGGCGATGGAGGCGATGGTGGCAGTGATGGTGGTGGTGGTGGAGGTGGTGGTGCTGGTCCACCGCCCGGCCCTCCCGGAGGTCCACCCGGAGGTGGCCCCGGAGGTCCCGGCGGTCCCGGTGGTCCTGGTGTTCCAGGTGGTCCACCCGGAGGCCCCCCTGGCGGTCCACCTGGCGGTGGCCCCGGAGGTCCCGGTATACCTCGTGCTCCTCGTCGTGTTCCGACGCCTGAGGCCAACGAGGCCTTAATCATGGACACCATCCGGACCTTCCGGGATGCCATCAATGTGTTCTCCGCTCGTCCCGCGGACCTTCCTCCTCGTTCCAACCGATCCAATCTCCGTAATCCGGACACCTTCGATGGATCGGACCCGGCTAAACTCTCGTCCTTCCTCACCCAGTGCTATTTGCACTTTGCGGAGCGCCCGCAAGACTTTCCGGACGACGATGATCGTATTCTCTACATCATTTCGTACCTCCGGGGCAGCGCTCAGCAATGGTTTTCCCCCAATCTTTACGACCCGACCATCATTCCGGTCTGGGACGGCAACTTTGCCGTCTTCATTCAGGAGCTTACGTTAAATTTCGGGCCGCATGATCCGGTTGGGGATGCCGAGGACAAGATTCGCGCGTGCCGGATGAAATCCGGCGACCGGATCACCACTTACATCATCGAGTTCGACTTCCTTTCGGTTTTGACCCGGTGGAGCGATAACGCCCTCCGGTATCAGTTTTACGAAGGACTTCCCCGTCGGATCAAGGACGACATGGTTCATCATAACTATGCCAACACCCTCGACGGAGTGAAGTTGGTCGCTCGCATCATCAATGGCCGGTACTGGAAACGCGAGGCGGAGAAGCTCCGGGAGCGTGAACGCGATAAACCCTCCGGTTCCGGTGGCGGTAACGCTACCGGAGGTCAATCCGGCAACCCGAAACCCAGTAATCGGAATTCCGGCAAGGGTTCCAAATCATCCAACGCTCCCGCACCCTCCTCTACTGCTGCGACTGCCGGAAACTCCGGTAACAATGCCGGACGCTCCGGTAACCAGGGTAAAGGCAAGGCCAAGTCGTCCGACGCCACTCCTGCCGCTCGCGCCTACGCCGACAAGCTCGACGCCAGTGGAAAGATCAAGCAGGACGAACGCGAGCGTCGCCGGAAGAATAACCTCTGCATGTACTGCGGAGGTAAGGGTCACACAGCCGACAACTGCAACAAGCGTCCTGGGCAGGCTAGCGCCAAAGCCGCCCAGGCCTCGACCTCCGGTACGACCACCCAGGCTCCGGCGGCTCCGGCTACGCCGGCCGCCGCGGCTGCTGAGTCAAAAAATTGATCAGCAACTCGGAATCCTCCGCACCTGGTCCGAGTTGCGTTGACTCACGGGTGCTCACCGAGGTTCGTCTCAACGCTTCCGCTCTCTTCCCTAATGCCCTTTACGTCTCTCTCGATATTTCTTCCCTCCGGTCGGACATCTCCGAGCCGGAGCTATGCTCTTCCATGTCTCCATCTATTCTCTCTCGAGTAGTCGCGGGATTCAACTCCCGTGTGCGTGCGCTTGTGGACTCCGGATCATCTCATTGTTTTGTATCATTGAAAGTCTGCGAATCTAATGCGTTTTCCACGTATACGGTGGACCCGGTACGGGTCCGGTATCTCGACGGCTCATCTTCCATCATTAACCGGATGCTCCGGTTGTTGCTCCGGTTCCCTTCTGGCGAAGTTCAATACATGGACTTCTTCGTCACACGTCTTGATTCTCCTTGCGATCTGGTCCTGGGATACAATTGGCTCAGCCGCATTAATCCGTTGATTAACTGGTCCGAAGCCTCTATCACATTCCGGCCCGATCCCGTAAGGAAATCCCTGTCGACAACCCCGGAAATAATTCCGGGATCTGCTACGGTAGCTCCGATTACGGACGAGGCACCTCCGGTTCAAGTCGTTCCGGCTCCGGCGCCTACACCGACTCCGACGATTC